>JAYKKI010000013.1:12472500-12882500 GCA_039881145.1 Druceiella hillmani
CACGTATAACTGAGAAAGTGGGTAAACAAATATGTACTATTATGAATTAAAAGTTTAATTCAAAACTGTACCCGATACACGTCGACTTCGTGTACTTGAGTCGTTAATGTTCTTGCTTATATGTTGCACTTGTTCATGACCACATATAACTGAGAACGTAATTACGTATTATTGGGATTCAAAAGTTTAATTCGATACTGTACCCAATACAATTCGACTTCGTGTCCTTAAATCATTATTGTTCTTGCCCACATATAAGTGAGAAAGTGAGCAAATAAACATGTACTATTATGATTCAAAAGTGTAAGTCAAAATTGTGCCGGATACAATTCGACTCCCTGTATCGATATTGTTCATGTCCACATATTGTGAAAATGTATTACACGCCCTATATTCGACAAAATACAATATAAGCATTGATTAAAATTGATTATCAAACAAATAAATCATATGAATAAGTATGAAAGTAAAACTTTTTGGTACAATGTAATTGAAAAAGTACAAACTGTAAATGTTAACCCTATGTGTACTTAGTTAACAGTCAAGCAATATATTTTCCTATACCATTGCAAAACTGCAATGCGCGCCTTCGTAAATCAGTCCAACAGTGGAGATGAATGATGAACTGCATCCGGCAGTTCTTTGTACATATATATGTATTTTTCCCGTCTGTTCCTTTACCTATTGATCACATCAGCAAGTGTAAAGTAACGGTACAAATCTCTAGCAGTAGCAGAATTTTACCAATAATTTATGTACAGAAAGAATATTGCAGACCATAAATTCATCGTAATTAGTCGCAATTTGATACTTTTAGACATTTCAGTGAATTTCTTATTTAATGTGTTCTCCATATATTTATAAGTTTCCCTTGCCGATTGATTAGAGCAACAAGGGTAAAGTAACGGTACGAATATCTAGCAGTAGCAGAATTTTACCAATAATTGATGTACGGAAAGAATATTGCACACCAAAAATTCAAAATAATTAGTCGCAATTTGATACTTTTATACATTTCAGTGAATTTCTTACTTAATGTGTTCTCCATATATCTGTATGGTTCCCTTGTCTATTGATCTGATGAGCAAGGGTAAAGTAACGGTACAAATATCTAGCAGTAGCAGAATTTTACCAATAATTTATGTACAGAAAGAATATTGCACACCAAAAATTCAAAGTAATTAGTCGTATTTTGATACTTTTATACTTTTCAATGAATTTCTTACTCATTGTCTTCTCGAAGTCACTAATTTTTCTTCAAAAATTTAATTTGAAGCGTGTCTTAGTTTTAAATATATGGATAATACGCCACACTTTCAATTAAATTTATTTTATGCGTTATTAGTTTAGGCCAGTTAAAAACCTTAGCTTTCTTTGCGCATTCAAATTAATATTTTTCCAGTTTATTTTTGGACGTGAATTTTGGTCTTCAAAGTAAACAAACAATAGCGAATATCAAATGTTGCTGTTTATTATGCGATTAAGGTAGGATTTGTCATTTTCTATTAATGAAAAAATGGTGTGATTGAGGATGACAGGTCGAACCAAATTTTGAAATTTTACTTTCCTAATAAATCTAGTGTATGGCATTTTCACAGTGATTTTTATTATTAGTATTGGTGGTTAATCAGAAGTTGTGTTTTAAATAAAATATTTTGTTGGCATACTTTATTATTTGGACATGAATATTGTAAACGAAATATAGGTAGAACAAAATGATAGAAACAAAAAAATTGTGACACTTTTAAGGTTCATTCAATATGTAGACATATGCAAAAACGATAGTGAAAAAAACAATATAAAAATTCAGAAGTTCAACACCCTAAAAACCCCAAGGACCACATTTATCGTGATTTTTGGCCTGTTATTTGGCTTGTTATTTGACCCATCGTGGAGATGAATAAAAAACGCATTTCATAGCTTTGCGTTTTCTATTCGATACCATTTCCAAGAAATTTTTCACTTCACTCTCAGAAAATTTTATAATTATCGCCTTCAGCTTTCTTCTGATTCAATTCATATTGTAGGAGAGTATTCACCTAAAAAATCAAGTACCATTTGACCGAAAGTAGTGAAAATTAATAAACTTAACAAGTTTGAAACGAAACTTTTTTCATCAAAATTTGAAACTTTCAAAATATTAGGTATGTTTCAAGTTCCATAAAAGCAAATATACTAAACACATGACATTGAACAGTATGTACAGAAGTCCGTCAATAACGGAGCTTCTGCGCTCATCAGAAATTACCACCGCACTAATTCCAATCATTTATATTGTTAAAATATCTAACGAGAATTATTGTATATATAACTTGTTTCGCATGCTAACATACGGCGTCAGTGTCTTCTGCACACGAAATTATAACATTTTATTCCTATGAGAATATACCCTGTGATCATAGGGTATATTCGCAAGTCATTCTGATAGTAATTCGTTATTTGACACTTGATCAAACATAAGTGTTTCGAGTATTAGCGAAAAAAGTTTAAAACTGAAATTCGTGGTATCGTGTTATCACTCTTTGCGAAAGATTGAACAGCAAGGAAAATTCATAGGTAAATTTTTCACCTGTGAAACTGGAACCACGAAATCTGTCGTGATGCTGGAAATGATCTAAAAGTCCAAGTTTTCATTTTAGCCAACAGGCGATTTAAAGTTGTCCCATACAAAAGTCATCTCAACTGAATGGGTACACTTTATTTTGCATAAATAATTGCACATGAAAAGATTTTCTCAAAACTTTCTTTACTCATTCCAACTTTCGTTTACTCATTCCAAAGTAAATGTGAATTTGTTAGTGAACATTTGCTCATAATTTTCAAGTTTTTGAGAAGATCCAATGGAGTTTTACATCGTTTTATGACAATGCATAAAACAAGGACTAGTCACTATATTTCGGATACTTCCAAATATCACACAAATTTACTAAACCTAGTTATATGAGACTTTTTACTGATATAATCCTTAAAGGTAAAACTCAAAATCGAATGTTTATTTCATAAGAAATTCGAAATTCAATAAACAATACTCTGGTTAGTAAGATCGAGCGTATGGAGTAAGAACTGATAAATAGAAACTCTCAGATTACAGTAGCAACTTGACATAAGATATAAAATATTTTATCCACGTCAAGTGTAGTTTTAACACGACAATCTGATTCAAGTTAAGAAATAAATTATTTTTATTCCGCCAAAAGGTATTTTTAAGGCAATAACTTTATGGATTTTAACTGGAGATAAACTCCACCCAAAAAAAATATACCAGTGCGAAACCGCGGGCAAAAGCTAGTTATAATATTAAACCGATTGTTTGAAAAATATTTAGAAGTAAACTTATTTATACCTTGACAAACGTGACTACTATTACGTGAAATATGAATTTTGTTAAACAATTGATTGTAACAAATAAAACACTATATTATAGTAATTACAGTATTACAGTTATAGTAAATTCCAATGACACCTAGATAATAAAGACAATTTTTAGGCCAGTAATTGTGACTTTTAAGGTATTTCTGTTATAATTGCTGTAAAAATAAATAAACCATAAAAAATAAAAGCATAGTTTGTCCTGCGCAAAATGGCAGATATTAATTGAAAGTATTTATTTACAACAATTTTATTACAATAACAATATTTCCAACAGGATCGGGTATACCAAAGCGCCCTGCTATTTATTTCTTTGTCTTTTCATCCGCTAATTTAAAGTATATTGCAAGGTATCAAAAATTGCAAGATATAAAACTATATTGTTTATTAAATATAAATATTTTTAAACAAATACGCCCAATAAAACAACAAATTTAATTGATACGAACGTCGTTTCGGAGATCAGCGCGATAGTGCCAAATATGACGAAGATAGATATCCAATTACGTTCAAAGATAATGTCTCCATCACGACATGAACTCGATGAATCCAGATGCTACT
Organism: Druceiella hillmani; assembly: GCA_039881145.1. Lineage (NCBI taxonomy): Eukaryota > Metazoa > Arthropoda > Insecta > Lepidoptera > Hepialidae > Druceiella > Druceiella hillmani. The sequence continues at coordinate 12,476,431 of JAYKKI010000013.1, forward strand.
ATGTCTACTCAACCGCAAGACAAACAGTACACTACAAACAACCCCATGACGTAACTCAGGTCATGATATTCGATGACATGATTGACCTGCTAAGTCGGACGGTTTCCGTGAAATGAACCGGAAGTGAGAGGAGGATATAATGGCGTCTAGTTCCATCGCATAGACGTGTGGCAGATAGGTACCTTCATATCCGCATTTTGACATGGAAATTTGTCCTCCAGTTTAGCACATATTGGTTCAACGATTTATGCGGTTAAGTTTATGGGCGAATATAACAATTAGTAAACACTATCAGCGATTAAACTCTAAATCTCACTAAGTAATTAAGGATAAGTGAGAACGGTTCAAGTACTTTGCTTTTCTGAACTCATTTTGTTAATTACCAAGAGACGCAAACTACTAACTTAGGAAATACTTTAGGGGAACAAATTGCAACGTATCCGGATGAAGTGAACTGGCTTACTTCACTTGACTTAACTACGGTGTATAACTCAGGATCATTATCCGTCCAACTGTTTCAATTAATTTCGGGTAGTCACTCGTTTGCATCTCCGAGTTCTTGAGCGTAGAGAATAAGTACGTTTATACATTTATATTTAGGTCGACCTTCTTAGTGAAAGTATGTAAAATCATAAAAAAAACTTTTCGAAATATTAACTAGCATATCTTATCCAGAGACATTCTGAAAATTATGCGAAAAAAGAGCATGCCCTTCAATTTCCATGACTGCTAAATCAAATATTATGGAAATACCAAGATCTTTAGCTGGTTACAAAGGAAAGGTACATTAATGATTCTAGATCGCATGGTTATCGAGAATTTTGTTATATTTTAATGCTTGTTTCAAATAATTTCATATTTATTAATAGTTTAAAAGAAATATCGTACACTCTTTAATTTTTTAACTAAACCTGAGTAATATTACATTTACAAAAGTTTATTATCGACTACGTTTTGGTTTCATATCTCAACTACTCAACCAATCTTCGTGAAGTTTTGGGTATGGATCATGAAGATGTAATGGAAATAAATATCGTCACGGAGACGAGTATCGGATAACAAATTTAATCCAAATTAGGATAATTTTTATAGTAATTAAAAAAGCACCGCGCTGAGGATAAGAGAAGTGTGCGTGCGGTTACCAACTGTAGGATATTGTTTTTTTATTCAAACTATTTGTGAGAACAAATTTGTTCAATGGAATATTTTGTTTTCAAATTTTATTTTACATTTTTTTAATTCCTTTCCATTTTACACACGAGCCAAGCCGCGAGCAACAGCCTTTCTCCTTTCTTTTTCTTAACTATTATCTACCACATAGGTGCAGGCCTCCTTCTTTCTATACCAGTCCTTTCGATTTTATGCTTTTTCTAACTATTTTACTCCAGATGTTCTTTTGATATCATCGTACCAACGCATATTTAGCTTCCCTTGTGGGCACTTTTCTTCCCATGTTCTCCATTCCAATTTTCGCTTTACACTTCGAAAAGCGTTTTATACTTCGAATCCCGTTTTCTGGCAATGTGGCCAGCCCATTGCCATTTAAGCTTCGCAACACGTTTCATGATGTCCGCGATCTGGCTCTTCTCTCTGAACCACTCAGTTCTCTTTCGGTCTATCGGCGAGACCCCTACCAGTTTCAATTGTTCTCTGAGTTACTCAAAGCTTGGTGAGATTTCCTTTTGAAAACACCCAGGTTTCAGCTCTATAGATAAGTACCGGTAGGATACATTGGTCATGTAATAAAGTCTGAAATCATTCGGAAATAAACAGCCTATAACATTAGTATTGTCCTTTACTATGAAACTCGACCAAAATAATTTATAAAATAATGATGAATATGTAAACCATTATGTGCTCGCATATATTTTTTTCTTAATATTTTTTTATGTGAAATATCTAATGGCCCGTTTGGATGAGAGTTACTTTCTTATGATACGTCGCGACATACCATTCGGCCAACTTTGTTTCTCGTCGGTTATTTCTGACTTAATTCGGCCAATTTCACGCAACAAGAGTATAAAATTAAACATATATTTTCAATATGATAAATTATTTCATAAAAAAATTGCGTGTGTCCGCTCAAACGCGCCACTGGAGTTTACTCCTTAATTAAGATTATCCTTGAATTAATAAAATAGGTAACACTGTATATGTATATAAATATCAATATCATCTATCAATATATCTTTTAAGATGAAAGCAGCGTTCATAAGAAACACATTCCCTTGACTGTTTTTTCGTTGACTTACGTTGCAGAACTGGTCTCCATAATTTTTTTAACGGAAAAAAATCACAAGTCCTTTCTAAATATTGGTGAAAGAATTTTGGAAATTCGATGAGTAGTTTCGAAGATTACCTCCTACATCCAAACTTATAAGCTATTACACTTTTTAGCGCTCTGAACTATTGATTTTACTCCTCATAAAACTTCATACCGGGCGCTACGTATGGACACCGATTCTTGAGAAGTAAACTCCAAGAATGAAATAATGAAACGAAATGAATATCTCATTATTAACTTGCTTCTTCGTTTTCAATTCCTTCAAATAAAAATATTTCAATATAAAAATATAAAAAAGTGATGTTTCACATCTGCGAGGCATCCCATGACTACTAACAATTTTTTATTAAGTTTTTACCTTCATTTATACTTTTGACCATGTTTATGTCAAAAATAGTACTATCCGTTACTAAAACTACTCTCGAAGCCATCATTAGTACAAAATTTAAATAACAGGTAATTTAAGTGAAAAATAACTAAGGTACACATGTTTTTCGTTGACTTACGTTACAGAAATGATCTCCATATATTTTTTAACCGAATAATACATAACCTATGTCCATCCTGAAGGTCCTTTCTAAATCTTGGTGAAAGAATTTTTGAAATCAGATGAGTAGTTTCGGAGATTACTTACTACTGATTTTACTCCTTATAAAACTTCATCCCGGACGCTATATATATATATATATATATATATATATATATATATATATATACATATATATAACATTGCGGTTCGCAAATCATGCTTGCTGGGGCCGGTCGTATGCTAGTGACTTATTATGAGGTTATATTTGAATTAAATTTTCCTACAACATGATATAACAGTTTTCCAATAAACTAACAAAACAAATCGAATTAATACCGTCTACTCGAATTAAGGTATCCGTTAAAATGGTCGCCGTTGACGTAACAGCGCCGACACGAGTACCTGCGCGAGTGCGCTGAAGGGACGTAACGAGGGGAAGAGGGTCTGATTGAGAGGCCGGGGGAAGGTCGTTGCGAGGTGACACGGGACGCTGAAAGGATGGAAGTTGTAAACACGTTGTATAAGTATAATGTTCATAAATATGTTGTTGTCGAATAAGCCAGTGGTCTTTTGATAGCGAAATGCTTAGGTTTAAATAGATTTTGTAGTTTGCAGGTAAAATAAGAAAACATATATTAACTATTTTGTTTTTTGGAATGCTTTGCAAGGTTAGCTTGTGCATCAACATTAACTTAAAGCTATATACAAAATTACGATAATCTTACACAAAAGTTTATTTGTTACTATCTGCATCGGGTTTTGAAAGTTTATTAATAATCTTTTGCAAGTATTTTTATAAATTACTAACCTCTGTGTGCAACTTCATTCGCGTGAAATAAAGTAATATAGCCTATGTGTTAGTAGAGGCTATAAATCACCTCTGTTTCATTTTCATTTAAAACTCATCCATATTTAGTTGGAACACAGTCATTAAATTAAAAAAATAAGACAATGTTTTATGCTATCTCATAATAACCACGCTCCGATTTGAAAATTTCAAATACACAATAAGAGTTATCATAAGCTATATTAGCACACTCACAAAATTTTCCTTAAAGACAATTTTCCTACGTGATCAAAGATGAACTTAATGGACGTCATAAAACTATTACAGATTTAGGGATAAAAGTGGCATAATCCTGTTAATCTAACCTATATTTTCACATCCAAACTTTATTGGATTCATTCAGATGGATTCATAAATTACGGATTTATAGAGTAACAGTCATGGATCCATCCAAGCTTTTACATTTACACTATGAGTTGCGGTGATATCTCAGAATATAGGTTATGGATTACTTAATTAAAAGATACGTAATTGTCTTAATCTATATACATCTTGCCTTAAAAGTTTCAACGTTTCGGAGAATTATCGTAACCTTTACTGAATTCGGGATATCAGCCCCAGATACTTGGATGCGGAAGTGATTAAATGAGTTGTGCATTGAATATTAGAGGAAAATTTTATATCAGAAGGGTGCATGAAGGCGAATAGAAGACAAGGCAATTTCTTTTATTCTTGATCGTTTCTATATCTATTTCTTCATTCATCAGTTTGCCAAAGGATCTCTAAATTGAATGAAAACGACTTGAATACGACTTTCACTGGGATAATGCTTAGAATTCAGGCTAAAATCTAGACTACTTTCGTCCTAATCAAATATATGCTGAGGTACTTTAAATTCAATTACTAGCGTTAACGCTGTAAGAACTTGGGGCTTAAGAATTCAGGAATAGAAGTTATGACTTGAAAATAAATAACTTTTTGACGTCAAATTACCTGTCAAGGATATTTCGAAGATGCAAACATCATTACTAGAGAAAAAATTCACAGCATTAATAAAAAATCTGCACGATCGAAACTATGGACAAGAGCTAGTGCGTAACAAACAAAAGAATTCCTGCTAAATGACCCTAGCGGAAATGGAAATTCTGAAAAGGAAACTATTTTTGTGGTGTATTAAAAAACGGTTACAAATCTATATACAAAGTCAGACGTTGCTTATCTTGATTATATATAAAAAATATTAAAAAAATTAAAAAAAAAATTTAAAAATTATTAAAATTTACTCTGCCTAAAGTTGTTTCCTAAATGTACAAATCACATTAAAAAAATATATATTTTGTAACGATAAGAAACACAATGAAAAATTAGTATTCAAAAATACATTTTTGCATTAGAATATTCATTAACAAGATAAAAAGGGTTAAAAAACAAAAATATGCCTGCCCAAGCTGGGTGGTGAATAATTAATGTCACAGTTAGACGTAGAATTAACTGTTGTTATAAAAAGTTTATTAAAGACTTGCTAACGACCAATTTTACGATCGCTCTTTCTTTAAATTTTGATTGGTTCAGAGATCTATCGCCTGGATTGCTAAATGAATTAAAATTCAGCATGCAAAATTCTCTCAAGAAATATTTTCTTTTTGTTCGTACCTTTGATTTGCTGTAAAATATTAAACCTCGAGTATTTTGTTTAATATGAAAATCTCCTTTTCGAAAAATTAAGCTTCAAAGTTCTTTATTATGTGTCCGCCCACTCAATTTTTTGAACCGACGTCGTAATTTTGTTAATTGACAAAATAATTTGGGGCAATTTGGTAACCCTCTGTTTTTTCCAATTATATGATCTATCTTCCTGCGTATTTTACTTCATTTCATGAAGAAACTACCCGAAAATGTCATATAAAATGGTCATGAGAGTTTTTCCATTGAAGATTTAAATTAACAATTACATTGAAGACTATCTAACTACACTTTTAATCTACTATTAATAACACATATTTTCACAAATTATTTACAATTAATCTAATATAAAAATAAGGAAATATAAAGGAAAGAAGTAGGAAATATATTTCTCCTCCAATATCATAACAAAACATTCCATAAATATCTGTAACTCTATGATCAATCACTTCACCACCATCAAATAACGTCGCACATCAAGCGCTCAAGAAAATCTATCTAAACAAATATCATATTTAACCAATAATTAACCAGTCATATCTTTACAAATTATTCATTGGTTATTTCATATATAAATAAGTAAGAAGAATATTTCACCTATAACATCGTCTCGAAATATATCATAAAATTCCCGTAACTCCACAATGATTCACTTTACCACCATCAAATAATGTCGTACGTCAAGCGCTCCACAGAGCCCAACACAACGTAACAGCGCAACATCTAACCCAGACAGGATAGTTTGACGAGGATACGGGATAGCTATTCGATGTTTGCGGATAAGAATTTGGAAGCTTTCGTAAAAGGACTTCAAAGCTGTGGAATGTTTGAGGCTCGAAGCGACCGGAAAGCTGAATGCGCGCTCACTCGCGATTTGCAAGACGAATTTATCCTTTCTGGCGAGTTAGGCCGAGTTGTTGGTTGATTCTGTTGGGAATCTACGAGTATGTACTCTTTATTGTGTTCGCGAGTGGTTGAAGCCGCAACTGAGCCGGCAAGGTCGATCGAATAGTTAAAGTGCAATTTTAATATATAGTTGAAGTACAACATTCTCGAATAGTTACGGCCGTATTTCGAATAGACATTTTGGAGAATTCTGTATATGCAAAAGCTGAATATTAGAAATTTACGTCTCGAAAAGCATTTGATTCTTATTCAGTTTAATAACGACCGTTTTGACATGTTTAATTTGTGTATATATTTTAAAAAATTCAAGTAACTAAGTATTTGGACATAAATGAATAAAAAAAACTCCAGAAAATTCTAAAAACGAAAACAAAAATTGTAGAATTCCATGAAACTTGCTTTTAATTTCATTAGTAAAAATGATAGTTTAAAAAAATTAAAATTTAGAAACATGAACTAAAAAATAAAAAATACTCTTTAGATATGAACATTTTTGTCAAGAGCGAAAGGATGTCTCGCAACTCAATAGAACTAAACTTCTTTTTTTTTAATTAATTTAAAATGTAATTAACAAAAGTTAACTTTAATTTATAAAAGTGGAGTACTTGATATCAGTTATCGCAAATGTAAGTCGAGAGTAGTTCTCTGTATTTGATTCTTCTTCAGTTCAGGTCTTTGTACTTGATTCTTATTCAGTTCAGTTCTCTGTATTTGATTGATTCTTATTCAGTTCAGTTCTCCGTGCTTGATTCTGATTTAATTCAGTTCTCTGTATTTGATTACTATGCATTTCAGTTTTCTGTATTTGATTCTTATTCAGTTTAATTCTCTATACTTGATTCCTATTCAGTTCAGTTCTCTGTATTTGATTATTTTTCAGTTCAGTTATCTGAATTTGGTTCTTATTCATTTCAGTTCCCTGTATTTAATTCTTCTTCAGTTCAGTTCTTTGTACTTGATTATTATTCAGTTCAGTTCTCTGTATTTGATTCTTATGCAGTTCAGTTCTCCGTGCTTGATTCTTATTTAGTTCAGTTCTCTGTATTTGATTACTATTCATTTCAGTTATCTGTATTTGATTCTTATTCAGTTTAGTTCTCTGTACTTGATTCCTATTCAGGTCAGTTCTCTGTATTTGATTATTTTTCAGTTCAGTTATCTATATATGGTTCTTATTCATTTGAGTTCCCTATATTTGATCCTTATTCAGTTCAATTCTTTGTCTTTGATTCCTATTCAGTTCAGTTCTCTGTATTTGATCCTTATTCAATTCAGTTCTCTGCATTTGATTATCTATATTTTAGACATCAAGCGTGATTTTAATCATATTAGAAAACGAAAATAAATAACACTTCCGGTTTTATGTTTAATCATATATTTTTTGCTTTGTCACAATCATTAACTTGATTTTCATATTTATTATCTTACCACTCACTAACTGTAAAACTTGAATTTTTTTATACGTATGTAACAGATAGCACGATATTTTCCGTTTGTTTTAATCAAAATCATAAATTTTACCATAATCCTTCGTGCAGCTCAACTTTCATTAGTCTTAAATATTTAACTATATCATTTTAACCATTTAATAAAAAAATAAGTTTCTATCGAACACTTAGCTTCATAAAAACAATGACGACGAAATTTTCAGATGAAACATTCCTTACCTTGCTTATAAAGCATCAGACATTATATTTTATTTCCAGTTTTCCATAATAAAATAAAAGTTATTTTGTTGTGAAAATCTTCACACTAAAACCTAGTAGCTTCAAAATTGTGTGCGAAATAGATTACGATACGAAATAAAATTTAGACCCTTCCTTCAAAATCTAATGAATTTCCTAACGCTATCTTTTAAATTGTCATCGTTATCTCGATATCTTCATGAAAATCGTCGGTTGTAGGAAAAAGCTTTAGAGATTTTCCTTTTTTTCACACGTACGATCAGTCGATACAAATTGTCAATTATTGGAACGAAATTACTACAGAGGTATAAAGATGGAATCTACGAAATGTTTTCACTTACATATGGCTAGAAATGCTCAGAAAATTCTATTATTAGATTATCTGTCGACTCCGAGAAATCCTTGAAACAAGTAAGGAGAGTAACAAGAAAATCGTGTAGTATTAAGGTTCGATGTATATACATTTGAACAAGTCGACATATAGTTAGCTTATGAGTACAACTGTTACGAAGTTGTTAAAGTTATGTAAATGCAGTAGACATCAAAAGCTTATGGAAAACTTGTTGTAAGTTTCCTACCTATATATACCTAAATTGCTATCGCCGCTACGACATATACTAATTTGTATGGAAAGAATCACCGTTGTGTGCCTGTGACGACATGAAATTAAAACTAAAACTAAACTAAACTACTCTTAAATGAAAAAATAATTAGTAGTATATACAACGCTTGAAATATTACACACAATAACATACGTCTATTATGTTAAATTATACGTAAATAAAATTTTAATCAAACATAAAACGTAATTCTTGAAACGATGCACTGTGTGTTAGACAATGAACTCGCTCGGCCAATGCCGGAGGGAACAGAGTTTACCCTATAAGTTAACTCACTTGGCCAATACCGAAGGGAACCGAGTGTACCCGATTCAGCGAAACCGACCCGAGCGTGACGGCACAGTCTCGTTCGTTGTTCAGAGAAGTGGGCGCGGTGCGCCTAATACTTTTCACTTCAAAAATTGTAGAAAAACAGTTTTAAATAATTAATTCACTTTCTATAAAAACTATAAACCAGAACGTCGTAGATTAGGTATTTTTTGGCTCTCTCCAGTTTGAATAAGTGTCTTATAAAGACTATTTAACGGATTTTAATGGCTATTAATACAATAATACTGTGAACATCTTGTAGTACTTTAAAATATAACTTATCTCAGTGTAATTTTAAGTAAATAAATTATTTTAAGTAATCAAAAACTTTTCTTTATAACGAAAATTTTAACCAACATGATACATAGAAAAAAGATCTTGAACCAAAAATATTGCAAAGAAAGATATTTCAATAAAATTTGAGGGGTAAAGATAAATATTAGATGATATCATTAAACGTTAGAGATACTACAATTTTTAATTTTCCTTAAATTCTTATCTCATTTTCTTTCATATTTATACTATGGAATGTATGTACACATGCAGGCATGACAGAATTTTCCAATATTAAGTATAATGAAAACGGAATAAAGGTTCTCGATCTTACTTAACAATTGCCACTTTAAGTAGTTAAATCGCACTATCGAAATGTTACGAAGTCTATTGAAACACATACATATGTTGCAACAGACATTCTTATATTTAACTTGTTTATTATTTAGTCATTGTATAGAAAAGGTACCTTTACAAATTGATTCTTGTATTTCAAGTCCAATTAGACAAAATCATAACATTTAAAATTATTTTAACTTTCTGTTAATAATATTTCAAATTATTATAAATTGACTGTATTTCTATTTTATTTTTATCGCTTTATATTATTATTATTAATTTTTGGATCCGGTAATGAAAATAAGAACTAAAAACTTACGTCTCAAATCCTGCTATCAACAATTAAAAAATGCCTGTTGAGAAGGAAAATTATTTATCTAATTTAAATATTATAATATAAATAATTGATGAGAGCCGATCTATTCATTTTTAAGAGAAACTGTAATAACACAAAAAAATTTAATTATAAAAATATAGGTTTATTTTTTAAAAACTAAGAAACAAAATAAATATCGAGATAGCGTAATTTGAAGAGAATACTCTTTTTAAATTTATTATGTAATAATAATTATTGTAGGGTATTAAAAATAAATTAATTTATATTTTTATGAAATTTATGGACCTAAAAATGACAGAAAAATATGCATATATGATGGAATCATACTGGTAACTTGATGATAAAAATATAAACAAAAATTTAAAAAAAAATTGTATGCAATAGTTTATTATGTGGAGACAATAAGGATGTTATCACTATATAAAATGTGAGCCATATAAGAAGATGTAGATATAATAAACCCATTTACATTTTTGGAAATAACGGTGGGTTTATTAAGGATTAAATTTAAGGATTTTATGCCATAATGTTATCACTATATAAAATGCTATGTAAGAAGACGTAGATAAAATAAACCCGCCGCTATTTTCATTATTTTCTATGTCTGGAAAGTTGTAGAAACGAATGTCTCTAGAAGGGTATAAAATAGGAAAGAATATTTCTTGTAGAATAAAAATCGAAAGAAGGTAATTGGTATCTCCCTGATAACCCTCATTCAGGGCGAATTCTTAAATTTTGAAACAAAGAAAAGTTTTATGGAAATTTAACCAAGTTATTCATACCTCTATGGAGAAGCAGACACTCTGGATATGAGCTAACATTAATTAATTAAGCAGTTTATTAGTTCCAAACTTAACGTTTTTATTTTGTGCATCTTTTCATATTATGGCTATTAAGAAGTTATCGACGAAACTAGCACCTAGTGGCGAATACTATGCAATTGAATTTCTTAAAATAAAATGTCAGAAAATTCTAATAATTTTTCTGTGTTTAGCATCAACTTTATTGTTTATACAGCAATTATTCAACGGATTATTGTTCATAGTTACTACAACTAAGTTCTGCAAACAATTACTTTGGTATTAAATTGAAAAAGGTTTTGTTGAGGAAAATTTTAGCCGTTGTTCTAATGATTTGAATAAGGTCATATCTGAATAACAGCCAAAGAAGCAATCTGGCATTGGACGGCATTATCAGAAATATGGAAATAATCCTCCATTATTATTATGTTTGATATACACACCCGTATCCGTTAAAAATATGGGAAATACAGTCAGGCTTATGACATAATATTCAGCTTGTTAATCTAATTATACTTTATGTTAAGGAAAAAACAATGTTTTTTTAAATAACAAAATTAAGTTCAAACGCTTGCAACATGCACAACCCAAAACTGAAATGTCAAGTCGCCTGGTTAACTGGAATGGATATTTTGAAAGACCAAAAATGCAATACAAATAAAAATTAAGCCCATTCTTCTTCACGAAAATAGCAATACTTGCTGACATAGTCATATACAATGGTTAGTCTCTTCCCTCTCAATAAATCGTAAAAACCCTTAGAACTGCCTACTGCTGAGGAACAGTTCGATTTTGATGACTTTTTTTAAAATGTTTCTTTTAATATATTATTTGAAGTTATTAACATTTTAATGTGCGCAATTAAATATTTATATTATTTTAAAAATAACCGTAAAATTTATGGAGGAATGATATTTTTCACAAAATTGATCTCAAAATTTTTTTTATATCGAACTATAGCATAAAAAAGTTGTTGAGTTAAAATTTACAGAAAAAATTAAAATTTTATAACATAAAAATGCGATATTATGAGACTCGCAAAATATTTATACATTATGTGCATATAGCACATATATGTATATTTGTCACTACTATATCGATAATTTTCTGAGTTTTAAAAACAGACACAATGAGATGTGGCTATTTGTTATAGAAATAAACACTACCAGGTTGACAATTGAGGGTCGAATGCCAGGTGATAGACCAGTTGTCTATTCTTACTGTTTATATCATAAATGGAAATTTTGCTACTTCCAAAATATTGAACTGAATAGTGTTGTCTCGTTGTGAAGAAGAAAAAAATTAAAACTTATACTGAAGTGGATAGTATAGTGTATTCAAAAAATAACAAATTGGAGAAAGTATGTATTTGTCATTTATACACAATTAAATGAAACTACGTGATGTAGTATTATTTCTACTTTCTTTAAGTTCTTTACCACGACCTATGTTTCATTGTATTACAACATCTTCAAGTGGGCTATTAGCGAATATCTCTTTGCTAATAGCCCACCTGAAGATTTATTAGCAATGATCTCTTTGCTAATATCCAAACCTAGGTCGTGGTAAAGAACTTAAAGAAAGTAGAAATAATACCACTTCACGTAGTTTCATTTAATTGTGAGTAATGAATTTCTACAAAATTAACGCCAAATACATTCAATATTTATAATTTATACGTTCATACTTAATCTCGTGACTTTCGTCACAATTTTAATTTGTTATTGAAATATGTTTGAAATACGTAAATACATTGGCATTTAGTTTAATAAATTCTGTTTCCATTCAACAAAATCCAAAATTATAAATTATTTATAAATAAAATGCTTTATTATAAAAATTATTTTAATTTTTTGGTGTTTATAGGAGCAATAACACGACCCTTTAAATTCTTCTGTATTGGTGAGTGAGACGAAAACAAAGATTCTCCAAATCCCTCAAATTGAATTGTGAAAAATTGATAGAAATTAGTAGGATATTGTCAAGTTGAAAAAAACGGTAACAATATCACAAAACAATCGATTGCTTCATTTTTTAAATAGTGGAAAAACAATCGTTGCTATTACAGCTGTTCAAAATGACTTATTAAGCAGGAAACATTTTATCAGAACTAAATATAATTAAAGCTCTTAAAAAGCTTCTATAAATTCGCTTAAAGTGTAATTAAAAAAATCTCCAAATACATTTTTTATGTGGGATGAAAATGGTTTTATTTGCACTAGACCATTTTCACAAAAAACGTGTAAACCAACGCACAAGATATCTGTTGTCACTTCATGTGAAATAAAAAATACATTAATTGAGACAATTAAAAATATAAGAGAATCATTTTCACGATCTCTGCCTGTTAAAACCGGTTCCGTAAATAATTTCAGATCTGAAAACGGACAATATTATCGTAATTACTTTGAGGATATTTTGAAGCTAAGTCAAGTAAAACATTATTTGCAACAAAAGCATCGGCTGGAACAAGAATTAGATGAAAAAGATTTTCTGACATTTAAACAACATCATAGCTCTAGAATGGCTATTGGTTATTTCTCACAAATCTCGACAGATCAGATAATAGAGCAAACACTAACGAAGTCTATAAGAGTAAATGGCGCCCCATTAAAACGTGGAGCAGCTCCAAGTGTTGTTTTTAAATGAATAAAATCTACGATAGCTACAACAGACGTAATAAAGAATATCGAAGAATTTTATATGATCATATCAATATATTGATGCTAGAGATAGCAAAATTAATGAAGATTCAAGACCAAAGATGAAATACTAGAATTTTGTTTTAAATTCACATATTTTTTCTAGCAAATCAAGATTCGGTACAGCATGTGGGTGCGGAAAAAGTCATCTGCAATGCTCACCTGCATGCATTAATTTCAGTGGAACGGATTGCGATAGCCAGTCACAATCTGAAAAGAACGAAGTCACCAACAGTCCAGATATAAATTACAATTTTTATGAATTATTAAATTGTTCATATATTTGAAAAAAAGTTCGAATTTTCTTGTGTATATAAATTATATATCATATTCAAATGAATAAAAAATCATTTGTAATCGTTTGTAATTTTTTTGATAATTTTCATGTCTATTAAAATTTTAATAATTATAAAATAAAAAAACAAAAAAATGTTGACCCCTTACAGTTTATAATTTAATAAATACCGTGAAAAAAATCATTTCTTCATAAATATTATGTTAGCTATTGTTAAGTAATGTAAATAATATATAAACCCTTATTTTTAATAAAAATTCAATCAATTAATGTATATATATATATATATATATATATATATATATATATATACGCGATGTCCGTTGGCTATAAAGGTATAAATTGTTAAAATAAAGCATAAAACACGCCCTTTTCCTGATTGAGTGCAAACAAAATATTACATGTAACTCTTTTTAATACACCCAATACTTGCCTGGAGCGCGATCCTTATCCAGGCAGCTAGATGTCTTCGCAACTGTTCGTGGGTTATTTCTCTGAGCAGCGCTGAATAATGTGCGCAAGTACGAAAAACATGCCAAATAATTATTTTAAATTTTATCAAAAAAGTCATCTTCTAAATTTTATTTTAACGACAATCAACTATTTTTCAGTCGACGAATAACGACTTTGTCCAACATAACTTGTCCGATATATATATATATATATATATATATATATATATATATATATATATATATATATACCTTCTCTGCGCAATCGTTACATAAAGATATTTCCGCCCGTTGTATAAAAAGTATACACCCTCGCTTAACCATTGTTATCTGTACCATTATTATATAGAAATATTATATTAATTCACATTTTGTATGAACATATTATATCTCGTCTTTGTTTCACGAAGTAAGGTTCATCTGGAAATTAAAAACTAAACGATAATGAAAGTCTCCTCTTAATCTTATCAGGTGTTTTTATGCCTAACCCTAAATACTAGCTAAGTGAGTTCCGTACCTTGTTTGAAGTGAAATAATTTCTAAAGTCATCCCTAATACAGAATTCCTAGCGTAATAAACCTTTAATAATACATAATATAATAAAATATCGGGGATTACTTCCTCGCGTAATAAACATTTAATAATACATAATATGATTAAGTAGGTTAGGTTTATTATTCGTTTTTTTTCATATTTTTTGTCAGATTTAAAGTAAAAAGTCTAGCACTTCAGCGGATTAACACGGATTTAATTAAAATTTACGTACAACTACATACAGTACAAGATACTTCACTGAGGATAAAGAGCAGAGAGAGTGAGAGAGACAGAGTCATAAACAATGTATATTGCTCAGTTCGTTATTTTAACACAATATAAAGATGACGCTAATATGCAAAAATAAAGGCTCGTAATTTAAATTATGTTGAATATATTTGGCGTTAATTTTGTAGAAATTCATCATTCAATAAAGCATTACCATAAAACATTAAATTATGTTAATACGTTAATATTTTTTAATATATCTCTTAAGATAAACAACGTAAAAATAATTTTTTGAGAACCTAATAATTAGCCCTTTCAAACGACAAACTAAGCATAAAATTTTAATTTTTCTTTCGTATAAGCCTATGTAATTTCCAAACAAATATTTTTGAATGTTACTTATTGAGATACACGCAGGTCAATACGTTTATTACCATGCCAAATGTCCGAAAAAAACGGTTGTAATACGCGGACAGACGAACATGCGAGTAATCTTACAAGATTTCCTTACCTTTTGCGATACGGAACCTAAAAAACAAACGAACATTCAAAAATTTCCTCTCTATATAATTAGTATAAAAAGTGCAGTTGATACACTAACTGATACGTAATTTGCCATTTTTCCAACTATCATATCTCTTTATCTACACAAACGATCGATGAACGCGTGAAAATTCTTCAAGGTACAAAACAAGTATTCACTTTTAGTAACACGAGGTCAAAATAAAGCTAGCGAACTATTGTCAACGCACCGATACAGAATACGACGATCAGTTTGAATATTTATTTAGCCAAACCGTTGATTTCTCTTTTCCGTTCACTGGAAATCATAACAGCGTAACAGGAGAGCGAATGGTGGAACGGAGGCTGAGCCTACGGAGGCATACGTTACACCCGCACGCCGGCGCGGCTCGAATGCGACCTCCCCCGAGGATAGAGACGTGAAAATGATACATTTCAATCATTGAAACTGTCAGTGAAGTGGAAAATGGAAGAGGTTCACGTCCCATACATACGGAATGATGTAAGCACGTGACTACACGCGGCGGACCGAGTCGGCTCTACGGGGTGCGATCGGCGTAGGCACGGTTGCGTAGAAGGAAGAGTTTTCTTAAACATTGGAAAATTCTTGTTTCTTATTGTCTTATCTTAACCCTAAGAGGTTTCGTATCTCAAAAACGAAAAAAAGAATCCTTGTGAGATCACTCATGTGTGTATCACAGCCCTTTTTTTAGAATCCACTTGACTTAGAACATTTAAAGTTAAAAAAACAAATTAAACAAATTAGCCCACATATAAATTAATACCCAAAAATATTCTAACGCTCATCAATAATCTCGTAGAAATTTTCGGGGGATGGAGGAATTAAGCACCCGTTTGAAACTTTGAAAAATTGAAACTCTTTATATAGTGTCAATTATAATTAAGGGTTACAATGGTTTCAAAAATATTTTTTACATAATTTTAGGTACTATGTCTTCAGCGATATACTGCAAAACATGAAAAAAAATTCCTACCACCCTTTTTCCCAGCTTAACCTTAATTTAGAGACCTACATAAATGAAAACTGTAACTATTATCCTCAAAAATATTTATACGGAAATTTTAAGTCGGACGGAAAGAGCAAAATTACATAAAACATAATTAAATACAATAAATAACATAAAACATAATTAATAGTTTCACCACCTTAATTAGTAGTCAAAAAAATCAGACTTAAAATTTTAAAGTATTTTTTAAGTTTTCGTAAGTAAAAAGGAAAAACTTACAAGATCACTTACAAGTCCATCTTTTTGTCACAGCCGTTTTTCTCGTAAAACGTATGACGTAGAAATTTAAAATTTTGCATAATGATAAAGCATATTAATTCGCACATGTCTCAACAGCTATTTTTAGTGTGATTTTAATTTTTTTGGATAAATTTAGTACTCAAATCGTTTCTTGTTTTAATACATAGACAAATATATAAAAAAATATGCCCTTTTTCTAAAAATACTCAAACCAGAAGTATGAAAAAAATGGATTTTTAAAACCCTACACAAAGATTCTGGAAAAACTATAGCGATAATTCTGGATGTCATATTTTTTAAATGTTCACCATATTTCATGCCTGTGACACATATAGTAGACAATGTATACACAATGTGAAAAATTAATGTTTATGTAAATAGTTTAATAGAAACACTATGTACTCAAATATTTATGAGCACCAAAATATGTGCAGGGCTCTCGCTGTGCGAGTGCCACTCGTGCTTGACAGTTTTATAAGGATATCAAATCAGTTAAGATCTCTATCATTATCTTTCATTATATGGCGTTCGTTCTCTCCATCGAGAACCGTTGCCAATGTCAAGTGTGAAAAAATCCTGATTAAATTATATTTCGGATATCCGCCATTGTTGCTTGTAACAAAAAAATAAACTACACAATAAAACAAAAATTAAGTAAGTGGTTCATTATAGTTAAAATTTAAATTACAATATACAGAGGAGTACAATATAAGAATATACAAATACATAAACAAACAAAGAAACAAAAATAAACACGAATATAAATATGAAAGATTCTATATTTTGATGTCGTTCTTTCTCATGAACTGTACGATTAATCCTAGAATGGATTTGTTGGCAATAGATAAAAGTTATCTTATATTAATGGGCAATTGGATTTTATATTTTAATAACATGTAAATAAAAGAAGCGTAAACCATGCAAAAATGAGATGATTTAGGTCACCTTCTCCAATCAGTTGGGATACGAAAATAATTTTAATAAACATTATACTCGTGGGTTATTTAGTAGCCCATATTTCTTACGGTGGTTATTACCAAAATAAACAATTTACGGTGGTTATTACCATAATAAACCATATATTTTTACTTCCAATATTTATATCAAACTGATGGTGACGATCGACTAGGTTGAGTGCACACATACGACAGACATATTTATTATATATATATATATATATATATATATATATATATATATATATATATATATATATATATATACATATATATATATATATATATATATATATATATATATGTTATCATTTGTGATTTTGTAATAACTATATGCTAATCATTATTTAAGAATTGTTACGATAATGGATTGAAAAAATTTTAATAAATGTATATATTTTCAGTAATATTCTAATAATTATACGTATCTTTACACGAGTAGGAAAATATCCTCACTCGGGCTGCCAAAGATTTCCAATCAGTTTTCTAATTAAATATTTTGACATGTTATTTAACAATATTACAATGAAAACTTGTGAGCCGTCATGAGACGTTTGGCAGATGGGAAACATCTATTTTTTTCATATTTTTAAATTGAAATATTAATATTTGAACGAATTGAAAACGAAGAAATAAATATTCAGATAGTTGTTAAAAATAAAGTATTACTTAATTTTTATTAACAAGTAAATGAAACTACGTGATGCAGTATTATACTTTATTTAAATTCTTTACTACGACCTAGGTTTCGTTGTATGACAATATCTTCAGGTAAACAATTTGAAGAGATTTTTGTCATACAACAAAACCTAGGTCGTAGTTAAGAATTAATAAAATAAAGTAGATATAATACTACATCACGTAGTATCATTTACTTGTTAATAAAAGTTAAATGACAATGAATTTCTACAAACTTAACGCCAAATATACTCAATAATTAACTATGAATTTTATTTTATATTTATGAAATAATTTATCACATAAATATGTCTCAACAGTCTATTGAAAATATATTTATTATTTTATAATACTGTTAGCCAACAAAATGAGACGCCAAACTGGCCAAATGGCACGTCGCAACGTGCCATCAAAACGTTTTAATTCCCATCCAAACGCACTATTAGAGGTTTCACATTAAAAATGTATCATTGCTGTTACTAAACTAATGCTACTAATTTAATTACTACTACTAACTTACCAGACGACTTTGAAATTACTTGTAATAAATATAATTGAATACATATAAATACATGGATTAAATAAAAGTTTAATCAATAATTCGTAAAAATTACATAAATTCGAATTAGAAGCAATCATTTTACCGAGAGATTCATTAACAATATCGATATAATAATTAATTTAATAATTGTAAAGCATTAATTAAAAACTAATTCGTTTATTTAACTCGGTTACATTCACAATTGATTGGGTTGTGAATGTAACTGAGTTAAATAAACTAATTAATTTTTAAGACGTCCTTCTGAATTAAATTTCGTACCTCAAATAAATGAATCCATCGCTGAAGATGAGAAAAACAAACAAAACGAATTCTCACCATAAGGTTTGCCTTTTATCTTCATTAAAAAAAACTATCCAGCATAAGTAGAATTCACTCTACGAGAGCTCCGTATGCATTTGGATATTTATAAACATTTAAGTTTCTATTAAACTATTTACAAAATTTAAATTTTTACAACGTACATATATAGCTTATAACATCTTCCACAGGGCCGTATTTCAATGAAATATATAATACCACATAGAATTAGAAATGATTAATCTTTGGATTTTTTTCTTTTTATCTGCTATAATACTTTCCATAATGCTGCTTTTCAAAATTGTAGGTGTATCTTTTTCAAAATTGTAGGTAATCTAGGTTACATATAATTAGAGAGCATTTATTTATGTACCTTTCTTGTTACCTGTTCTATAACACCTCCCATTATGGTGATTTTCAAATCTGTAGGTTAACTGGAGGGACTCTAGGTTTTAATGAAAAATGAATAAGCTGTAGTAAGAATATAGAAAAAATACGTTTTAAATAGCCATATCTTTTTGTTATGTGAACTTCAAATTTTTATAGCAATATAAGGCTCGGTATATTCCAAATTGATATCTCAAACCGTTTCTGAGCTTTAACAGACAGACGGAGAGATGGAGAACCAGCTGACTTTAAAAAACTTCTGTTTTTATATTGAGACATGAAACCTTTAAAATATTAACAGGATAACTAATTAAAAGAACTAATTAAACTAATTAAAAGACAATTTAAATTCAACAATGGTACAATTTTTAATATGACAAACCTAAATTTAAAAAACATAAATATAACTTAGAACAAATAATCATATTATAATAGGAAAAATAGAATATAAAACTTTATTAAACGAAAATAATACTTCAGTAAAGATATTTTTAGGAAATTAACTTAAATTTGCACAATTTAGAAGTAATTATGGAAATTGTAAAAAATTAGGGTTGCTACAAGTTGGTACATATAGTATCTTTTAACTATTGAAAGGATAAAAATAAATCTCTAGTAATAACAATATCTATAATACTTTTTTTCAGGTTATTTTATTTTTTTATCAAATTTCTACGTGAATTTTTTTCATGTATACCTAACATATTTCATTGGCTTACGGATACCAGTATATCCTTGAAACTAAGAAGAACATGTATCTTACGAGGTACTTTATTTCAGTCAGTCAGTAAAGTGTATTGTTACTTAGCGAATTAGTGAACAAAATGCTAAGGTTGTATTTTCAGACTTTCCCCTTACTTGCAAGTTGAAAGCTTTCAACGTATTTTCTTTCTAAACAGCTTACGGTTTACTTGAAAACCTTGAAAGCGAGTGATAACAGTTAAAATAAATTACATTATGAAGCCTAGTTTTCATTACATAACTGGGAGCAGTTTCATTGCTATATTCGTAAATCGATTGGACATTTAAATATTTATTTACTATTTTTTTGACCAAGTGCCTGTCGAAAAGTTGGACAAATGACTTGTCAATTATAAATTTAAAATGTTAAGAAAAAAATTATCAAAAAAAAAAAATAATAAATTGACATTTTACCACGACACGTTTAGCAATGCGCACCGCTTCGTCGGCACACAACGAGCTAAAATTTTACTGCTACATATTGTCAACTATAAAAAAACACAACTATATTCTTAAGATTACGAATACAGCAAAAAGACATACCGAATTTCGAGACAGCACCAATAAAAGGGTCAAGAGATGCTAGGGTACGAACGACAGAAAAACGCCCCAGAATAATAGCATCTCTTTGAAAATAAAACGATTTTTAGACGCCTTCTAACTTGAATGAAAAATCGGGGGTATGAACTAATTTTACAGAGAAGAAGCGTAAATTAATAGATAAAAGCTATTTTAAAATTAAAATAGTCTGCAACTTCTTGATATATTCGATCCAATCCACTGAGACTAGATGTATAAAAAACACGGGTATAATATATCATTTCAAATATATGTATTTTATATATTATATATATTATGTATTTTTCTTGGAAATTATAACATGTTTTTTTCTCAAAATTATACTTATTAATTGTCACTTACGTGTTGAGTTTCACAGCGATAAAAAATAAATTATACTTGAAATCAGCAATTGATAAGAAATGGGGAAAATGTCCAAATATGTTTGTTTTTTCTTCCATAGCTTCTTAAAATTAGCACCGAACAATAAAAAAGATATAATGTAATTGTAATACACTAGTTGGCACTTGCTAATAATTTGTAAGTCACCGAATGGTAATATAATGTGAAAGTAAGTAAGTGAAACATATTTTATTTAGTTAAACAGTTTATATACAATAGGCTCGTGCATCGAGGGTTCCGTGCCCTGTTTCAAGTAAAATTGTTTTATTTATCATAAATCATTACTAATATAAACGTTGTAGCTCAATAAAAATATAATGATATCTAAAATAATTAAGTAGGGGGGAAAATAGATAAAATATTTAGTTAAACAGATTCTCAAAAAATGGCGCTCTTAATGAAGTAAACACCTTTAAGAAATAATATATAAAAGACTAAAAAATTAGTTTTGAACTGTTTGTTTATTTTTGGTCATCACCAGTGAAATTAATCTTCAAAATGATAGCTCAGTCATTAGTTTTGATGAAGTATTAAGGGAAATATGACGTACGGACAAAAAAATACCTTTGAAAATAATATATAGAAATAAAATATATCGCGCTCCTGAATAGATTTGAAACCAGTTAAATTTTGAAAATCACTCCATTTTAAATGCATCATACCCGAAGCATTAACTTACAAAGGATCCCATATTCTTAACAACCTAGATTAAGCTCAATTAGTCCAATCTTCTGTCACATTCTAAACAAAATATGACTAGCAGATTCAGGTCAATAATATTAATAACACAATAAACTTGTTCTAGAAAGCTTTGTTCTACATCAATTTAGTTCATCTTTAGACCTTTCTTTACCTAGAAGTAGCTACTTTTAATAAACTTCTCATACATCTTTACCAGTATCGAATAATGAATTCATCATTTCAGTTAGAAATAAAGCAAAAAGAAATAAATCTACCAATAACCATCATCATTACGTAACAAGTGCCCGAACATCTCAATACGCAGGATAGCATCGGCCTGTATACCTACGTAGCGTAGATCGCAAGTTACACAGCTACGATCGTAGACATCCACCGTAGGCGCGTATACTGGCATACGTTAACGGGGTATACACAATGATATTGTTACAAATGAACATGATTCAATAGCGTAATGGCAGCGCCGAGACGCCGAATGTCGCTTCGACGAAACTGCGCTCATATAAATTTGTCTTTTATGTGTTCGTATGTCTTATTGTCGTGGTACCGTGTGGACTTAAGAATATGGGATCCTTTGTAAGTATATTGTTGAAAGCGACTTATTTTTTTTGCTTGTGGTTTTTTGCTGAATTAAAATTTAATAAATGGCTGCTGTAAGAGAGGGCTTTGAAGAAACAGACGTAGCGCAAAATAGGTCAAATGAATCTAGCTTATTGGCTACATTTATATCTAGTAATAATGTCACATTTCATAAGAAAATAATCTTAAGCAGAATAACCTTGAAAAAAAATATGATGAGTGGAAGAAAAAATCACCTTTGTTATTTTTCTAAAAAAGATAATATATGCCGATTATTAAATTGAGAATTTATAGAAGAACGTTAGCGCATTTTGCATTAATTTAAATCTCAATATATTCCAAATGGGACTTAACAAAATTATCAAATAAAAGGGTTTGACAAGTAAAATGCTATAAACTAAGTTGCGACGCTGCAAACTGATATAATAAACATTTTTTTGTATTTATATATAGATTATTAAGCGTTGAGCGACATATTATATATATATATATATATATATATATGTATATATATATACATATATATATATATATATATATATATATATATATACATATATATATATCGTATTGAGCTATTAAAAAATTTCCACAGGATCTTTCCTCGTTCATCGCTTTTAATTTTTATGTTTCTCTTTTGAGTATATTTATAAAAAACTCATCTTTAATTTTGTTATCTATTTATTTAAATATTTTACTATCCTTGCATAATTTCACGCAAATAGATCAAAAACACAAAAACTCAGACGGACGGATATGGTAACTTATGAAGGTTCCTTGCTTGACTTTGAGACCTTAAAAACGAAATCCTTATCGAGTGACTTAATATTTTGGTAATATATCATGAAAATAAAGGTTAATTTTAAACGATTGGTGGAAAATTTTTAAAAATTTAAAAAGAAAATAAGCAAGTTATGAGTTTCTAAATTTAATGGCGGAAATAGAGGTGGATATCTCGCTGTCTCATTCGCTTTTGTAGAACACGACGAGCATTACTAAAACATTCTAGTAATGTTCATAACTAGAACGCTACATTAAACATTGCTAATATTACTAGAATGTTCTATTGTTACATACTAGAATACCACTTATAAACATTATTAAAACATTCTAGTAATGTTCATTACGATTCCTGCATCGATTACTGCTAATATTGACAGAACGCTCATTAGTAGAATGCTACATTGCTACATATTAGATGGCTATATTACTAGGATACAATGAGCATTACTGAAATATTCCAGTAATGCTCGTTATTAGAATGGTACATTGAATATTACTAATATTGAATCTGTTTTAGTAATTATTCGTTGATAATAAACTTAAATGTTTCTAACGATTTGATAAACATACCTGTAGTTTGAAACAAAAATGTCACAAAATACTTCAAGTTTAGCTGACAATGAAATTAAAAAATATGCTAAGATCCAATGAAGAAATTTTAGTGATAACATTTCACAACATGCCATAAGGGAATACTGAATAGAAATAAAGAAAATTGTAATACTTTTGTCTCATTCCGTTATAACACGTTTTCTAAAAAAATTACTGAAAATAAATGTTTGTTTCTCCTTCTTCCCTTGATTTAATAATCACTTTAATACTCACGAAAATTCGGAAAATGGTTTCTGGATATTGCCACTGTATACTTATAGGCTGAAAATTATTTGAAACAGATGGTCATTTCTTGGTTTACGTAGCCTTGATGATATAGAAATGATATGAGACATAAATCTTAGTTCGTGCGACGTCACTAAAATCGACAAGGTGCCATTGTAAATGTTCTATAATATGCTATGATCGTACGTGAATAGTTAAAAATTTATTTTATATGGATAAAATATAAAATCTATTCATATAATAAAATATCAACATGGTTGTTGCGTGTATTCCGAAAAAAACATTGTACGAATTTCTATGAAACTTGACCAATTGCATACCTTAGAGACTTTGTCAACATGTGTCAGGCTATTACTCGACTCTACCAGTGCTCAAACAGTTAAGAACAATATATATTTGTTTTATTAGCGACCAATATAAAATGTGTACTTTCAAAATTCTTCAATAGATGGCGATATTTATTTTCTTTGTAATAAACCTAAGTAACGTATTTATTTTCAAACAATAATAACTGCGGTGTCATCGTTAATTATAGGACTCTAGGGCTCTCTCTCTCCACTTAGAAATATTTAACACAACATAGTCTCCCGCTTGAAAAATTGAACGTTTAAACATTATTTTCTATTTAATAAACCTTTCATTTAAGTAACGTATTTATTTTTAAACAATAATAACTACGGTGTCGTCATTATTTGCAGGACTCTAGGACTCTCTCTCTCCACTTAGAAATATTTAACACAGCATAAAGTCTCCTGCTTGAAAAATTGAACATTTAAACATTATTTTCTATTTAATAAACATTTTATTTAAGTAACGTATTTATTTTTAAACAATAATAACAGCGATGTCTTTGTTATTTGCAGGACTCTAGGGCTCTCTCTCTAGATTTAGAAATATTTAACCCAGTATAAAATCTCCCGCTTGAAAACTGAAAATTTTAAACATTTTAGTATTCAGAAATTTATTTGTAATAAATTTCTGAATACTGGAAGAAATAAAACTTTAGAACTTCTAAATATATTATAAATCAAAATAAATGTAAATAAAACTATCAACATGACATTTATTGCTTTATTTAAATTGCATTATTTATATTGTATTATCATAATTGTATTATCCAAGTCAATATTTTTATTTCAAATATGAATTTTCTTTTCTTTTAAATTTTTGATAAGAGTCACTGAAAAATAAAATAAAAAAATTCCAATAAGAAAGCATTTTTCGCCAATATTAAAAATCCCTATTTTGATAACATCATTCAAAACGACTAAATAGTACACTAGGTATAATTAGTAATAGTCCCTGGTAGAGATTAGTTAAGTTTTCGCTTCATTAACCAATTAGCCATTTTTCATTTGTAAGTCTTCTTATGAAAATATTTTGCATTTATTCAGCCTTATTGCCAAGCTTTGATTACAGCAATAACTTCGTTTCAAATTTGCTTAATCTTCTTCTCATAAATATCTAGCATAGCGTTTTTTGCAATAAATTTTACTGCTAAGCAGTAAAGCCAGTATTTTTTTACTATCTAAGTAATAAATTTTACTACAAATCCATTATCTCTTGAATATATGAATACTGCCGGTAATACGTTACATCCCGATCTACCTTTGGTATTGCCAAACTACTTAATAAATACTCTATTAATTCTGACGCAGCTCCTGGCGGTCTTGTATAGACATTTTATTAAGGGTACTAGTTATTGGTCCATGTGGGCAGTACCCTCTATAACTCATTCGCTCTGCCAAATTTTAATCCTTCTAAAGGTTTATGTATCCAGGTATAATATATTTTCTTTTCATATTTTAGCATTTGCTTATGATCGACTTAAAGATCGTAAACAAGTTGGTTGTGGAAATATGGACTACGCAACTGAATTTATATATTCTTTATGAAAATAATTATTTGTTTCTCTTTGCTTTAATAAAACAAGAATATATGTCTTATTTTATCAATTGTCATCACATATAAATATCCTTTGGAAATATTGTATCTCGTTTCGCACCGATTTTTTTAGTAATTAAGTAATTAGCCACATATATGCATATGTATATATATATAAATATACATATATATATATATATATATATATATATATATATATATATATATATATATGTATATTTATATATATACATATGCATATATGTGGCTAATTACTTAATTACTAAAAAATCGATGCGAAACGTGATTTTTATTAACATATATATATATATATATATATATATATATATATATATGTGTGTATGTGTGTGTGCGTGTGTGCGTGTGTACGTATGTGCGTGTGTGTGTATGTGTGTGTTTATTATACATACACATAAATAATCAACAATTATAAAAAAATAACTAAACAACGAAAGTGCTAATATATATCTTGATAACGATCATGGACCTCATATACAAAGAAGTGAACATCTAATTCATTAAAAAAACAACTGTCGCGTATTCTTAGCATCAGAGGTAAAGATAAAAAAAATGGATATAAAGAGAATCCATCGCAATTTAAATATAATGCAACCGAATTTTTTTTATAGCATAATATTCATCGCTTTTGATAATCTCATCACTTTAATTAACTTCACAATTAATAAGTGGAGTGTTTGGAACTTGAGCTTACAATAAATTTACATTAGAATTATTTCCATTACGGAAAACATACAAAGATAATCCGTTGCAATTTAAGTCTAGTGTAACCGAATTTATTTTATAGCATAATATTCATCACTTTTGACAATGTCAGCACTTTAATTAACTTCACAATTAATAAATGGAGTGTTGGGAACTTGAGCTTACAATAAATTTATAGTCGAGTCATTTCTTACGGAAAACATACAAAGATAATCCGTTGCAATTTAAGTCCAGTGCAACGGAATTTATTTAATAGTATAATATTCATCACTTTTGACAATGTGAGCACTTTAATTAACTTCACAATTCATAAATGGAATGTTGGGAACATGAGCTTTCAATAAATTTATAGTCGAGTCATTTCTTTCGGAAAACATACAAAGATAATCCGTTGCAATTTAAGTCCAGTGCAACGGAATTTATTTAATAGTATAATATTCATCACTTTTGACAATGTGAGCACTTTAATTAACTTCACAATTCATAAATGGAATGTTGGGAACATGAGCTTTCAATAAATTTATAGTCGAGTCATTTCTTTCGGAAAACATACAAAGATAATCCGTTGTAATTTAAGTCCAGTGCAATCGAATTTATTTAATAGTATAATATTTATTACTTTAATGAACTTCATAATTAATAAATGGAGCGTTTGGAACTTGAGCTTATAATCAATTTACTTCTATTAATTTCCATTACGGAAAAAGTCACTTTTTTATTTTTCATCATTCTATTAAATATGTCTTTATAAAATATATTCAGAAATCAAATTTCCGGTGTGCAATTCAATCACGAGGAACTGTGTAAACTTAATTCATTTTTTTCAATGCTCTACCCAAGGTCTAGAGAATACTAACCTGGAGACCTACCTGTAAATTTATTAGTTTTGTATATAATTAATTACAACTACTTATAGATATATATTTCATATGATATCTCAGCGTGACTACAGATATCAGACTTGTATATTACCATCATTTATATAATATCAATACCGAATATGGTATTACTCATACACCGTATTTGGTGTTGGTATATGTCGCATATTCCCATTTTTCAAAATTACTTCCCATTTTATTCAGCGTTATAATTATATATAATTTCACACGAGATCTCAGGATAATTACTGACAGCATACTTGACCAAATTATAAAGGTTTAAACTTAACCTTAGACAAAGATCGTTACACTGAATTGTGATGTCTATTTTAGTGATGTTTATTGTATTATAGTAAATTAGCATTCTAGTATCTAGCAATGTAGCATTCTAGCAATATTAGCAATATTCAATGTAGCATTCTAATAACAAGCATTACTGGAATATTTCAGTAATGCTCATTGTATCCTAGTAATATAGCCATCTAATATGTAGCAATGTAACATTCTACTAATGAGCGTTCTGTCAATATTAGCAGTAATCGATATAGGAATCCTAATGAACCTTACTAGAATGTTTTAATAATGTTTATACGTGGTATTCTAGTATGTAACAATAGAAAATTCTAGTAATATTAGCAATGTTTAATGTAGCGTTCTAGTTATGAACATTACTAGAATGTTTTAGTAATGCTCGTCGTGTTCTACAAAACCGAATGAGACAGCGAGATGTCCACCTCTATTCCCTCCATTAAATTTAGAAACTCATAACTTGCTTATTTTCTTATTAAATTTTTATAATTTTTCCACCAATCGTTTACAATTAACCTTTATTTTCATGCTATATTACCAAAACAGCGATTTTAGGACTAGTCAGCCACCCTATTGCAGAGTTAATGGGTTAAGTTAGATAGATTTCATACGATATTTTCAGATGGTATGGATATAAAAATATTATGCCTATATCTTAAAATGTATGACTCTGTACTGATTTTCTACTGATTACTTGTAAGTTTCATTATACAGATATTTGAATTTTGTTTTAATTCGCTTGGATCAAAATTTTGAAACATTATTCGACTTATTCGCATTTTCCATTTTTCCATGCGTGGTTATATATCATTAAATACAATTTCAAATATCATTGAAAGAAAATCTAAATGGCAGCTATGCAATGAGAAATACACTTTTTTCCACAGAAAAATTCATATTTTAAAATTCATAGCTTAATATTCTCCAGAATTAAATTTTGAAAATTTTCAATGATTTAGAATTTTGATAATTATCTTTTTGGGCGCAATACTCACTGCCGTTTCAACGCTTTCATTTAATGGCTATTATTAATTTGCATTAAAATTACTCTCATTATAATTGCACAAACACAAAATAGAGCACCCGCAATTGCGCGTAAAAAATAATAAAGCCGAACGGAGAAAATCAACCACGGCTTAATACATTCTATAGAGGCCATGTTTATGTTTTCAGAACATAAAGGGCCATTTAATGATACTGTTTTTGCTTGTAATATACGTCCCTAAGGTACAGCAAAAAACTTTAAAAATAACATTTGGCTTCACGAAGGGTAGTGTACCGTCAGATTTAGGACCTTATACATAAGTGAAATTTATTTTTTGCTGAATTTATTGAGTAAAACTATGATTCTTTCCAGATATATTCGTCACTGATACATCTGTTTCTATATTTAATGAGTCATGTTGAAAAAATAATAAAGCCCAACGGAAAAAATCAACCACGGCTTACTACGTTCCATCGAGGCCATGCTTTGTTTTACAACATAAAAGGCCATCTAATGATACTGTTCTTGCTGGTAATATACGTCCCTAAGGTACAGCAAAAAACTTTATTAATAACATTTGGCTTCACTAAGAACGGACTGCCGTCAGATTAAGGCACTTATTCATAGTTGAAATGTACTTTTTAGTAAATTTCTTGAGTAAAACTATGATTATTTGTAGAGATATTTGAAACATCTATTTCTATTTTTACTAAGCGATTTGTATAGAGAAAATATACACATATGCTAGATGCCATATTATTTGACACAAATATTACGCTAGACATTTTGCTTTCACATATTTTCTTTTATCGCAATTATTTGTAGCCATTTTTATAAATACATAGAGCGGAAAATTGCGTTTATCTATTTGTCGCTCTAACCTCTGAAACCCCAAGCTCGATTCTATCAATTATTTTTATATTGAAAAGCGTATACTTTAAATAAGTTTATCCACAATATATAATTACATTACAACTCATAGGAGCGAAGTAGTGTTAAAATATGAAACAAAAGTCGGGAAAAACTGCAAGGTAGAAAGAGATCGCGTCATTTATTAACTGATCATACCCAAAAATCCCGACTCCGATGACCAGTATCGTTTAACGAACAGAGGGAAAACATTTAATGACCACGGAGGAAGAAAAACACATTGAAGATAATTATATTAGTGTATGAAGCCACGGAGCAAAACTCTTAGACAATAAAGGTGAATCCTGTATGTTAACAATATTTGAAAAAGTTATTTCGTTTGCCCCTAAATGAACTATATATCTGTAGAGGAGTTCTAAATAATTTTTAGGGATCCCAAGCCAAATGGGTAAAACAAAACCCTTATTATTACATCCTGTCCGTCTGTCCGTATGTCACGGATATTTTACTCAGGGGCTATTAGCGTTATGTAGATGAAATTTGGATAGTAGGTGTCTTCAGTGAACAGATATACAATTAAATTATAAAAAAAACAATATTAGAGATAGTACTCCATCCCTATAACTAAGGGATGAGAAAAAATCCAGTGCACTTGGGCATTGTCAGATAGGTCTTAAAAATTATGTAGAAGTTCAAAAATAACTTTTTGTATTTAAGTCAGTAGTTGTTGATATATGTGCTTCTAAAGTCTTAAAAAGTATGTTCCTCCCTCTTTTAACTAACTTCAACAAATGTGTGTAAAATTCTGAAAAAATAAGGTTGTACAAATTAAAATGAATTTTCAATGAAATTTATTTGGTTTGAGTAAGGTAACATACCTTATATACCTAGGTATAGTTTTTGAAATATTGGATATTTTCGGTACACACCGCAGCAGTAATTTGTTAAGATAAGGTCATTTTTCTAAATTCTATAAGATATATCCTTCTAAAATATTTACTTCTTAGATACGTGCTTCTAAAATAAGATAAGATAAGATAAGATATGCACTTCTAAAGTTGTCGTCCCCCAGTCGCTCTAACTGCCATACTATATCTATAAAAGTTAAAATAAATCGCATATGAGATAGTTTTAATATTATTTGGTACTACTGAACCCTTCTTTCCCGAGTCGTCCATGTATCATGCAAGAAATACTGTACTTATTTAGAAGAGATTTTCTATATTACGTAACTTAGAAGAGATTTAGAAGAAATTTCCTGTGTTATTTGGCTTAATATATCTTGTTGACATAAGCATAATTTTATCACAAAATATAAATGAGATATGCGTCATCTCGATACGATGCAAAAAAATTAAAAATCCGTCCGTTGCGCCCAATATATTATTGAGTTGGCTAATAACTAATAAACGGTCATTAATTTTATATTTATTATTATATTTTCATTTAAAATAAATTAGTCGTCAATATAATAATCACCATCATTTTGTACTACATGTCTCCAAGGCACTGGCAGGGATTGGATAGCATCTGCGTAAAATTCAGATGGCTTGGAATGAAAAATTTGACTGTCCTAGGCAGTCTTCATCACCAAAGTTTTTTTCGCATAAGGCAGTGTTGAGCCATCTAAACAAACAATAATCAAACAATTTTAAAATTTTCGGAAATAAATAATTATAAAAATTAACAAACACCATATAATAATTAATTTCGTAGTTCGTTACATATTCGAATAAATATTCGCATAAAGAGTGAGCCTTATATTTGCAGAGATTAAAGATTTCCCTTACTTGGGCCATCTCTGGTAATGTGGTTAAAATATAGCAAATATTTAAAAAAAGTTGTTTAAAAAATATTTATGAGATAACCTTTGATAACTTTAAAATTATTTACGAAGAAAGAACTTTGAAAGACGTGAAGAAGACGTTTATATTAAATATTATTAGGAAATTAGATTATTTTTGGTGCAAAATAATTATGTAATGTAACAGAACGGTTAAAACTTGGCTAATTGGAAAGTTTTAAGTTGAAAAAACTTAAACCAAAAGCTGTTAGTATTATTACTATAAAATTAAATATGAAAGTGACTGCGTACACTTGTACCGTTTCGATTTACGTCCATGTCTTCTTCCTTCAAAATATTGTTAGATTACCTTGGATTGACCAGAATATAGGAAATTCCAGAGAAAAATCATAAATTTCCTTGCTGACTCACTCACCCACTGAAAGATCATAAAAAAGGCCACTTCCAGAAGAGCTAGAAACTTTAAATTTGGCAAGTATCTAGTGTCTGGTCTGGTAGTTACCAATAAAGTAATAACTCAGAAATGTGCAAATTATTAGCTAGAAACTATAAAATTATTTATTTCACATTGGCTATCAAGTTTCATACAAGCGTACATATGGTTCTTACAGGTTTCTATGGCTCAAATAAATAAACTAAATTTTACCAATAGCCATAGTTCTAGAAAACATTTACATATTCATTAATGTAGAGTACTGCCACATCCATATATTAATAAATAAGAGAAAACATTGCACTATAAAAAAGTATATTTCATGCACGAAACAGTGTGATGTTTGGCGTAGTTAAATTCATATAGAGGAGTGCAGGAAGCTAATATATATATATATATATATATATATATATATATATATATATATATATATGTATATATATATACATATATATATATATATATATATATATGTGTGTGTGTGTGTATGTGTTGTAAATACATTAAAAGATTCATTGTTTACGTTCATATTGTCAATGTCAAACATAGTAATCTGTGGTCAAACAGTCGCACAGAGTTGAGATTGTCGCCAAAGAATTTAAAAATGTCAAATTGACTGAATGAGTTTCACGTAAACTAATAACGTTCAAACTTATAATTTCGTTAAATTACCGTCCAATTTCGACCCCTGGGTCCCCACTAGTTCCTATTAAGTCGCACCTATTTTTTTAATATTACTACTTCTAAATCATCTCCTTGCATTCCTCAATCTTCATATAACTTACTATTGATTTTAGAAATTAATATTATAGCTTACCAAAACATATTCCGTTTTGCATGTAATTTGAAAATGAATATTATATATTTTGATATGAAACACCTACCTTCAATGTTTGAATAGGTTTTGTAACTTACAATTTCATGATTAATAAAAATAACACCCCCGTGAAACTGGACTGAAAACGAGAGTAAGCTGAAGCTGAAGGCTGAAGATTTTTATTTCATTTCAAATTGCACTCGAGGAGGAGAAGCCGGGTATACCAGCTAGCAATAAATAAAAACATATTGCGAGGCGCTTGCATAGCAGCTCACTAGTCGTATCGACGATGGCATATAGCCAAGACTGGCCGTAGATTGGGTTTCGCGTCGCATCGCTCGAGTGGTCGCTCCCTAAACGAAATGGTCCACGCCCAAACAATACTGGCCACAATAACTTTGTCAATGCCATTAAAAATAAATAATACCCAGTCTGATTTTATGTTATATACAAATGTTTCTCTTACAAAAACTTTATTGATTTTGATTCTGTTTAATCGCAGTATTCAATCGTAATACACAAATGGAGTCCTGTGTAACAAATCGAAATATATTAACTGGGAAATATGTTAATTATGTTCAACATTTTCTTTGAGGGAAAATAAATAGGAACCCATTATAACTAATTAGATTTATTAAAACAGGTTTTGCGTCATAACCCAAAGAATTTAAAAAGTGAGAGTAAAAAATAGTTGGAAAGAAGTGATAAAAAATGCTCGCATGCAAGAATATGGCCGAGAATGATGTTCGCTTCCAGTCCTCTTTTGATAGCAATGTATCCCACAGGAATGAATTTATTTATTTATTTGCATATTTTAATATATACAATATGCGGACTAAATACATATGACGGACTTATTGTTACAAGAGCGTATTCTTACTATCAACCAAAACATCAATCCACCCCTGCCGGGAATCAAACCCAAATCCTCAAGGTATGCCGCGCCATAAAATGCCGTACGCTTGTGATCAATTCAACACACACGGCGACGACAATATGAATGGTCAATGGCAAAATTAATCTTAGGAGAATCTAAACTAACTTGATGTGTATTTAAAAATATTGAGACATAAAAAGTTTTCTAGTTTATAGGTACTTATAGTATATGGCATATTGAACATATTTGTTGTAAATTCATTATTAACTATTAAATGAAACTACGTGATGTAGTATTATTTCTACTTTCTTTAAGTTCTTTACCACGACTTAGGTTTCGTTGTATTTCAACAACTTCAGGTGGGCTAATACTACTTTTTCGTTGTATTACAACATCTTCAGATGGGCTAGTACTTAGCCCACCTGAAGATGTTGTAACATAACGAAACCTAGGTCGTGGTAAAGATCTTAAAGAAAGTAGAAATAATACTACATCACGTAGTTTCATTTAATTGTTAATTGTATATGGCATTTTAAAATATAGAAATATTTCCTTAACGTAGTTATAACGTTCAGCTCGGAAAATGCATAAATATCAAATACAACTTTCTTACATCCGGGCTTCGTTTACGTGAAACTAGCCTTTTTCCGGAAAAATCTTTTAAAAGATAAACAAAGTAGAAATTGTTTACAACGACATTAAAGGGAACAGTCATATTTAATTGTTAAATACGGTTGTTGTAAGAACCGATATTCCTTTTAATATTCTCATATTATATACGTACGAGTTCATTTCAAAAATAAGTACATTTAATATATCAGTTATCAACAAACTGATTGATGCCACTCTTCGACTGTGTGCCGACATTAAACGAAAGCTTTATGATATGTAATTCTTAGAATGGACCTTAAATACTCTTATGTAATTAGCTATTGCCGAAAGTGATTTCGAGTGACAGATGTGCGACGTTCGTAATATTTCTATTAAATGGAACTAAAAACATGACATTGGCTTTCGACTATGTGGCGACATTGAACGAAAGCGTTATTACGTATATTTCTTAGAATGGATCTTAAATACTCTTATGTAATTAGCCATTGCCGAAAATGTTTTTGAATGACAGATGTGCCACGTTCGTAATATTTCTATTAAATGGAACCAAAAACATGACATTGAACTTATTATCGATATTATTTACCGAAACACCAGGGAAAGCCTTATTGGCTTAACAAATAAATACCAGAGATAAACTTTTTTTTAATTTTTGGAATTAATTTGAGATGTCTCTTCTCATGGCCAACTATAGGTAGAGTTGTCTGGAGTTGGAACTTCAGAAAATCAGTAATATATAAATAATAAGTACATAAGTTAACATAAAAACGAAGAGGATAAAAAAGTAAAAAATATATTTCAAATAAACAGTAAATCCATTAATAATTCGCTGATAAAGCTAGGCAAATCAAAAGAGACTTGAAAACACGTTGGGATTTTTCGTGGTGTATGAATTATATGAAACATGAGTAGTATTTGAAATATGTTTCCATGCATGAATTAGAGAGTGTGCTTTTTAATGCAAGATTTGAGTATCATTAGCGCGATTTTACTCAAAATTTTCCAGAGGGAATTTACGATTATGGGGAGGCAGTACAGAGAAAAGGAGGCACTTGAAAACTGGAAAGTTATATACTACACAGAAATTATTGAACGCTCTATAATTACACAAAACCAATTACTTAACGAAAGGAATAAAATCTAGCCGAAAAGTTTAATTACTACCAATACGTTGTTAAAATTGAGCTATTTATAATCACTTTCTGCTATATATGTCTTGTTTTTCATATTTGAATAAGTCTAGTTAGACTTTTATAAAGAGACTATAGAGACTATTTTTATAAAGTAAAACTAAATTTTCTTTGATTTAATGCGTATTAATGTACTTTATTCAAGCCTTAAAAATGCGATCACAATTGCTTTTCCATTTATATCTTCTGTGAGAAATAAACAAATGGAAAATTTTCCAAATTATCGTACATAGTAAAAAAAATTAAATAACATCTTTTGTGCTATCGATAATTTTCCTAAAATATTTATTTTCATCTAACAAAATGACAAAACACTTTCGTAAATATTTACTGTTAGAATTTGTTAAATGTGTAAAAAAACCTTTTATTCACTAACCAAATTACGTATTACCCTTCAAAACATTACCAAAATAGAGTCTCAAACGCAAACATTGGCCAGAAACTGGGTAACATGAGCGTCTTTCTACCCCCGGCCGTAGTCATCTTTACCCCCTGAGTACATTCCGACACTAATATGATAAATAATATCATCAGGTTTGTCTCGAATTACGCTGTCCAGATGACAGGTCGTGTCACATATCATTACACAAAACAATCATTAATGAAAAGGTTTCGATTGTCTGCTTGTACTGTTGTAAAATATTTTGAAAACATTTGACATTTTTAAAAAGTAATTAAGAGCCAATATTCAGTACAATGAATTGTTTTTTTTTGCTGTTTTCATCTACAATCGAGTAAGCGACTACAATATAAATTATTGACAAATTTTAAACATTGGTCTAGTTATATAGGATTAAATTTAAAATAGGAAGGCAATACTGAATTGTGACGTCATTTTTTAGTAATGATCATTGTATTGTGTGAGAGATATTTAGTACACGGAATTGTTTTTTTTGCTGTTTTCATCTACAATAGTGTAACTGATTACAATATAAATTGTTGCCCAATTTTAAACATTGATCCAGTTTAAATTTAAAATAGGACGGCAATAGTGAATTGTGACGTCATTTTTTAGTAATGCTCATTGTATTGTGTGAGAGTAAATGAGGCAGGAAGATACTCCTACTCTATTAATATTGCTAAATTTAATAGTTTGAAAAGTTATTTACTTAACATTTATAATTCACTTCTTGTTTTCATTTAATCTGTATTTTCATGACCTTTTACTAAGAAAACAGCAAATTTAGAAATAGTCAATTACCCTATTGCTAAAAACTAAAAATTATGATTTTAATTTTCATGCAGTCTTCAATTTTAAATTTACTTTCGATCCGTATGTTTGTTCATCACAGTATTTTTTTCTCAGAAGCTATTAGATGTAAAAACTTGAAATAGGACATAATAATAAAACGTATTAACCTACATATTTTACAACAGTAAAAATTTTAAAATACTTATCTGAATATTTTGGAGGACGCAAGTTTCATGTAAAAGATTTTTCAGTTTTACTTTCGGCGTATGAGAATTGCGTGAATCCCAAAACTGTTTTTTTTTCGGAACTTCATGATAGACAGTCCTAAAAATATCCTTGCACATGTTAGTGAATTACATTTTCTAAAATTATTACTAAAACGGGATTACAAGAGGTTAAATCAATGCTTATTAGAAGACAATAACACCTATTCCAACTTATACAAATACTTGGAAATACATTTATGTTTTAAAGTAATATTATAGGTTGAGAAAATACTATGCTTAAAATAGACGTTTATGTTCTCATATGTATATAAATTTGTACAGAACCCTCTCAGTACTAGTTCTGCTCCTATTCTTGTCTATTTTTTTAAATTTACTGTGATGAATATATGTGTATGTATATATATATATATATATATATATATATATATATATATATATATATATTCATTTATTTACATACATTTATCGATACATTACAGGTACTCGTGTCGACAAACAATTAATGGGTTAATAAAATAAAAACCAAAAAAGGTACATAATAAACAAGGATACAAAACATAACAATTATAAAACATAACGACGACATATCTAGACAAATTAACTCTCGCTTACCATAAACAAAACATATTCTGCTACGACCGCTATCAGGTGATTTAACAATTGAATACCGCAAGAAAAATTTCTTATATACTTCAGTTCCAATATAGATAATTTGAAAAGAATTTCATGGTAACGATGTAAAATATTAAAAAATATAGGTACATAAGTAATTTTACGACATTCAAAATTATACATAAATAATTAAAACTTTTACTTAAATAATGACAAATGACATATATAGTTTAATTGACATTCTATATACCCTTTAACGTATAAGCTTTAAAATGTACCTAAACCTTTACTGAATCGTCTACTTCATGATTGACTTAAATAATTAAAAGCGACATCGATGCTTATATATAGGTTATTGAATTTCTACGTATCCTTTAACATATAAGCTTTAAAATGTACCTAAACCTTTACTGAATCGTCTACTTCATGATTGACTTAAATAATTAAAAGCGACATCGATGCTTATATATAGGTTATTGAATTTCTACGTATCCTTTAACATATAAGCTTTAAAATGTACCTAAACCTTTACTGAATCGTCTACTTCATGATTTACTTAAATAATTAAAAGCGACATCGATGCTTATATATAGTTTAAACTAAAATACTATGTACCCTTTAACGTATAAGCTTTAAAATGTACCTAAACCTTTACTGAATCGTCTACTTCATGATTTACTTAAATAATTAAAAGCGACATCGTTGCTTATATATAGTTTAAAGTAAAATTATATGTACCCTTTAAGGTACAAGCTTTAAAATGTACGTAAACTTTTATTGAATCCTCGTAATACGAATTTCAGTTGTATTTAATAGGTTTATATACTTGAACCAATCCCATGTAATACTGCAGCTTTTTCTAAGGATTCGTAAAGTTTCAATACGAGGCTCTCATAAAAGTTAAAGCAAACAAGTAATACCGACAGACTGTAGAGAACCAAAGTCGCTTTTCGAACTACATGCGAAATGTACGCGTATACATCGACATCACCTATCCGGTTTACTACACACATATCCGGTGTAAATAAGCGGGACGGAAGTGTCGTTCGGCACATAAGCAGCTGTCACTCGCAGCTAGTAACCAAGTTTGATGCCGGCTTCAGTAAGCCAAGTAGTGCTGCTCTGTGTCAGCATTATATTTCGCGTGAAAATCTCAAACGTGTTTACTCCATTTTTTATCCGAACTCGAGGGAAAGAAGCATTCGACTTGTAAAGTACGGTGCTTAATTTTTTATAACGCTGTTTTAAGCCCAGGAAAAAATATAAAATGTATCCAAACATTAACACGAATTTAGACCAATAAAAATTTTGCTAAGAGACCATTAATTTGACGAAAACTCATACAGTTATTTCAATGTTTAGTTTTCAAGCGAGTGACCTTTTGAAATATGGATAATGTAATAATGTTACACGTAAATATTTTGATTAAACTTTAGTTTACTCAAACTTTTAATAGAGAAATTCATAATACTACGAGAAAAAAATCAAAGGCAATATTATTAGTGTGCATAAGATTTTGAAATACACTTGGCCAGTACGAAAATGAAATAAACATGAAAAAGGAGTAAAATTTCTATCATATTCGGCATCCTGTACCAACTACGCAATCGTACCTGCATATAGGAGATTCTAAACCCATTTGATAGGTACTTGTATGGTAGCAAGGGAAAGCGTGAGATGTTGGATTTATTATTTATTGGCGCTGGTTTCGTCGAAAACCCTTAGTCGTAACGAGCTGGGACCGGCGGCAATAAATGTTGAATTTAAAAATTTATAACTTTAACTGTTATTTTGTTTACCTTAAAATATATGCAAAAGTTATGAATATTGACCAAGTTATAGTGAAATATGAGGTGCTTGTGCGATTTTGTATATTTCAAATAATGAAGCATAACTACCTAAACTTACCCAAAACTATTTTTAACAAGCTTTTATTAACTTGACTTGTATTTTTATAGGTAACAATGTATCGGACAAAATATCGAGCAATATGTCAGAATGTAACAATATATCGGACAATATGTCGAAATGTAACATGTCGGACAAAGTATCGGACAATATACCAAAATGTAACAATATATCAGACAATATATCGGAAAGTAACAATGTATCGGAACCTTTCCATGAAATTTTCACCCACTTCCATACGTCCGAACTATTTAAAATTTTGCACATATGTCAATAATTTCCTAACTGTAAATTTAGAAAATAAACTCTCAAGTTACATTTCCATAACAAGCACCCAACGCTTTTTTTACCATAAAGTTAATTTTTTTTCAGTCACTTCATTCTTATATTAATTTATTAAAAAAACTAAGTCATACCAAGTTGTGAGACATTCTTTCGCTCTTGACCAAAATGTTTGTATCCGGAGATTATTTTTTATTTTTTAATTCATATTGCTACAAAAGAAAGTCTTTTTTTACTTTTTTAAACTATAATTTTATTCGGTTAAATTTCAAAACTATTCGTAAAAAATTATGATCTCAATCGTCAAAGGACATTCTGTCCACACAGAATATGCATAAACACGCCTACAAATGGAAAGTATCGGTTAATCGATATAGCAAGTATTTATTTCGGATTACTCTTGAATCCGAAATAAATACATGCTATGAAAATTATATATATATATATATATATATATATATATATTTATTTATAACTTTTTTGAAGCGCAACTTCTTTGGATGCGATGAGAGTAAAGTGTCAAGGTGAATATCCTGCAACGTTTTCATACAGCGTTTAGTTTCAACGTCAGGTTGTAAAGAATCTATCTCGAAAAGGAGGGAAAATAGATACTTAGCTAACAACCAAGAGGGATAGATGCGAAACAAACAAAAATGGCGCTCACTCAGCTGTTTTGTACGCTATGTGTGTCAAAAGTAAACTGTCAAAATTTTGTCAATTTATTTATCTATATACTATTAATAATTATCTATATACTATTCATATTTATCTATATACTATTAATAATTATCTATATACTATTCATATTTATCTGTATACTATTAATAATATTATATAGTATTAATTTATTACTAATTTTAATTCAAGGCTAACAATACATGCACTTAATTTATTTATAAATCCACAATGAATACGCACATATGGTTGTCGTAAACATAATATATAACAGAAGCTATACATCCAGACGCATTCCTTCAGCCGCATTTAGCCGTGTTTTGGTACTGGCACCGCGGCTATTTTTTTTAATTGATAATTGTCTATGTAAATTTTTATAAAGATTTTATAAGATCCCTATGTCGATTTGTAATTTATAACATTTTATTAATTTTTCTGAATGTATAATATTAAAATCTTCTGAAACGAATTTAGATCAATCTATGGACTTATACTTAGTATATTCTCTCTCTCTATCTCGGCTGTTTTACCCCTTCATAAATATCTATAAATCGAGGTTCGAATCGCCAAAGAAATTTCACTTCTGGCACATGAAAGGTATTTACTTTACTATTTTAATATTTACTGTATTATTTTTATTTAGTTACTTATTTAAAAAAAATTCTCTACCATAATTACATTTAAACCTTTCTTTATCATAGAGAGAGGCAATACCGAGATGAAAAACGCAAAAGAAAACTAAATAAAAATACCGAATTAATACAATAAATCGACTTTTCTTTCTGCGCAAGAAAACTCACGTCGCTTACTATCTAAGACCGGCTAAAGTATTCGGTGCATTTCCTCGTACATCACTTTATTGTTTAGTGGAAATTCGCTTAAAAGTAAAAGATCTGGAAAACAGAAAAATAAAAACGTAAACATATTAAAAAGGTTTGATTTAATCATATTAGACATTTTTTACAGACAGCATAAAATATATACGTATCAATAAAATTATTGATCCGCCCACAATTACACACGAAGTGGCATGTAACATGTGTGAAAGATCACATCCGACATAATTACATCAATAAATCTCAGGATAAACCTAACGTTATCTAGTAGTTTTGCCCACTCTTCATCCCGGAAAAGTTGTGTTATGATAAATATTTCCACAGTAGAACCCCCATACGATTGCCTTGACAGTGATGATACTGTATCTATTAATATACAAATATATATGTTATTAAATATTAATAAATAAAAAAATTAAATAAACCCTACCGATAATTATAAAATCTATGACTATAACCATCTATGCTAATATATAAAACAGAAAACTTTGTTTATTTGCTTGTTTATCCACGCTAATCTCTGGAACTGTTCGTCTAATTTCAAAAATTCTTTTATGTTACAAAGCACATAATTTGAGGAAAATTATAGGCTATTTATCGCTGAATAAATCATAGTGGCAGAGCAGAACATATGCCGAGAACACTGCTTAAATGGAGCAAAGTAGAGTGGAGCATACTTATCCCTTCTTCTTCTAAAAGTACCTCTTCAATTAGTGAAGTTCAGCTCTGCATATTTGGTATTATCCTTGGCAAGACGAAAGGGTTCGACGGCACTCTTCATCCCTGTCCATTGTCGGATGATGTACAGAGTACTGATATTTTCATTGCCATTTTTTAGTTATTTAGTATTTCATTGTTTAGAAATCCTCACTTTTGATTAAAGCTTATTTTTTATTCATTAATATGCTTGTATATCTAACTGATCTCTAGGAATAACAATGCCCTAGATCATTATTCAATTTAACACTAGGAGCAAAGCTAATGGCACATTCGCTATATTTTTAGCAAAAACATGATGCATGTACAAAGCAGACCTTTAATAATAATCAGTCCACCCATACCGGAGAAAAAAGAATACGATGTAAACTATTTATAATGAAACTCAAGGAACCCAGTATTTTCTTTCGTTATAAAGAGTGTTCGCTTTATGGAGTCTCTAAATAAAATACATATTTTTTTAAGATTTCAAATTGTTTATTCGGTTCTCTTTACAAAATAATGTAATCAGTTCCCTTATCCTTAAGCTTAAATTTGCTTTTTATATTTTGAAATAATTATTTAAAATAATCCGTCAACTTTAACTGAATGTGTTTACTACTCGAATAGCTATTTTGTATTATCTTTTCTTATATACAAAAGCGGAAATATATTAAGGAACAACTTTACCCAGTAAACACGTGTAACTAAAGAAAACAGCAGTAATGACTACACAATAACATTAATAAAACTGTGTCTACTCATTCTTAGAATTGTCGGCATTCATATAGATAATTTCGTAGTCTATGTGAGCCTATTGGTAATAAATATGTACTTAGTTATAATAAATAATAAACAAATTTTACCATCTGAACAATTTATTTTCGTTAGCTATTGAGAATGGCGAGTTCTTTATAAAGGTGAATCAGTGTATGGATTAGAAGGCAAACCAACCAATATCAAGCAGTGTTTATGTTACACGGGTTTTCCTGTATAAAGAGTGTCATTATGAAAAGTTTACACTATATATGATATTGAATATTTTAATGCCCATGTTCCAAAAAACAGGAAAAAAAAATTGGAGCGATCCCGGCCTATCCTCCCCAATATAAAAGTCACGAATTAAAACGCGGTAACGGAAAAAAGGATAGAACATACAACTGAATACGGGCTAACAGGGACGGTAAGTAACTTTGTCCCACAAAAGTCGATAGTTGTCTGCGTTACGCGATATGCAAAAATATGATACAACCTAACTTGAGATTTTATAGTTCAGCAATGAAGTAAGGAATCAATATTTTTAAGTTTTACCTTCCGTATGTCTGTCACAGTCTTACAGTTTCTCCAGTTTTAGACTTAAGTGGGTAGAATTTTACAATTTAATATTTCATATAAAAATACTAATAACTGCACACCAAATATTTGTAATGTAATATACATGTTATTTATATTTAATTCAAGACTAACTAAATTAATTAAACTTGTTCAAGAGGTACTATTATAAAATGGTATGGAAGTTTGAAAACGGAAATTATAGGAATTCATATCCACAATTGTTACGATAACTATATATAAAAATAAGCAAGTACGCAATTAGGAAGCCACTACCCCACGCAAACACACCTCAATGCATAAACACTTATACATAAATAGAAATACTTAAAAGCTTTTCATACTTAACAATTTTGATAAATTCTTAACAATT
Source organism: Druceiella hillmani (assembly GCA_039881145.1). Classification (NCBI taxonomy): domain Eukaryota; kingdom Metazoa; phylum Arthropoda; class Insecta; order Lepidoptera; family Hepialidae; genus Druceiella; species Druceiella hillmani. The sequence goes on from JAYKKI010000013.1 coordinate 12,519,999, forward strand.
CACTACTTAAACAGTTTTCATTACACATAAATAGAAATACTTAAAAGCTTTTCATACTTAACAATTTTGATAAATTCTTAACAATTAACTACTTAAACATTTTTCATTACACATAAATAGAAATACTTAAAAACTTTTCATTCTTAACAATTTTGATAAATTCTTAACAATTAACTACTTAAACAGCTTTCAATAATATATGTTGTTAAGATTTAGCTAGATAAAGTATTAATGATATTAACATGAATGAGATTTATTGTAAAATGATCAGTCATAAGTTCTGGGTACTATAATTTTTACTACTTACTCTCGTCCAATTGGAATTTTTAATTAAAATTAACGTGCGTCAATAATTTCAAGATATGGAGTGAAGAAGTTATAGTTGTTTTCCGACATTCGACTAACCAGTTTTTTGTTGAGAGTTCATATATATTGAAAACTCGTATATTTTCCCAAATTTTCTTTGAAGTTTAGAAATATAAGATATTGAAGTTAGAACAACACTTACCATGAAATCTACACGATTAATACACGTTACGACTATTTGAACAAATTCATTTGCGAATGTATTAATGGCGCTTTTTCTTTCTGCCTCTGCTTCTATTTCTGCTATCAGTTCTCAATAATAAAACTGTAATTATCGTTTAATCTATCGTTATTGTTATCGTCATCCTTATCTATCGTTTAAACGTTCACAGCAATCTAAGTGATTCTTGCATTAAAAATAACATACGTACATTTAACTGGGAATTAGAAAAAGGCTCTGAAGTTGTGCAGAAATTTTAAAATGTGAGTGTGTACACTAACTGAAATTAACTTTCAAAGCTCTGAGATATTTGTGAATTCTCTGCTGCTTAACATTATTAGTACTACCTATAAAAACCGAAGCGGTTATTGATAATATTATATGATAATTGAAGTAAACTTATACAAGGTTCGTATTTATTTTAACATAATATTTACTACATTTTTAAAAATTATTTTTTTTCATATTTTAATTAGTAATTACTTTCAGTATCGGCTTTCGTTTTTAATGAGGTTTCATATGGATAAATAAAATTAATGTATAATTTCAGTATGGTCATTCCTATTTCATGAGATTTCATATGGATAAGTAAAATCAATGTATTATTTCAGTATGGTCATTCGTTTTTCATAAGATTTCATATGGATAAATAAAATCAATGTTTAATTTCAGTATGAGCATTCGTTATTAATGAGATTTCATATGGATAAAAAAATCAATGCTAAATTTCAGTATGAGCATTCGTTTTTCATGAGGTTTCATATGGATAAATAAAATGAATGTTTCATTTCACTATGTGCATTCGTTTTTAATGAGGTTTCATATGAATAAATATAATCAATGTTTTACTTCAGTATGGGTATTCGCTTTTAATGAGGTTTCATATGGATAAATAAAATCAATGTTTAAGATAAGTAAAATCAATATTTAATTTCAGTATGGACATTCGTTTTTAATGTGGTTTCATCTGGATAAAAAAAAATCAATTTTAATTTCAGTATTGGCATTCGTTTTTAATGAAGTTTCATGTGGATAAATAAAATTAATGTTTAATTTCACTATGTGCATTCGTTTTTAATGAGGTTTCATATGAATAAATAAAATTAATGTATAATTTCAGTATGGTCATTCCTTTTTCATGAGATTTCATATGGATAAGTAAAATCAATTTATTATTTCAGTATGGTCATTCGTTTTTCATGAGATTTCATATGGATAAATAAAATCAATGTTTAATTTCAGTATGAGCATTCGTTATTAATGAGATTTCATATGGATAAAAAAATCAATGCTAAATTTCAGTATGAGCATTCGTTTTTCATGAGGTTTCATATGGATAAATAAAATGAATGTTTCATTTCACTATGTGCATTCGTTTTTAATGAGGTTTCATATGAATAAATATAATCAATGTTTTACTTCAGTATGGGTATTCGCTTTTAATGAGGTTTCATATGGATAAATAAAATCAATGTTTAAGATAAGTAAAATCAATATTTAATTTCAGTATGGACATTCGTTTTTAATGTGGTTTCATCTGGATAAAAAAAAATCAATTTTAATTTCAGTATTGGCATTCGTTTTTAATGAAGTTTCATGTGGATAAATAAAATTAATGTTTAATTTCACTATGTGCATTCGTTTTTAATGAGGTTTCATATGAATAAATAAAATCAATGTTTTACTTCAGTATGGGCATTCGTTTTTAATGTGGTTTCATCTGGATAAATAAAATCAATGTTTAATTTCAGTATGAACATTCGTTTTTAATGTGGTTTCATCTGAATAAAAAAAATCAATTTTAATTTCAGTATTATCATTCGTTTTTTATGAAGTTTCATCTGGATAAATAAAATCAATGTTTAATTTCAGTATGGACATTTGTTTTTAATGAGGTATCATATGAATAAATAAATAAAATTTTAATTTTAGTATGGACATTCGTTTTAATGAGGTTTCATCTGGATAAGTAAAATCAATGTTTAATTTCACTTTCGGCATTTGTTTTTATGAGGTTTCATATGAATAAATAAAATCAATGTTTAATTTCAGTATGGACATTAGTTTGTAATGAGGTTTCATATGGATAAATAAAATCAATGTTTAATTTAAGTATGGACATTCGTTTTTAATGAGGTTTCATATGGATAAATAAATCCAATGTTTAATTTCAGTATGGATATTAGTTTTTAATGAGGTTTCATATGGATAAATAAAATCAATGTTTAATTTAAGTATGGGCATTCATTTCTAATGAGGTTTCATATGGATAAATAAATCCAATGTTTAATTTCAGTATGGACATTCGTTTTTAATGAGGTTTCATATGGATAAATAAATTCAATGTTTAATTTCAGTATGGATATTAGTTTTTAATGAGGTTTCATATGGATAAATAAAATCAATGTTTAATTTAAGTATGGGCATTCATTTCTAATGAGATTTCATATGGATAAGTAAAACCAATGTTTAATTTCAGTATGGACATTCGTTTTTAATGTGGTTTCATCTGGATAAAAAAAATCAATTTTAATTTCAATATTGGCATTCGTTTTTAATGCAGTTTCATATGGATAAGTAAAATCAATGTTTAATTTCAGTATAGGCATTCGTTTTTTATGAGTTTTCATATGAATAAATAAAATCAATGTTATACTAGTAATTTTTATTCCCCATTTTCACATAATGTTCACAGTTTAACATTGATTTTATTTCCCCATATGAAGCTTCATTAAAAACGAACGCCGATACCGAAACTACCACTTCCCTATCCGCCCAAGCGATCACACCAAAACGCATAACGCCCATCCGACAGATTGATAATAAAACCCTTAATGAAAAATCAATACACATTCCTGTCATTGCGATTGGGTCTTTCGAAATTCGACAACTTTAATCATCGAAAGGGGGGAGCTGACAAAAAAATTTAATGATTATCGGGCCACAATTTAAAGCCGTTATCAGTCGTTCACGGTCCGCGGAGCGCGCCATTGAAGCCGCCTCGCGCGACATCGCTCCGTCCATCATGCGATCGTTATTGTTGCCAATTCCCGCACTGACTGATGCGTGCTGAAGGTTGGGCGAATATTTGTTTATGCAAGCAGATGGCTTCGATTTTTATTGAGCGAGATGAGTGATGAGCTCGTTAAGAGTACGCAACAAAATATTTACAATCCATCCGACATAGGACAGCATCGTTTGGTTGATGATGCTTAGCTGACATGTTTGAATATGATACCAGAGACACTCCCTTGTGACATTTTTTGGATGCATTGCAAGTTTGCTTTCAACATTCAGCTCTCAATGATCTATATTGCCACTGTTTGCATTGTTTGTTTGTTCGTACTAATCTGTGAAGTTATATACCCGATTTAAAAATTGTTTATGTGTCAAAAAATTCAAACTTTTGTGTAATGTTATAGGTTATATACTATTTTGTTGCAATGTATAACCACAGTGTAATAATAAAGAACCACACTGTTGAGAACACAAATTAATAACCACAGTATAATGGAAAAACAGTCGCTTTATTCGTTGAAATCTTTGGAACGACACGTCGAGAAAATAGTGTCAAAACAATATTAAAACCCGTACATTCAGGACAATTGTGGGCTATTTATAATCACGCTACAATTCACTGGGGCAGAGCTATGATAATAATCCAACAGAAGTCGAGGAAATACTGCCTAAACGGTGCAAGGGGAGAGACTAGTTGATTTGATGAGTGTTCATCGCAAGTATTTCCATTGAAATACCACCGACCATGACGATCAATATCGTTTGGCGAACAGAGTGGAGGCATTTAGTGAACTTTTATAGTTGATATATTTTGCTGACTTATTGCTACAAGAGATCACAATATGACGATAAAAGGGTATGGTGTTAGAACGCAATTTGCTTTGCAATTATCAAAAAGTAATGAAAATATGAAAATAGTTACGGAAATAATCCAAATGTACATACGTATTAGTACACTTAGACTTATAAATATACGTACACTTATAAATAGACATCTACACATACAGACATGTACTTACGTACGTAAGACACACAGACTCGTACATACACACATATTTATGCACGTAAATAATTTCACGCTGGTGAAATCACAAGGTACAGGTAGTGCTTATATATAATCCTAGAAACGCGCCTTTTTTACTATAAATATGAAACTGTTTTGTTCGTAGGTTTATTGATTCGTCGTTGTGTTTATTTATTACTCAATAGCTTCCTAAGGAATTAACTTATCCTTACCAAATGTTTTAAGTTATTAGAATATTTTACGGAGTCACGTACAATATATTCATTCTGGAAAAAAACACGCAGTTAAATTAAGAAAAACAAAAAAGAAACTATTTTCAAAGCGCCGTTAGTCACTTATAACCTTAGTATTCTCTTTATACGATTTTTATCCTAAAATAAAGCAAGCCCTAGATAGAAAGTCGAATTTTGAAGGGTTTTTGTATACCTATATTATTTATGTTACCGAGATAATGATAAGAAAACTTGTAGGAAAGACAAAAAGTTTTTCAATTAAATTATCAAAATATCTATTTTTCTATTGGTAGTTTGATTTACGAAAAAGATTTTATAAAAAAATATTTATATATACAGCAACATCTAGTTGACTTTCTATAGGCACTTGACAAGTTTTTTTATAAAATATAAATTTCATTTTTTACCTGAATGACTCAGTGGCATCTTATAGTAGAAACTTTACTGGCGGTTGATACGAACCTATAAGTTTAGATGGTATTCCTACCTACAATACACGTGAAAAAATTAAAAATTTTAGGGAAATTTTCGTTAAAGTTAACCTAAAATATAGAATCAACTTCACAATTTCTCAAAGAAATATTTATCAAGATGAAATGAAAATGTATGAAGGTGGCCTAGGTATCGTGGGTGTGTAGGTGAAAATACGGTATATGGCCTTTTCTTTTTCCAAATAAATGATGGAAAAATACATTCTAGTTAATAGTACTAATATTTGAGTTCCTCATATAGATGGGGCTTTTTGTATTTTTGTTACATGATGAATTTCTCACAAGCTTTTTTACTTTGAATGCGACTTCCAGAAAATCTATAAATTTCGTTATATCATATATGTATATATATATATATATATACACACACACACACACATATATATATATATATATATATATATATATATATATATATATACACCAGCTGTGCCCAAGACTTCGCGTGGAATTCGGAGTAAGAAAAGTTATTAGTAGTATTTTTTTTCTTTTCGGTCTAATAGTTCTGATGTTAGCATACACGACCTAAATTAAAGATTGACGTATATAAATTATTAGCCCAAAGTAATCTAAATACATCACTGAAAAACGTATCCACGTCGGTTCAGCTGAGATTAGCGTGCACAACGAAGGTGCGCAAACAAAAAGACAAACCAACAAACAAACAGATAAAAATTCTGAAAACTGTTGTTTGAACTTATTAGCGTGTTTTTCGTAGGTAGCACTTACTTTTACTTAAAAACAATGTACAGACTCATTTTTCCATTTTATTATACGTATAGATACATAGATTTAATGTCTGGGGCCACGATCGAAAAGGGTGTAATGAAATTACTTAATTTAAAAGTTAAGGTCTTTTCAATAGACATATTGCTACGAAATTTATCTACACTCGTTTTTGCTTTGCGATTAAATGTTAGTAAGTTAAGTGGTACTTGAATAGTAATGTATTGTCAAATACTCAAAAAAAAAGGTTAGAAAACAATTTTTAATACGGAGAAACATTTTAAAACCACCAAAACGAAAGAAATATTATAAAATAATAGCTTTAAGATTTCCAGCGCTCTTCAAAACTGTCTTTGCCTGCAGCTTAAAATTTGTACAAGTTATATACATCATCTGCAAAACACTACCTACGGAATGTGAAATTCCGCCAAATATAAATTTTTATGCAAAGTTTCTGCCATTAATACAACATGTAATATAAAAAAAACTCATTTTAAAATACTAATTTCATTTCTTACCATACATATATAAATATTCCTAATAATTAAAAAAATAAATAATAATTTCCTGTAAACTTTAAATTGACCTGTAATAATTTTGTATTTTCATAATTTTGTCTCTTGTAGTTTCAAATATATTCTAAATATGTATAAATTCACAATCTAGGTTTGCATTTCTTATTTTTGAATGTTGAAAAGGGAAAATGGAACCCTTACAGGATCATTTCGTAGTCCGTCTGTCTATATATCATAACCCTTTTTACCAGGAAGTATGGAGGTATTAAGTTGAAATGAATGTTTAATACTTATGTCTACGATCCCTTGGAGCCTTAAAAATTCCAAGCTTCTAAATCAACGCCTTAAAAAACCCTAACAATATGGCTATTTATGCCGCCAGAAGCAAAGTTTCACAGCACAAGTAAAAGAAAAAATCTAAAAATAATTTTGCAGTTATATACATAAAAACATATTTTATTAAATACGCGTAATTTTTTTATTGGCAATTTATTTTCGATTAAAAAAATTTAAAGTTGAAAATAGTTTGATAGGAATACTATGTAACATTAAATGTTCATAAATGCCTAAATGTGTACGGAACTCTCGTAGTGCGAGTTCTACTCGTGCTTAACAGGTTTTCCAACTTCTCATTTCAGTCTATACCTCACCAGGCATTTGAATTTAGAAAAGTCTTAATTTTATCCCTGTAATATTTACATGTGCTTATATATTTGAGTATTAACTATTGAAATATATGATAGTTAAATATACTTCATCAAGGTGCCAAATTTAATTTCTATGTCGAACGATACCCGAGAAAAAACGGGTACAAAGACAGACAGACTGACACTTTACAGATCTTATAAAAGTACGTTTTTTTTTCTTTTGAGGCACAGAAACTTAAAAAGCTTCATAAGTACCATTAGTATATTAACACTAAAATTGTGAGTAACAAAAGCAAACTAATTTAATATAACTTTTCACACATTTCTTTTCAATAATTTCCCTGAAATATTGTGTTAAAAAATAAATTATTATGATTATTCTATTCTATGTTACTGGCTCAAAATTTGAATATCACACATTCTCAAACTCCTAAGATGGTAATATTTTTTCTTTTTAATACTGAAGTATCGTTACGGTAACCGCTTGCTGAAAGAAGGCAAAATTACTTTAGTCTCAAATAAACCCGTTGTTAATAATAAATAAATTGCGTTAAAAACTTATGTACAAATATTGTATATTTGTTACGTATATTAACAATATTGCCGTTCTTGTCGTACTGTAAAAGCAAACTTGTTTCAAAGGCAGCCCAATTATATTAGCGTGTTCGGTACTGAACTAAAAAAAAAACAGAAAATCGTGAACTGTAACAAAACTAAGTCTTCTCAAAGGTAAGTCATATACGTACATTATTTACAAAAACTTTTTGCTTCTGTCTTCAAAAGTTGAATAGACCACAGGTTGTAGTTGAATCACCGATACGTGATAGACAATGGATAAAATGTAAGAAAGAAAAACGGTTTCAAGGAATTTTGGCGCATATTTGAATTCCTACACTTTTTGGGGTTAATTTGGAAAATTACCTAAAAGAATCAGGAATCAAAATCAGCCCAATTTCTCCGAAAATGTTTTTTGTCGAATGTTCTTTTTTTTTATTACTATTAGCAAATTTCCTCTTAATGACTTAACGGTAATATTCACTTCTTAGGCCCAAAAAGACGAAACTGATGTTATGTACATATAAACATTTGTCAAGACATAAATAAATAAATAACATGAAACAAAATTGACATCAAAATAGATTACCGCATCTATATGCAAAGGGAGACAAACATAACTATTGTTTATTTTATATTGTTCGTGAATATCTAAAAAAATGTTTTTTGCTATTTTTTTAAATATGAAACTAAATATTGATAATACATATATATTAAAATAAATATTCATAACATACGTTAATATTACATTGTGTCCAAGGTAACCTTTGTCAATGAAAGACTGAAAAGCGATCTGAATAATAATTTATAATAAACCGATTTTTATGACTAAATATCTAGTTTTACAAAATGTGTAGTAACAATTTTACTCAACTTAAGATAAATGCTTTTTAACAAAGTTTAAAATTAATTGATTCTACCCAAAATCCATTGAAAACTGACGAAATAATGTTGTGCTATTATTTCGTTTCATAAAGTTTAAATATTACGCGAGCCAAGATTATCTGGAAAATATTTATCTGTTACAAAATTAGACTTATTTTTTAATCTGTATTCATGTATTCAATGAACGTTTCTGTTATTCGCACAGATGATTCTGTCCATATAACAGACTATGTTGTAATTGCATTTCTGTAAACAATTATAAATATTGTTTTCGTTAAAATCGCATTTTTCGCTTTAAGTTTTCGAATTTTCATGTAATTTCTGAAAATTTCCCACTCATTTTATTGCACAAAATCATTTGTATATATAACATGTTTTTAAAAGCTGCATAAGCCACATAAATATACTAAAAATATACCTGTTATATTATTACCCTTGCTCTGGTGATATTGTATTTATAGTTTGGGATTTGCATAATTTTGTATCGTGCGGTATTTTTTCACTATTGCCAAATAATTTAAAATATATTTCGTAGTCTTGGACGTTTTAGTTCATCGCCGAGAGCATTCAATTTAGTTCCCCAGCTCCTTGACAAACTAGGTAGCTCTTTTATTTCCCTAGTTAAATTGCGATAATTACATTACGTTCAATCACATCAAAACATATTATTGGGAATCAAAACATATTATTTTCCTATTTCAATTTATGTCCTAATTTAAGTCGGCCGTTAGAACTCTTTTCATTTTGGTTTCTTCTTATCTGTATCTCAGAAAAATTTGTCCATAAAAAACTGTGTTTCCTCTGTGCTCATAAGTTAGTATATAAACTGAAACAAATATGTAGAAATTCAATAGATTAAAAGCGAATATTTTCGAATAATTTTTTTGGACCACTCTAACTCGCGAGTGCAATAAACCACCTGCTTTAAACACAAAGATAAAAATATGTTATGTTTTTTTTACGATAACATCAAAAAACAAGAATTAATCTAATAACGAACTAAAATCCCCTATGAACTAATTGAGGGAGCAATTGAAAAACGTGTTCGATTAGCGAGTGAACCGTACAAATCTAATGAACTTAGATCCGAATCAGCGACGAACTAGTTCCCGTAGTTCGTTTGTCAGAGCGTTCTTTCGAATTATATCGTTCGTGAACTGAGTAAAATTATCAGTTTTGTTCAACAAATATTTTTTTTATACTTTTGATATGAGCGGTTGCTATTTAGAAAAACCCAAAGCAAAGAGGATTTAAGTGACAATGTTACATTTTCCCAAATATAGAGTAGGTGTTCTTGGTAATTATATATTAGCCTAATATAAATATCATAAGTAAAATAACATCATATACCATAAGGATCATTTTATTCGTCCTGGCAACCCAGCCGGTAAGCAAATGAAGCCAAAAACAAACGCAAAGAAAAATAAAAAAATTGGCAAATTTATATTAAATGAAAACACTGCAAGCTATTTTGTAGTCTCTTATATTTTGATATTACCAAAACGTCAAAAAATTCGTTAAATCTATTAACTTTTTCCTAACAACTAGAGCTGTCTGTTTATATTTATATTTATTTATTATTTAACAGAAAAGTAATGGATATTAGGATATTGTTGACAAATTGCGTAAAAAACGTACGTACCAATATTGTATATTCGTCATTAATGTAACAATATTATCGTTCCACCTAAATAGTAACTGAAAGTCTGTTTTTGAAATAAAATGTTTGAATCCCAAAGTTCCATTGTTCACATTTGTAACAATTTTCGTCTCATATGGGCGATGTATCTCTATTTCAATCATCGGTTACTGAGTAATTTTAAAATCCTGAATATTTAAATCATAATTGTTATTGTTAGAAATAATATTATTTCATGGCTATTAGTTATGTTGTAATATTCGATTGATGATCGTACTATTAAGAATAATTTGAAGGATCTACATTTTCGTGCTTATTATGACCTAGAAATTAGAACTCCTACGTCTAGTAAATTCCATTATTATTTTGTTAGCTAATACTACTATTGTTTTAGTCACAATTTTTCAGAAATTTCTCAATAATTAAAGAATTTTTCAGCATAAATATAAATAGGCTGAATTGTGCCTTGCTACTGGCAATTAGCGCCAAGTCTTCGATAGGATTATGTTAAAGAAAATAAATTTAAACAAACATCGAATACGAACTTCTACTATACAACTTTATGTTTATCGACTATTATCGACATTAAAACGTAACATCGGCTGTTTATTTTCAGAGCATTTACTATCGATATTATATAGGAATAGCCAAAGAAAAACATAGATCGCTTTTCCTGGAATTCAATTTATATCGTAGCTGCGGCAGCTTCAGATGGTTCGATTTCATTTTAAAATACTTGAAATATTCAATATCGTTTTCCCAGCGCGACTGCGTCGTCGCCGTTAATGCTGTTGTAAGAAGAGCTTAAGGTGATGTCTGCGATTGAAAATTGAGTCCATGTTTGTCTTAATACAATTCCGGCTGTTACGAATTTCCGTTTTATGATTTTTCTTACCGCTAATTTCAATAAAGACAAACCAAATTATTCTGTTTGGTGAATCCACTTTTCTATTTTCCGCATATAATGTAAGAGCTTCAGCAAGGTGATTAAAAATATTCCTTACTTAATTACGATAATAGCTAAATTTACAGTGTGCAATAATCAATACTGCGTATAAAAGAACTAATCCTTGGTATTTAAATATGATACTAAATATAAAGAGTGCACAGATAAGTAAGTAGTTAACTTTTCTACTAAGAAAATTGTCTCGCAAAGTATATGGGTTAAATTATTATGTTACACGTTACGCCCATAAAAATATGAAAGAAAATCGATCTCCGATTATAAATAAATGTAGCAAATAATTATGGAAAAATTAAACCTTTTTTTTTCAGTTGTACGCTTCAGTGATAACTCAAAAAAAAAGAGAAGAAAATTAGTCTCCGCGCCAAAACTATATAAAATATTTACATAATCAAATGTTGAAAATCACATTTAATTGATTAATTTGTCAAGTTATTTATATTAAGTTAACAACAAATAAATCCACTAATTTTATTCCACAAATTACTACTATTTTCCAAAAATTTCGAAGAATTCTACTATTTTCCAGAGATTTCCACTAAAGAACGTTATGCTCATATAAATATGAAAGAAAATCAACTTTCGATTATAAACAAATTAGGTTAACAAAATACGTACAGAAAATTTTGAAATGTTTTTGTTTCTATTGTTCTCTTCGGTGATAACTCAGTATAAGAAGTCATGGTTTTATGACAAAAATTAGTTTGTATACCAAAACTAAATAAAATATTTATATAGTCAAATGTTGAAAGTGACAATTAATTGACAAATTTTACAAGTTATTTCTAGTAGTTTGGCAACAAATAAATTCACTAATTTTATTCCACAATTTCTAATACTTTCTAAACATTTCAAGGAGTTCTACTATTTTCCAGAGATTTTTACTAGAGAACGTTACGTTCATATAAATATGAAAGAAAATCAACTTTCGATTATAAACAAATTAAGTTTATAAAATACGTATAGGCAATTTTGAAGCGTTTTTGTTTCTATTGTTAAAACTATACAAGATATTATATATATATTATATACTCAAGATGTTGTAAGTTATGCCAGAATTGAGATATTGGGTTTATAAATTTCTGCCGCATCATAAAAACTCCTGGTTCACAGGAACAGAGATGTTCCAGGAGTTTTTTATGATGTAACACACACATGTACATATATATATATATATATATATATATATATATATATATATATATATATATATAAATTTATTAAAGTGTTAATTCCTGACACTACATTGGCCGGGTAATACCAATACCATACTATTGTTACATAATTTTATTTAATTGTTAACATTATAGACAGACATATGTGTGTATATATATATATATATATATACACACATTTGTCTGTCTATAATGTTAACAATTAAATAAAATTATGTAACAATAGTATGGTATTGGTATTACCCGGCCAATGTAGTGTCAGGAATTAACACTTTAATAAATTGACTTTAAATAACATCACTATAAACACCTGAAACGGAGCCGGACCACCTAAATTGGAACTGAATTGATCTTGAGCTATAACAGCATGGAACTGGGATTAAACTGAACTTGACCGGCTGGTTTCATATACTCGGTTTAAGTAGACATAGTAATAATTCTCGCCTAGCCGTAGAATGTTTCTCATGAAAATACTGACTGCGTTAGGGCGATATCTGTATTACTGCTAATAAATGAGGGGTATAACAGTACGAACTCTATATAAAGGGAACTTATGACGTACAAAAGTCGTTCACGAAATTAAATTTCACGAAGCTAACTTAATACGCAAATTCCGTTTAAAACTCAACGTTCAAAAAACGAGCGGAGCAACACGCTATTCGGGTATATTTAAGAATGGATAAAGTTGTACTTCTGTACCAAGTATGGGTTCTAAAATTAAAAAAGTAAAGCGTATGTCATTCCGTATGTCCTCCTACATTAAAGTTCTTTTTGAAATGGGAAGAAATTTGAAATATTCCGTTTGGCACCACTGATGAACTATGAGTGCAAGTTTATTAACTGCTAGTCTAAAGCCAGTATTATAAAAAATACTAACTTATCCGTTAATTGTTTTTTTCCCTACTATATCCTAATTTATTATAATAATTATGAAAAGCTATTGCTTCAGCGCTATGTCATTATGTTTAAATCTAGAAGAATTGTTATAGATCCTACGGAATCACTTAATGCAGCGTTGTGGTTAATACCTCATTTCTAAAATCATCAGTTGCAATATTATTAAAAGCTACCAATTCAGCGCTACGTCATTATGTTTAATTAAAATCATCAGGCGTAAATGATCAAAAGCTACCAATTCAGCGCTATGGCATTAGGTTTAAATCTAGAAGAATTGTTATAGATTCTACGAAAGCATTTAAAGCAGCGTTGTGATTAATATAACATTTCTAAAATCGTAAAATTATTTCGAATCGTAACCAAAAGTTCACGTAAGTACACTCATATCAAATTTTTGAAAACCATCATGTCGTTCTCTGGTAAACATCACAACGACACTTTTTAAATCAGAACATGGAATCGCATTCTGTACAGAATTACGTAACGCATCTAGATTTAATGGAAGTACTATACACGATCTACCAAACAATACCAGATTTCCGGAATAATCAGTTGTAAAAGAATTTCAAGCCGCAACCAAAACAAGTACAGTTATTTCAAAATTTCAGCAACCATCATTTCATGCTTTTGAACTACATTGTAAAGACAATGATTTTCTACGAAATTGTTGCAAAGAATAGCATTATGTCAATATTTCAAAATGCTTTAAGCTTCCTGCAGTTATTACAAAATCATACAAATTTTATTACAAAAATTACATCCTCAGTATCTACATTCAAAAGTTTTCTGAACAATAAGATAAGCAGCAAATAGAAACTCGTCTTGTAACTCTGAGAAATGAGTCCTTAAATAAAGTAATACGTGTATTCAATAGATTTATATGTATACGGACAAATAGTCTGGAGTTAATTAACCAAACATGTGGTGAAACTTATATTTATTACACAGAAAGTACTGTCACGAGTAATAAAGAAACCTAGTATATTTTTTTGTTTATTGACGTTTGATAATTGTACATTAATACTTTACTCACAAGACTCCAAAACAAAGCCGAACAGCGATTATACAAAACTGGTTAACATATTCATATTAGGAAGATTGTTGCTACTTGCAACTAGAACTAAACATGTGCAAATACAGTATACATTCTACGCATCAAAATTATACGATAAACTAATCAAAATTATACTGTGGATACACAACACTTGACATCACATTTGACATTTTAAACGGATGATCGCGAGCTGGCTTTGCGCAAGGGTTAGATCAGGGACCAACCTCTAAAGACTAAATTAATCCAAACACGTCGGATCCAAAATATGAATGTAACAGAACAGGCTGGAATGTGCCTGAGAGTGTGTTGATATAAGATTTATTTTCTTGTATCATATATTCGTATCATCTAAAAGAGAAACAATTTACTTTCATTTATCAAGCAATCAGCATAGATACATTGATCATAACCTAATGCTCAGAGGAATTTGCTTAAAAATTAGTTGGGTATCCTAAAATTATGAGCAAACGCTATCCTGGTATAAGGCCACTTTTATATTTTTTGCTCATTAAGTATGCAATGTCCGATTTCAAACTGAAAGTTTGGTTTTTCTCAAAGAAAAGCGAGTGGTGTTAAAATCACGAAAGGCGTTCTTACAGCTTATTTGGAAAGATGGTAGTGAGTTGGGGCAAGATTTGGAGAATACAATGGGTGAACGACAGTTTTCTCGACTTATCTAGTTTAAGCAATTTATTTTCAACATATATTCGGGTATTGTTTTGTAAGAAAATTATTGTGTCTCTATTTTACCAATTTCAGCAGATTTATCGTAAGCTTCCTTAGAATTTTTATTAATTGGTGAATTTTTGGTTTCGTAGTCTATTTTGGCACTTCGCTCTTCAACCATTGTACCAAATACTTACTGTTGTCATCAAGGATCAATTTTTCATCAACAAAATACAAAAATGGTTTGCTTTTATGTCGCTACAGCATAGAAAGGTAAGCTTCAAAACAATTTCCCTTCTAAAACATCAATAAGTTAAATTAATAAATAAACACAATGTTACAACGATTCCAGACCGTTGAAATTCTAATGTGTTAACGACAAATTTCTTGATGATCATTTAAAATGAATTATTGTCACCTATGGGTTTCTCGTGAATGGCTCCTTCAGCGAAAGTCTTAAGTGTGCAATTAATATCCCACCGGACCAGTACAAGTCCCACTTGCAAAAATTGCTTCAGACTTAATGAAAAAGTTACTTTCAGCCGCTCGCGCATTTATATTTTATTGCTTCGAGTTTTAAACAGAGTTTGAAAAGAGAAAATTCTAAATTCGATCCGTTTGCTTCTTTCTTTGTTAAGTTTTGTTATTTTCTTTATTTAACTTTTGAATGGTTGCACAAATTTGCGGAAAAGTTTTAGCATCTCATGGCTAGAGTATATTTCCGTAGCAATTCGTTGTGTATTTAAGAGAAAAAATGCAGAATGGATAAAAAAAAAATATGTTTGAAATGATGTACCTTTATCAAACTACTATTTTGCGTTTAGTTCCGGCTTCGCGTAAATTTAATAAGTTGAATTGCATTCATTTGTAAATAAAATAAATTAAAAATTATTACTGTCGGTAATCTACTGACAAAAACAACTGAAAAAAAAAAATATATATATATATATATATATATATATATATATATATATTTATTTATATATGTATATATATATATATATATATATATATATTTATATATGTATATATATATATATATATATATATATATATATATATATATATATATATTCAGTAGGCTTTTTGAACCATGTGTAAACTTTTCCAGTCAATAAAAACTGTATGTTAAAACACACTGTTTAAATGAAAAGCAAAAAAATTATCAAATGGAATAATTCCATGACATGGTTAGGGGAATGGAAGCAAAATGGAATTAAAGAAGGGTGAGAATAATTAAGGAAGGGTAAGAATAAGAAGTTCGTAGAAGAATAAGAAGATGGATAGCGAAGGACTTTTCATAAAACGATGCTGTACATTTGAAAAAAAGGTGACTGAGCTGAGCTTCAAAGTATAATACTAGATTTTGAGCAGATAAGTGACTGAATCTAATGCAAACATATGTCGGGTAAGTTAAATTCTTCATAATATCATGAAAAAGTGTAAGAATATGTAGATTTATTCAGTTAAGGACTTCTATACCTTTAATCTGAGAAGTATGCTCACATTTTGTCATCAAAAATGTGAAGGTTGCACAAATTTTAAAAGCCTTCTAATCTTTTAAGCGACTTTTTTTAAAGTTTTGCGTCACTTCAAATCCCTTATCAACATAATAAAAAAAAGTCATACTTCTTGCTGTGTCATAACTAAAATTCCAAATACGAAAGTGATTTTCTTTATTTATTTTGTTTTCTTAATTTATTTTACACATGTAATTTATATTATGGAGATATATGTAACATTAGATCTTTAATAATATAATATAATTTGTTTTTTGGTATTAAAAATCCTCATTAAGGATAAAAGCGTAAAGATAAGTATATACGAGTATATGTCAATAATATCATCATATATATTAATACGCTAAGGTTAAGATGTTACACTCCCTTTTTAGAAAAAACCTCACAACTAATCCACATAAATTATATATCATTTTATAGATATCATCATATATATTAATACGCTAAGGTTAAGATGTTACACTCCCTTTTTAGAAAAAACCTCACAACTAATCCACATAAATTATATATCATTTTATAGATAATTGCTTGCTCTACCGGCATCCACAACTAAAAAATTTATTATTGCTATTGTTTTTGCAAATTGATTAATTATTAAAATTATATACACAAAACGGCAATGCTGCCATCTAACGGCTCAACGTCAATATGATTGACGGTCGGTAAAATTTTTGTTTAATTTCAAATCCACTCACGTATAAATGAAGTGGCGCTTTAGCTCAATGCTCTTGATACTTGCGCCTCTATATGCCAATTTTATTAAAATAGAATAAATAATGCGAAGACTTCCCACGGGTCACGCTAGTAATTTTATATTTCATCATCATTTTTCTTCCACGATTGCGGAAACACAGGTCAATGCTCGTATTTATATGAATGGTTATTTGGTTAAAATATGGTAATTTATCTAGCATGTATTGAAGAGATATATGTAACATTATACTACTTATCTCAGAACATAATTTTCGTTTTTTATTGTTTAGGATCCTCGTTGAAGATCAAAGTGTGAATTTAATGGCATAATTTTTAAATGACATCATCATTTGTCTTTCACGAGAGAGAAGTCGCAGATCAAAACTACTATTTTTATAAATGTTTATTTGGTCAAAATGTTACAGAAATGTACGTAGCGTTAGATCTTAGCGCTCAGAATATAAATTTCCTTTTATTTAGTAACGTTCCCCGTCGAAGATAAAGACATGAAAATAAGGGTGTACGGGTATGTGTCAATAATAATATTTGCGTTATCTTTCATCATGACGAGCAAAAGTTTTTTTTTTTTAAAAACATTGAAAATAGCGAAGCAAGCACACCAAAATGCTGTACTGCTGGTCCGGCACTCCTCATTCAATGAAGAATCTAGCTTTTTTAATTAATCAATCTTTACGCTGTCATTAAAAAAGGTCTGCAGCTTCAAACTAGTTAACCTTAACTTCGTTATAATCGTTTTTTTTTAATTCGGCCTCCCTTATGGTTAATGTTACAATGAACGATTACAGTAATTAAAGCAAAGATATTTAAGACAAATTTGCCAACTGCTTATTCCATTATATTCGAAACAGTGTTTAATTTTTAACACGATTTTATTAGCTCGTTTTCTTGTATGTTTGTTTGCTTGTTTGTCCGGTACAAATTTTGTCAACGATTTTAAACTAACTTCCCGATTAGCAAGACACTTGAAAAGTTAAACGAAGCTCAGAACTGGATAACAATGCAAAATTAACTCGTTTTCTTGTCTGTCGGTATGTTTGTCTGTTCGGCATAGAAATGAAATTGTTTTAATAAATTTTATGGGTTTTATTATAAATTTTACTAACGCTAGTGAAACGAGTGCTTAATTTACTGAAAGTATTTGGAATGTTATTGAATATAACGTAATTACGTTATATTCAACGTCATAACTTATAATTTCATTCCATAACGTATAATTTTATTCCATAACGTATAATTTCAATTAACACGTTTTTAAAAGGGACTAAAAAATTTAATATAATTTCTCCTTGCCCCATAAAAATTTACAATCCGATACATATTTATATCCTCATAATTTTTTATTTTGAATTTTTAATAGCTGTCAAAATACTTGTAGGATTTAATATGAAAGACGCGGAAAGCAAGTCCACCTAAGTCACTAACAATTTTATTACACCACAACTGATGACCTGTTGTGTGAGTTTCTCAACGATGGCTACTCTCTACAGTCCTTACTTATTATCTATTGTATGCGCCCCATATTTTTCGTTTTAGACTTTACAATATTTTTATAGCTATTAAAAATTTTCCATTACAAATTTCCAATACAATATGTATTGGAAATTTGTAATGGTAAAGATTTATAATCTATATAGGATTATAAATCTTTATGGGCCAAGGAGAAATTATTTTAAATTGTTTATTCCGTTTTGAAAACGAGGTAAATTATTTTTTTGTTGCGTAAATATTTATTTTAATTCGACGTGCTTGCGACTTTCTAAATTTTGTGACGTAAGTTTTTCTTAAAAAAAAATTTACGTTATGTTTGCTTATATGGGCACTCGTGATTGGCTAATAATTTAAAAATGTGGTTACGAGATAGACTCACGAAAATTTTCAAAAACTTAATAAAATCGGAAAAAAGAATAAATATGTACTTATATCATATAATCCAAGAATAAGTATGTACTTATATTATATAATCCGTAAGACATTTTAAACGTTTTGGGATACACAGAAAAAAAATTATACCAAAAATAAAAGAATCTACAGCTTTCCCGTAATGGTAAGTCCAGCTTAGAAATCCAATTTTTAAATTTAACTCTTATATTTAAACTATTTTTATAATTTAAACAACTTTTATAATTTATCCCAATTTTTATAATTTTAACACTTTACTTTTCGAAGATAAGGTGGACACAGTTTTTTGATAATAATTTTAACATCTTTTAGAGCTATTTCTCATTATAATTAGTAGTTATTGCTGCATACATTTGTATAACATCCTTATAACTCGTACTTTTAACAATACCTCCACGAGGAAAAACTAAAACAGAAATTGTTATGCCAAACTTACCCACTTCAAAAGTCTTATAACTGGTACTTTTAACAATACTTCCACCAGGGAAGCCTAATAGATAAATTGTTATTTCAAACATACCCCCATCAAAATTCTTGTAACTCGTACTTTTTACAATACCTCCACGAGGATAATCTGAAAGAGAAGTTGTTATGCCAAACTACCCCACCCCAAAATCATTAAACTTGTACATTTAACAATACTTCCACTAGGGAAACCTAATATAGAAATTGTTATTTCAAACTTCTCCGCTTCAAAATTCTTATGACTCGTACATTTAACAATACTTCCACTTGGGAAAACTAAAAGGGAAATTGTTATATTAAATTTACCCGCATCAAAATTCTCGGAAAAATATTTATTTACATCCTTAAAACGATGCTAAATATAAAGTCTTGCGTCGAACTGTTTCTGAGAAAAGAGCCTGTGATGGAGAGACACGCGAGTGATCTTATAAGATTTTCATTTTATTTCTATTGAGTTATGGCACCAAAATAAAATTACACAAATTTTAAAATACCTGAATAAAAGATAAGGTATTAATACTGAAGGGAATGTAATTTAATCGAACAAATAAAAAAAAGTGTGAACATTAGGTGAACTCTCCGCGCAACATTTCTGCGCATTTTTAGAATGAGATATAAATATATTCATTTGGCATTTTCTCATGACATAATCGCAATGACGGAGTTTGACACAGATAGGTTCATATTAACAGACAAAACATAAAACCACATTAAATCGCGATTACGTAAATCTAAAGTAATATGAATTCTCGTACAATGTATCCGATAGTTCAATAGACGCCTATTAAACTATTATTAACTAATCAAGTTGAAAAATCAAAGATTAGCCGATGGGAGATTTGATTTGATTCAATACTTTTACCTGCTCAGTACGTACTGCGCATCAATCGTTAGCCAATTTCAAAGAGCAAGATTATCATAGATCATATACTAAAGTTGTAAGCGTCTTTTTCACTGAAAGTAATGCGTTTAACAATAAAGTAATAAAATGAATACGAGAAAAAGAAACTATACGGAAACGGAGAAATGGCTATTGTTGCATATATTAGTCCCCTACTAAAATGTAATTGAAAATAAACGCACCGACGAAGCAATCGTGAAGATAAAAAAATACCTGGAACGCTATTGCCGAAAAATATGATAGTGATATTATTAATGAAAGGGTGAGTACAGTCAAATGCACACGTTTATAATGAAAATAGAATACAGAATTAATTTATTTGCAGGCATGTAGTTTCTTTTTTATATTTATATACAGTGTTACAATCGTACTTAAGGGGTAAACTTCAGTCATGCGTCGGAGCTGACACGCAGAATTTTTTCTCATATTTATACATTTACGTAATTATGATTACATTAGTTAATTACATCAAATAAACGGATAAAATCAATGAGTAACACAATGTTCAACCGCGCCTTTCTTCATGTACGTAATAAAAAAATTGTAAGTTCAAAAATTAAAAACAATAATTAAAGCAGGAAAAAGGCCAGAAGATCCACACAATATGGAAACGGAGATCAGTGGAATGAAAAAAGTGAGATTTTACAGGATTTTTTTGTAAAAATTAAACGTTTTAACAAATCATTGTGAAAGTAACTATAATTATATGGTCTTTAGTTATAGTTAATCAATCGATGGAAAAAAATAACCAAAATCGACCAAGAAAATAGATTTATGTCCTTGTACATACATACGTACAGACAAATGAACGATATTTTTAAAAGTCGAACGATTAAAGAGTATAAACAGCGAAAGTTGGCCCCAGAGCCTAATGTTATTTTGATATTAAAAATAATATGCTACATTGGTGTTCACGTTATCGAATTACATAACTATATATATATATATATATATATATATATATATATATATATATATATATATATATATATATACACATATATGTATATATATATATATATATATATATATATATATATATATATATATATATATATATATATACATCAACCTTGTAACATAAATCTTTCTTGAACAACCTTGGAAAGCGTCCTGAAAACAATGAATTATTCAAACTTTATTTTCTCACACTAATAAAGCTGGGAATACATTTCCTTAAACGTAACGATAGACAACATCGAAAAAACATGTTACGTCTTTCTCAATAATAACTGTTAATTGAAGCTTTTTTTAAATAAAATATTTTTCATTTAATTTTTTCGAGTTCCCTTTAAGTAACCATCTTGGAAAAATTCTCAAATAAAATTCTTGGCGTATGTTTTCACTAATACAAGTTTCTTGAAAATCAAACAACTGCAAGATAAAAAAGCACACAAATAATTAATGGAAGTAAAATAAAAAAAGATCTAGAGCTTTATTATAAATATGGTTGGCAAAACATAAATTAATTGAAACTAGTAATAATATTTTTCTGATAATATAATTATTATAATTCATAGTAATTATTATTATGGTATTATTAATTTTTTATTATATTAAATACATTAAATTAATTTATTTTAAAATTTAAATGAATTCTCAGCATACAATTTACTACAAACGTGTATATTATGAACTGTTAAATTTACTAAAATAATTTCAATAAATTTTAATTAATACTAAAAATAGTTGAATATGCTAAAAATTTATTTTAATTTATTAATTCTAAATATTTAATAAATGATAAAGTAATAATTTATAATACAAATAAATACATACCAAAACTTAACCTTACTTAGAGAAATACACTTAAAATATATTTTTAAAATCTTATAAGCCCTATTTCCATCATGAATATTTACAAAAATAATTTTTTTTTGGTTAAATTTCAATAACTAAAAATAGTATTTAAAAGCGCAGATGTAACTTAGCTTTGTATGAATATAAAACACGTGTTATGTAAGTACAAATACATCAATTACTATCATAAATATAATATCAGTCACTACACGCGTTTAAACATATATTTGGTGAGCAACTTCATTCTGTCGATTTTTGTTGCATCGTACGCGCGTATCGTAAAATTTCACTATTATCATTTTTTCATGACGCGCCTAAAGAAATATGAATTCAGAAAAATGTTTCCTGCATTCATCCCTGGTTGGCCCAGAATTACAATTACTCATTGATAATACGAGAGATTAATATTACGTAAAATTATAATGAATTTAACTTTTACGCCTAGACTGTATTTATTATACTCAATCTCTCAATAATTTTAGAGTGGCGCATTATTTATTTGCCACATTGTTCGGAATTGCTACGTATTTGATTACTACATAAAATTAGCCCACTGTTGATTATTACGAAATTTATAAAGTATTAATCGGCACGTGATATAAAAAAACTCGTTAATAACAATAGTTTTGCCAATATTACAAGAATAGAGTCTAGATTCTCGTGATTTCGGCACGTGATATAGAGAAAAACATTAATAACAATAGTTTTGCCAATATTATAAGAATAGAGTCTAGATTCTCGTGATTTCGGCACGTGATATAGAGAAAAACATTAATAACAATAGTTTTGCCAATATTAGAAGAATAGAGTCTAGATTCTCGTGATTTCGGCACGTGATAAAGAGAAAAAGAAAAATAACAATAGTTTTGCCAATATTACAAGAATAGAGTCTAGATTCTCGTGATTTCGGCACATGATGTAGAGAAAAACATTAATAACAATAGTTTTGCCAATATTACAAGAATAGAGTCTAAATTCTAATCATTTTTTTTCTCCCAGACGATTTATGCCAAAACGTAATTACAATTATAAAGTTCAAAATTTTACATAATTTATAAAAAGCAACATAAATTTTTTTACAAACAATTTCTAATAAGAAAAATAACTATTTGCAAAACATCTGTGCTTTTAAAATAAATTTTATACTTTAAGAATGAGGTTTTGCAGTAATATTCACGTAAA
The DNA here is from genome assembly GCA_039881145.1 of Druceiella hillmani. Taxonomy (NCBI): domain Eukaryota; kingdom Metazoa; phylum Arthropoda; class Insecta; order Lepidoptera; family Hepialidae; genus Druceiella; species Druceiella hillmani. Next base: position 12,543,495 of record JAYKKI010000013.1, read on the forward strand.
ACAGTTTTATATAATTCACTTATGTTAGATGAGAACAGACCATAGGTTCGAATATTTGGGTGGGACTACATGATGAATGTTGATGAACAAAGAGTTTGTGCAGGTTTGCTAACTGTACAAACTCTCTTCGTTCGAAAGTAATGAAGATGGGGTTCACTGAAGGAACTGATTTTTTCTCAACTAAATGAAGAGAGATCAAGCATGTCGGCAAATGATGAAAGTGAAGTCCACTGAAACAGCTTGTTGATTGACAGACTTCCAGAATGACCGTTTCAATGTTTGAAATAAAAACTGGCTTACACCCGAAGTGATACCACTATTTATACTAAGATCGAGATTTCGAAAATCTTGAAGATTTTCGAAAGTATTTAAATATATTCGTTGTATATGCTCAATAATAATATATTTAATGCAGATATCGACAGGTGTTAAGAGTTGTTATATATATATATACAGGATGATCCACTTACAGTAGTCCAAAAGTGTTTTTAGGTGCAATACGTCATGATAAGTCATTTAAAGAAACCGTAACACCGCGAAAATCAATAGTTACGATTTTTTGTACTTTTTTTTCATAGTTTTTGCTCCAATCACGTGAATTATAACTTTTGAGCAAAAACTAAACTGATTTGCGAATAATTTAGGTAAATTTGAGTTTTAATAGTAATTAATACTTTTTTACAAGAAACGCACTCAGTTATGCTAAAATTGAGATTATAGGAGCAATTTCACATTTAGTGACTTAGTGCGCATGCTATTATTGCTGAAGTTGCTAAAATAGTTACATCACTATGATCTTTTCTTTAGACTATCACCATATCCTAAGGTAGATTTAAAGAGCATAAGCAAACCTCCAGTCGCACATATTCTACGGCAGTAATTTTTTTAATTAAATTTTTTTAACAGAAAAAATCAGCTTAAATTTTTTAATAATAGCAGAAGCCGAGAATAAACACAAAAATATCCCATTACCTGCCTGCTACATGACTACTCTACTTCTGCACCTAACTTTATTTAATTTAGTGAAATAGTTTTAGAACAAAAGTAATTTGTGTGACGAGTAAATATTTTTCAAAATAGCAAAAAAAAAAGAAAATCATAACTTCTAAGCTATTGATTTTGGTGGAACTAATTTTTTTATTATTTTAATACATATATATATATATATATATATATATATATATATATATATATATATATATAGTGGGGCGCATGATAAAGTAAACAAGTCTAACGAGTTTAATAGAAACTATATTTGAATATATGTGAATAATTAGATATAAATAATGTTTTGGCTAGGTGATGCGTCAGTTATTGGCTTGCAATATCGAGGGACCATTACTTGCCAAAAACTGATAACAGTGTAATTATTTAAAAAATAATTATAAAAATACACCAACTGTAAAAATAATTACAAAAATACACCAACTGCAAACAATAAATATAAAAATACACCAACTGCAAACAATAAATACACGAAACCGATTTTATAGTCGACTTAAACGCGCGAATTTAAGCTCGTCTAAAGCAACATTTAAAACAAGCGAACGTGATCATGCGCTAATTAGGTGTGGTGGCACCTTTACTTAGTTCTATCTATACTTTAGATTTCATATAAAAAGACAGCTAGTCAAGTGTCTCATTCTCACTCACACTATAAAGGCAGAGAGGTACATAGTTTTGCTTACAATTTAGTTGTCAAACACACGGAAATTATAATGAGGCTGTGACAACTAAATGAATGCACTACTAAACTATAAAAAACCGAGTAATTGTGATTAAAGGCCAACCAGGGATGAATACAACAAAAAATATTTCTTGCAAAAGTTCGATTTTTATGAAATGTTTACATGATAATTATACTGAACGCTTTATTTAAGAATTTTAACGAGGCGGTATTTTACAGGACACTAAAAAATCACAAATAATAAAATATTTTATTTTTTAAAAGTATTACTTGAAATATTTCATTAAAAACAAAATACGTACTGTTGTTATTAATGTGAATTATCGTTCTATTTTGGAATCTTCGCCCTAGTTCTCTTACGAAAATAAATTTAAAATGTTCATCATTATCAGTACATTTTTCAAGTCCCTTCATAGAATATTAAATATATGAAGTCAATATGTATATATTAATAACAATGTAATTTGAAAAAAACCTTATCAATACAGTATTCTTGGCATTTGGCTCTGGCAGCATATTGGCTATGCTTATAATGCTTTGCCATTTAGATCATAAAAAAATCTTATAGTTAAGAAAATAATGTCTTTAGAGGGTGATTTCGTCTTTCCATATATACATAAGGAAAATTGATTACTTACCAAATATGAAAATTACCTGAGTTAAAATTACATCTGTTACCAAAACTCTATGCTGGCGTACTAGTCTGTAATAAAGTACACACTAGCGGAGTATATAATAATAATATACATAGATTTTCTCAACATAGACTTGGATTATGTTAAGTAAACGGAGAATCTGAAAAGAGGCCGGAATTATTATGAAATAAAATATTATATAGTAGCAAAATAATGTGAATATTGGGCCGAACGACTTCTCAATAGAGCCACGTCCTAGATTAAGGAACGCTTCTGAATTTAGGTTAAATTTCAGTCGTGTAATGATATAAAGAATACATAAATTTTTAAGATAATTTTGAACCACGTTTAAATATTTACTTTCCACAATATCGCAGAAAATTTTTTGAGAGAATCATCCCCTGGAAAAAAAATCCCGTGACAGCAGCGAAATATCTTTAACAATATGTATGGTGTATAGGGAGAAATAAAAAGGAGATAGGAAAAATATTCTAAAAAACTTGAACAGACAATTTTGAAACCAGATATGCATAAAACAATTAAATTTAATATATAAAGCAAATATTCCTCAGATATCATTAAAATAATTTAAGTAATTCACAATTAAATGAAACTACGTGATGTGGAATTATTTCAACTTTCTTTAAGTTCTTTACCACGACCTAGGTTTCGTTGTATTACATCTTCAGGTGGGTGGTTAGCAAAGATATTTTGCTGCAACGTACAACGAAACCTAGGTCGTGGTAAAGAACTTAAAGAAAGTAGAAATAATTCTACATCAATTAGTTTCATTTAATTGTGAATAATGAATTTCTACAAAATTAACGCCAAATATATTCAATATTATGTAATTCAATTAATAAGAATATATATATATATATATATATATATATATATATATATATATATATATAGCCATAGTGAGCACATTTTTTTTTTACGCTTATTGCATCAACATTCATCTATTTCTCTCTGTTGTTAGCTAAGTTCCTATTTTTCATCATTCCTGCAACAGATTCGTTACATTCTGACGTCACAAAACGTTGCAAAAATGTTACATGAAGGACGTTGCGACCTTCACATTTTACACTCATCGCGCCCAAAGAGTTTCACTTCAATAAATGGGCAATGAAAAAAAACATTTCTGATCATATAAAATCACAATAATAATCTAAACTAGATAAAATGAAATAATAAACCACTCTAAAGTATTAAAATTGTATTTAAACTTCATTCAAACAAATGAGAAACCTTGTGATTTCTAAGTCACATTATTTTCAATAATTCCATTACTATGGACGTCTTTAAATAAAAAAAGGAAATAATTTGCGAATTATATCCCGTTATAACCTCTATACAGATGATACGTACTAATCCATATAATTTTCAAGGAGATCATTGAAAAAAAGCCACGTAAAACTCATAAAAATCGCACAGTCAGAGGCAAAAGGTCCTGAGCCTACAAAGACATTCATTAAACAACACAGTACGAATAGCAAATGTTAGTTAACAGTTGGTTTCTAAGTAATCTAGACAATGGCTATACCTTAAAAAAACAATCTATGTCGATTAATATTTATAATCATTTCTTTTTATTCTTATTTTTATTTCTTGTTTTTATTTTTATTCTTTTTTTTTCTTAGATTATTCTTGAAATATTAGCCATACCAATATATGCTCATTTACGAACAAAAGGTATTTTTGCTTAAATTATTGTTACAAATTCTTTTTTATTTTTTACGCTCTCCTGATTGTCTAGCGCTGAATATTTACACTTTTACATTCCAAAAAATTCTAGGTATTTTATAAATTACTGGCTGTGCCGACGTGCCTTCGCCCGCGCGTGATTCAGTATAAAAAAAATTATTGAGATTTTGTTACTTTTTTTTCCTTTCATAACTATATGCGCATAAAGTTTACTAAATACGCTAACAGATGGCGTTGGCAATACCAATATCGTAATATTCACAAAGTATTTTTATAAATGTAATATGGAAATAAAAGTATCCTACATATTGCTCGAAGGTATAAGCTATCATATCAAATTTCATCAAAATCCGTGCACTGTACTAATACACAGACAGACAGCAGAGATAAAAATCCTAAAAACAGGTTTTATGGTTTCTACTATTATTCTATACACTAAATCAACCACTGTCTTTAAAATATTTTCGATGGACAGAATTCGTTATGTCATAATTTTAGTGTTTGTATAGATATTCTATTTTTGTAACACCAAATCCATTTTACCATATCTCCTTTCATATATGTTCTTTTTATTTATGAACTAGAATCAAAAGGCTCGATACGGCTTAAATTTTGATTTTTAAAAATTGATTATAGACGAGAGCTAATCGAAGTGGCTTAGGGATCAAAATAATTTCAATACACATGTATCTCAAATCTAAAATAATATTGTGAAATAAACGATTAATCTGCAATTTATGCATATTGCTGGCAGACATATTTCTCAACTGATCAATAGTCTTTAATTATATGTTATTAATATTGAAGATTTTAAACTTTTGCCTTACTGATTTTCGATTCTTTACAATTTTTCAATTCATGTTTTTTGCTCATTCTGACTCTAGAAATGAAAAAGAAACAGAAGAACTTTATCTGAAAAGAAGAAATGAAAGTGTTAGTCTGTTAAACCGTTTATCTCATAAACAGCTTAATTTAGATACTTGAAACTTCTCATCGTAATATAGCATATTAACCATACATACTCGTATTTCAGTAGCTAATCCTTAAAAATATTAATACAGAAGTTTTTGGGGAGGCCAATCAATTAATCGAAAAAAATTAAATACCATTTATTCTCCAGTTTTATAATTCGAAAGAGCTTGTTATAAGGGTTTTATAAATTATTTTTCCTCATTTAGGTGCTATATCGTCATAGATTTCTTGCAATAGGGAAAAAAGTTTAACACCTCCCTCTTATCTTGGAAACTTCTGAATAAACAATTATGCAAAAACTAAGTTTTTAAAAGCCTATGAGATAGTTGTACAAAAACTATCGATGATGCTAAATGTCATAGTTGCTAAGATATCCTCCATTATCATCATGTCACCCTTATTTAATTATATCGGGTTTTATTAAATATTCATTACACCAAGAAAGCCCTGTTAGCAATGACTGATGACAAATAAAGTCATTATAATTCAAACGAGGTGCGGAACCTTCGATACACGAGCCAAATTAACAAATGACCGATAAACTTTTTAATTCCTCAAAGTTCAGTTTGATTATAATATTTAAAGCTTTTGCTCTAGGATTGCAATTACTCTTATTTCGCCTTCACTTCCAAGATTCTTGTGTGGAAAATATAAGTTTAACTTTGTATTTCCGTCACCCATTTTCTGCAAAAGCTTCGGCGTATTTACACGAACACGGAACACTCTTACCACGGCGACAGCTGCAATGTTTTCACCTGCCAACGGAACAAGATGCTGCGTTATATGGGTACTACAATATTATTTCAATTTGTTACTTCACGCACCTGTTACTAACCTGGCTACCGTATCGTATTGTATACGAGAGACAGATGTTGAAACAGTTTCGCTTCAAAAATAAACGAGTGATTTGGATGTTTAATACAAAATTCACATCATATTATGTACATGCAAACATTCCCATTAAATTGTCCCTGTTAGTGTATAAATATAACTTTATATAAAATCGTGTTTGCCTAAAAAAATTATATAAAACGTAATATGTTCCAATCTATTGATAATATTGAATATATTTGGTATTCATTTTGCAGAAATTCAAATTTTCACAATTAAATGAAACTACGTGATGTAGTACGAGTATTACTTCTACTTTCTTCAATTTCAGGTGGCAAAGATCTTTGCTAATAGCCCATCTGAAGATATTGTAATACAACGAAACCTAAGTCGTCGTAAAGAAATTAAAAAAGAAATAATACTACATAATTCTTAAATTATAAAACCGCATAATAAAAATTTTGTGTTTCAGAAATTAAACATTTATTGTATGATATAATCAAGATTATAGCTTTTAAAACTTGATTTAATTAAGTACTTCCCTTTTAAATTATAATCAAATATATCGGTTAGAAATATTTTAGTGTTCATTTCAAGGTTCGTAGTGAAAATTGAAATCCTCATTTTTGGATAGATCTATGCGTTTGTAAAATAGTAGGAATCTAAGTTACAGGCTATGAGTTCATCGCCCTAATTTTTCTACCACTTTATTAACCCATGGACTGAATGGTCATGGTCTTCTTCATATATCTGCACAAAAAGTTACTTGAAACTGACATTTGATTTTAAGTTTCGGATAAAATATTTTAGTTATTCGCCAACAATTTCAATCTCTGATTATTCTGAATTTTCTTCAATAACCTCATTTGTAATAGGATTACAAAATTAGGAGAAATTAGTTAACATTGTCAAAAGTACATGTTTTAGGAATGTTTAAAAGGAAATAGTCGAAAATGACACCAATAAATTTATATAAAAATCATGTTATCTTACGTATTTATATATATGTATATAGTATATATATATATATATATATATATATATATATATATATATATATATTTATATATTTATATATATATATATATATATATATATATATAAGTATTATTATTACTTAACCAAGTCTTAAAATTAATTTCTTTCATCAAATGTCTAAATCTTGCCCTAACTATGTTTGCGATAAACATTAAATTATCTGACTCATTCATATTCCCCTTTACGTACATCTAATTTGGTTTCTAAACAATTAAGCAAAAAAAGATTTGCTATACAAATATTCTGTTTATAATAATTAATATGTACGTTGAAGAGAGTCGTAACAAATAATGGAATTTACGAATAATTGTTCTGAAGGGAGATATATTTCAAAATATTGATTGCACGGGGATAAATTTTAATTATCACCCACAAAATTGTTTTGTTCGCTCCATGTCATCGGATATCACTTTATCATTCTGCATTTTCCAAATAATTGCTAGCACTCTCTCATGACTTCGTGTAGAATTTGTACTACGTGGTATTCCAGCGTAGCCACATCCCCGCATACCCGCGTCTGCTATCGGCACCACCGCCCCGCTGGCCGTGCAGAAATTTATTTCTATCTATTCAAAAAAACCCCAGTACATCCTTTGAATTAATTAGTCAAGGGACATGTGGTAAATACAATTTTTTATACAGTGGTCTAAATTCGACTGTAATTCATCAAATTTTTAAATATGAACGTTATTGATATTCTTTTGTCAAATAGTATATCACCATTGCAAATAATTTTTTTTTTAATTTTGTTCCATTACATCAGTTGAAAGGATGTACAAATAGATCATTAGTATGTGTTATTTCCTTAGTTCCCTGTAATGCCTATAAAATTTAAAATGTAATATTAGTGACATAAATATTTATTACACAAAATCTAAAATAGACGCTTTTTTGCCTAGACGTACAGTCCACTGACTACTGAAAAAAGAACATTCGAAATCACACAAACTTCATAGCTCGAAAATCGTTCAGGAAATCTCACATTTTAAAATTATTTGGCCCCAATCTCTACTCTGTGCGACTGTTTGACTACAGATTATTTGTGTTTGACATTTAAAGTATGAACGTAAACAATGAATCTTTTATTACTGAATGTAGATAATTAATCTTTTAATGTATTTGTAACATACATTATACTCGTATATAAATTTTAGGGTTCTGCATTCCTTCTCCATATAGACCTTAACTATGTCAAGTCTCAAACTCCTCTTTGCACGCAATATGCCTAAAAAGTGGTATAAAGTTTTTTCTTCGTGGATTGCTTGGTTAATTCTAATTAGCTCCAAGTCATCAAGTCTATTGTACGAAAGGAAATGGATTTATATCGGGCTCAAAAACGGACTCTTCTGCTTTTTGGGATAAATTAGAGGCATTATATATAAAATATACAAGCTTATATAAGCTTCCGCCCCCAGTTTCACGGGTATGAATTTTTTTAAAAAGCAAAGCATCATAATTTATTCATGGCTCTATATGACAGCAGCAACACCTTCCTGTGAATAATCTGGAACGATTTGCCGTATTCAGACAAAACCATATTGATTTTGATACCTTCAGACAAAGAACCATATATTTTAAAATACATATTGAGTCAACTACTGACTTGTTGTAGAATAATTTCCAAGAACTCGGCATTGAGCAGCATCTATCACCTTAGTATAATCTCGGATGCTCAAAGTCTTTGGCAATGTCTCTTGGCGGAACGAAAGCTACATAGATATTCTTATCATGCAAAATGAAGTAGAAGGCACCAGAGCAGCGAAATGTCGCTCATGCGATTGGAGGACCAAATCAAATCTGATATGAACTTCCCCTTACACCAGATCATTAGACTGTAGCCAAGCAGAGAGAGGTGACGGGTTACATCAGCCCTGACTTTACCGCGTAGTAACCATATATACATGAATGACTACTTCCAAAAATGTTATAGCATGGCTTTAAAATAAAGCAATATTTTACATAAAATGGAAACGCATTTTGCACCTGCAAGCATTACAACAGATTCATCCACTTTTTCAGATCGAACTTATGTAACGCAACTTGAATTTGTAGCAATAATAAAATTACATCTCATATGAGGTAGATATGTAGTTACATCTAGTGGATTATAGTCCATGTCTCTATAGATCATGATGTCATATCTAAACTATATTATCGATATGTCTCATGATTTTGGTGAACATTGTTACTAAAATGTGGAAGTCCTTGGTCCATATAGCAGCAATTCAAATAATTGATAATAGGCAGCACGACGATAAAGGAGAGTGAGAACCTTAGAATTGGAAAACTTTTGAGACAAGACTAGAGATTAGAAGAAAATACCTTATCGTTCAATATTTCTATAAACAACTTTATTTATACAACAAGACGGTTAACAAGAGCGTTACTTTAGAAGAAGTAACAATAGTTTTATTATTCAATGGAAACAAAATGTACCATGGTACAAGGTTTATATTATTCTCAAATTAAAAATCCTATATTTTAAAATGAATCAAAATCTTTATTTATGCCATGTTTTATGAAGATGTGTTTAACAGTTTGGGCGCGATTGAGTAACAAACATCAAATCATATTTCATAGGATTAGAATTTCACATGAATATAGTATGTATCATAGTGCTAAATGAATTATGCAAATAGTACTTAGATCTATGAAATAACATATTAAATCTTATATAATATAAAAAAGGTTGAAATGAAACCGGTTTCGATACAGAATACCTATGATAATAAATAATGTCATGGAATGAAAAATTACTTTTGACTAGCACTTAATTTTCCTGATATGGACTTCGTTTCACGTCTTAGATTTTTTCAGGTTTTTCTTGCTTTTATTTTATATAACAGGAATATGAAGTAGAAATTCTGAAACATTTTCTTAGAATTTTTGTAAATTTTAAATCCTTATTATATTAGACTGTATTTGACACTCCAGTGACAGTATATGAGGTTGGTAATAAAATAAGTTTCCATTATTACCTATGCCTTTCAAAATCATCATCGGACAACCCCGTTTCCGAATATATACTTACTATTTGAATCATCATTTCTTTACGTAAACCGATATATGAGAAAGATCTGTCATCCTATACATTAATCATTTTCCAATATTCAAAAAAAACACAAAAATAAAAACAAAAAATTTAGCAGAGAAATCAACGATGAACCAGATTATGAAAACTAAATACAGTGCATTTCTTCACAAAAAATATTACAAATTAAAAGCACATATTTTCAAAAGTAACGACAATTCTATATTATGTTAAAGATTTATTTTATTTTATCATCGTTTTGATAAGAAAATACTTGATTTTTTGTATAAAATCCTAAATTTCATCCACTACCAATTTTCTCTTGATTTTTCTTGAAATTTTCTTTTCTACACGACAACTAATGCCCCTAACATTGCATTCCTATCGAGTATTTGCTTCACTGCAAATTGAAGTAAAAACACGAACCTTGCAACTTTGCTCACAGCCAGCATCCGCAAAACGTGCACCGCGGTTTTGTAGTAAGCAATCGTATCAGTGATTGTTGCTATATACTCGTACATGTTATGCTTGCAACTTGCTACTAAACAGCTTACATTTGCAACTTATTGTTGAGAGAAATAGTTTCCGATCGTTAGCTCTGGTATAATATAGTCATGATGTAACAATGAAATGGTAGAAAAATTTAAATATTTAGATGTATATATAGAAGAATTTTCATTTCTACTGCACGAGGTGACCAAATACCCTTTTTAAGGTTCCATAGCCAAACTATAGTTTTACCCTTATAGTGTTACCATTTCCTTTTGTATGTTTGACCATCTGTAAGGTCACAAATGGTTTACTCGCAAAAATTAATGCCATAAAGCTGAAATTTGTATTATATATACCATAACCTATTATACCATAACATATTTATAACTCCTACTAAGTCAATAAAATCTCTTAGAAAAAGTTTTTAAGGTATCTCCCCCAAATGTAAAGCGAGGATGATTTTTTTTCGTACACTTTCGTTCACTCGTATTATGTGGGACTTGTGTTAAAAATATTAGCTAAAATCATGAATACTATTTCGATTCAGGGATCAGTTTACGAAATATTAATCTTCATAGCAGTATTTTTTTGTTATAGGTACGTGTCCTACCCCCTATTCGCTAAACCGCTATTTTTGAATATTTAAAAAATATTTAAAATATTACTAAATATAATACAATTAAAAGAAAAATTATCAGAACTAAGTAGGCTCTACCAGTTTACAAGTAATTGTCGACCAACTTATGACATGCAGTTTGGTCTGTAAAAAGTTCATAGAATTTGAATAACATGAATTAAATCAACTGCAAAATTAATTTTGTATTTTAAAATATATATATTATATATATATTTATATATATATATATTTATATATATATATATATATATATATATGTATATTATTTCGTTGAAAGGTATACTAGGTAATATGTTGAGAAATAATATTATATAAATATGCACTGTGTTTTTACACCTGTGAAAGACACGGTAGGCAATGTGTTCAAGTTATGAAAAATTAATATTTCTATATAATTTAATAGAAATACTATTACCCTTAAACATTTCTAAATATGTATGAAACCCTTGTAATGTGAGTTTTACTCGTGCTTGATATGTTTTTTTAATTTTTAATACACGAAAATACCAAGAATATATCAATGATATATATCATTGATATATTAATACTATCCAGTTTAGGTAATACTTTCGATAATTAATACTATCGATCGGCTTTGCACAGAACATTTTAGTGTGGATATAGATAGTATTCGAAATATGTCTCCATTTACACGTTAAGTGACTCTTCATCATAAAGTAAGCTTTAGGTATATTTAAATGCCAGGTAACAGGGCAACAGGGTACAAGTGACAGGGTCACATACAACTTGTCATATGAAGAACGTTAAACGACTCAAAAGCTTAAACCAACAACGTTCAATGTTCGGTTCTGTAGATTGTCAATTGTAAATGAGTAAACTAGTTTTACAGGCCACTGGAGCCGTTTTAACCGGAACGGTAAGTCGGTGAAATCGTCCTTATGAAAATGTCAGCGCTAAAAGTTCGTCACACTTACACAAAAGCACCCTTGTCGAATATAAACTGTTCGACTAAATATTTCTAGTAAATGACGATTTTCATTTAAATTAAATGCACAAATTGAAAATTGTACTGAATTACATGAGGATCTGACATTTCCTATATAAAGCACACTTGCCAATTGATGCAGTAATTATCCTATAATATGAATTAACCTTAGTAGATGATACATATACTATCAAAAACTTTTCTGTAAAATTATTTCAAGGGAACAATCTTATTATATATGCCTCTCTGCTTACGCAACAAACGCTAAAGAAATTTCACGTCGCTTGATTTTCTCACGATTTCATCATCTTTGTCGGCTAATTTATATTAAATATTTATAAATTATACCCTTCCACTATCTTCGGTAATCAATTTAAACAGACAAACCAGAACAAAAGTTCCTTTCCCCGTCCTTGGCAATCAGCCTATTCACTGGTAACCACCAGAACAAAAGATCCAATCAATAATTACTGAGAAATTTAATATCATACACAAGGATAGACAGGTAGACAAACAGATTTAACTTTATAATATGCATTGATTAAACACGATTTAAAAACAATATTGCATTAGCTGACAAATTTGTCAGAAAGATTGTCAAAAATATTTAGTATAAGGTTTGAATAAACCGAATTGCACTCAATTAATCATATCTAGAAATGGATTTAAACTGACATCATGTTCGCTCCTACTACTTTATGAATTCCACTTAAGTTAGGATTATTAACATTAAAAGGCATTTTCATTATCTAAAGCAATTAATAACTGCTGAGTAAGAAGTGGATTGCATACTTTAACCACATATGGAAAAACAATGGCTTAGCGTAGGACAAACGTAGGTTAGAGCGTAAACCTACGTTTACGCTCTAAAAAAACGCTAGAACCGTTTTTTTAGAGCTATATGTTTATACAGCCCCAGTTAGATTGAATCTCAAATCTTAATTTAAATCAGATGAAAACAAATTCTGGTAAAAACATCTTAACTGAAAATAAAATATGCACAAATTTTATAAAGGTGATATCTAATTCCAAGGACAGTTCTTTCTAAAATCAGTTGAAAATTTTAGAAAATCTTATTACTGAATCATGTACGAGTATAATAACATTTCATAGAGACAACGCACTTAACTTTCATAGAATAAGATTTCACGTTCTTCGGCTGATCAATATCTCAATTACCGCTAAACACGTGTACTTTCCACTACACGTGACGCACTGTCTGCTGTAACTGTGGTCTCTCTATGGATAGACTTATATTACATAATTTCATTTTGTTGTTTATTTCATAACCAGAGCCAAAGAAGACATACCTGACGTTGAGAACAATTTTTATAACTTTTTATCATTATTCCCTTGATACCTGATTCCTCCTGGGGGCAATGATCGTACAAAGTGAACGCGTCAACGAGCATCTACACATATTCGTACGTACCTAAAGTGTATTAAAACACGAGGGTCATCGTATCTCCAATAAACACGTGTACTTTAGATATTCTTTGGCAGATGATATTGGAAAACTTTTATTTCCCTATTTATTCAGATATAGGAAAGTGTTCAGAGATGTTTTCCCAAAAGAGAGAACTAGAGGAAAAGTCGAAGTATTCAGCTGTAGTAGTTTATTTAATTATCTTGATTATATCTTAATTAGCTTAATTATAATTTAGTTATTGAGATATTTTTCTTGAAATAAATAGTATTTTCTAAGTAATGTATACTCCTCCTTAATAGACAAATAGTACAAAAGCATTGTGAATGCACCAAATTAAATGCTAAGTTGTGAAACTTATTTTTTAACATATAGCTATATTTCCAGGTATGACCACTCAAGCAGTATCATTATAGATCATTTTGAGTATTTACGTCTCCAAATCTGGCAATTGTTTAGCCAGTAAAAGTTCGTCATCAGATAAAACGTACTGATTAATCTATATAAAACATATTTCTTCAAATTTCCACCCTGCCCTATGTTTTTCATTTTAGATCTTACAAATATTGTATTATCATTTAGTTTTGAAGTATATTTAAAGTTTGAAGACTCTTCGCCAACGAGAAATAAGTTTAAAACCGTTTGCAAAATTTGTAGCATTCTCTGTCGTGCAGAGCAGACAAACAAACACAGATACAAGAAATTACGTAATATTGTACTGTCATCCAGTAAAGTTTCAAGTCTCTAGATTAACGGAAACCGTTTGCAAAATTTTAACCGAACAAACAAACAAAAAAAATAGACAAGAAAGTGAGCTAATGAAAACGTGGTAACATAACAAAAATATTGTGTTACTCATGTATAAGTTACAAATTTAAAAAATAAAAAACAGTCAAGGAAGCGATCTAATGAAAACATGGTAACATGACAAAAATATTGAGATACTCGCTCATGGATAAGTTAAAATTTTAAGGAATAAAAAGCTACTTCTTTTGTTTAATTTTAAACGATATTTTGACACGTTAGCTTAGCATACATTTATATATCGACTTGAAAAGTTAGCAGTTATAAATTCGTTTTTTTTTTCATTAGTTATGTGTGGATATAATATATCCACTTCCAACTGATGAAAAAACGAGTATAAACTAAACTGATCGCAACTTTTTCATCGTGCCATATCTTTGATTCCAGTGAAGCGCAAGCCACATAATATAATGAAAGCGACATATTGCCCGGAGACATGCAGTTACGATTTAGAGACAATTTATCAGACCGATAGTCGAGTCTAGAATCTGGATGGAGTCCAATTTATCTCCACGTCTGCAACGCCCTCCACAGTCGGGAACGGAACAAGGAACATTTGTTTCAGTCTGAATTTTGTATGGAGAGTTAGACCGACATGCACTGTTTTAAAGTTTCTTTGTCCGAACTAACCGCCAACAAATGAAGACTTGTTTATTTTATCAGTTAGAAGTCAGTACATTGTTCTTTGTGTGAATTATATCAGTCAATACTTTTGAAATATGCTGCTGCTGCCTTAGTAATATTTTTTTTATATTTTGAAACATATATTTATACAAATAAACCGAGTTCCGACAGCTTTTCTTGGTTTGTTCTAAATGTACGGAAAGTACTAAACATTACAATGTCATCAAATATTCGTTTTTAGGATACAGTTGTTGAGTAAGCATAATAATTATCCAAAAATTAAATACCGTGTTCTTGGTGGTAATCGAACGTATTATATTAATAAAGTCTAAAAAGAAATAAAAAAGCATGTGCCTGTGCAAGTGCACGCACGTATAAGCGCATGCGCATGCATGTGTCCACGTAACGAGAAATATTTGCAGCTTTGTCTTATCCTTTATTTTATATTTTCTTTCTTTCTCAACTTTCTAAGAACTGAAATAAGCATAGTTAAAAAATTAATAACGTATTCTTGATGGTAATGGTCACATTTAATAATAGGGTCTAAAAATACAAATGTGTGTGTGTGTGCAAGTGCACGCAGGCGTAGCTGTATTCGCATATGTGTATTTGCGTATCACGAGAAGTATTTGCGACTTTGTCGTATCGTTTATTTTATATTTTCTCTCTTTCTTAACTCTCTAAGAACTGAAATAAGCATAGTTAAAAATTAATAACGTATTCTTGATGGTAATGGTCACATTTAATAATAGGGTCTAAAAATACAAATGTGTGTGTGTGTGCAAGTGCACGCAGGCGTAGCTGTATTCGCATATGTGTATTTGCGTATCACGAGAAGTATTTGCGACTTTGTCGTATCGTTTATTTTATATTTTCTCTCTTCCTCCACTGAATATTTGATTTTCCTCTCTTTCTCCACTCACTGAGGAACGAAATAAGCATAGAATTAATTCAAAAATTAAGTATCGTATTCTTAATTGAAATCGATCATTTTATGTTAATACCTTCTAAAAAAATTAAAACGCACGTGCGCACTTGCACACATGCACGTATCCGCATAGAAAGAAGTATTTGCGACTTTGTCGTATCATTTATTTCATGTTTTCTCTCTCCCTCAAGTCAATAAGTATTGAAATAATCCTAGCAAAAATCCAAAAATTAAATATAATTTTCTTGATGGAATGGGAATAATCATATTATAATAAAAGTCTTAAAAAATAAAAGCAGATGGGCGTGTGCAAGTGCGTACACGCTTAAGTGTATGCACATGTGTATGTTTGTAACCTCTCCATGACCAGATAAAATAAACGAGACAAACGTATCTGAAAAGTGCACGTCCATTGATGATCAACCTATCACTTTCACGGCCGCTGTCTCCTCTACCAACATTCTCTCTAAACCAGGCAAATATGGTAATATAATTTGGAACTTATATGACGAAAAGGCCAGCTACTGCCGGAAAGTTGAAGTTTACCTATGGAAGGAGAGAAATGAATATCATTTTCTTGGAGAAAATGTAATTAATTTCTTACTGACCATATCACTTTGAAATAATACCATTTTAAATTAACTTAATTTATAAGTAAGAGCATTTTAAAATAATGTATATTTGTAATGAATGTTTATAAAATAAACACTTCTACTTTAAGTATTGATTGACTCAAAAGCTTTACGTTACCTAAAATCTGCCCATCAATTTCTTTGGGTCTTCTCAAAGAGAAGAAGATAATAATATTATTCAGATTTTAGCAACGTTTTCGTAATTATAAATATATATGTATATATATATATATATATATATATATATATATATATATATATATATAAATATATATATATATATATATATATATATATTATATATATATATATTTATATATCCTATTGTTTATGTTTTTTTCCTGTACGTTTATTTTCTCTACGTCGTTTTATTTTTCGCGTAAACTTTTCGTAAGCTTCTATTAATAATGTTCTTTTTAAATTTAGTTTTCTTTTTTTTTAAGTTTTGAGGATTTACGTAATTGTCAAAAATATTTTATTTTAGAAGTTACTTACAAAATCCGGAATACAAATAATTTACAAATCCTTATGAGCCTCTCTTTTGGTTCTTACTCCACAGGATATGAGAAATAGAGTATTTTATTTGACACGCTCAAATTTTTGTCTCTCTCAAGATATATGCTTCATCGCTCTGCTAAGTTTCAAGTTCGTACATCAAAGGGTTTCTGAGAAAAACGTCTGTGACAAACATTCAAACGGGTGGATAAGTCAGTGACCTTATAAAGGTTTCGATTTTCTTCCTTTTGAGTAACGAAGCCCTATAAACTGTTCATATTATGTGGGACAAATTGACGAGTAAGGGAATTGAATAAAAGCCTTTTGTTACTACATACATCGAAGGTTGCTATAATATTTTAGCATTTTTAAACCTTTCTTTTAACTGCCTGCCTTTCCTCCAAATTAAGTGGTTACATTATCTCTAACTGGTTACAGAATTTGGTGAATAGAACTTTTTTAAACTACCAATGCAAGTGCAGTAAAATAGTTTTTCGATAAAATACACTCAGTATTCTTAGACTTACACAAGTTCTTAAGAATCGGCAAAGAATTTAAGAGAAGGTATCTCGCCACAAGTAACTCACAAAGATTGCAACATTCAAAGCGACAAATTGAACATTTGCACGAGCACTTTCCTGCTGGTGAACGGGAAACGTGAAATGTCTTCCAATCAATAGCGCTGTATGTTACAAACTTGTACAGTGTTTGAACATAGAGTCTTTGCCAAACGATAAAAGAAAAACTAAAGAAACAATTTGGCCAATTCAGTTAATTTTAAGGTTTACTTTTTTTAAGCAGCTGTTCTATGTTCTGTTAAATGTTCCAGTGCTTTTATTACATACTTCATTATGTTATTCATATCCCATTGCTAGACTTAGTTTGAATTGATTATTAAAGTACAAAGCAATTCGGGTATTGCGAGTCAACCTGCGCCTGGCGCCATCTATTAGAGCCAGGCAATATTAAAACATTCTTTCATTAATCTATTTCAATGTTATATATTTTAAAATTATTGTGACCTACTCTGTGACAAAAAATGTGCAATAGGCAATAAAGTATCTTTTCTTTTTATTGCTTTCTTTACTGCATATAAGTCTCCTTTTTAGTATACCAATTCCACTAATGTTGTGCTTTCTGTACAGATTCTTTCCGCAAAATTCGAGGTGGTATCAGAATATATCTCTGACTAATCACTAAAGCCTCTGTTGAAATCTACGATCTCTCCTATGAAAAAAATCTTGTTCCGTCTGCTATCAATTTAATGGCTCACTTGACTAACCGAAAACTATTTCCTTTGTTTGATAACCCACGCTAAGTTGGTAGTTTAAAATATGATTCACATTAAAAGGACAGTATTTTCTGCAGTAAATTGTTGTAGTAAAAACTTGTCTTTGGGGTATTTCTTTTTTTTTCTTTATCAATTTACGATGTCTTATGAGATAATAATAGTTATATGCAAAACGCACTCAAAATCTAGTTCATAATTTTTATGGATTGCGTGTACAAACTGCAAGACAAACAGACAAACCAAGTCTTCTCAAAAGTTATATCAAGCTTCTATAAACATCATTCTACTCCTGTAGCCAAACTGTTAATAAAAATTTTATTAAAATTGATTTATTAATACAATTTTTGCGTATTGCGCGTGCCAAAAGGCAAACAAGCAAAGAAGCAGACACACAAAAATTTTCGGTATGGTTCCAAAGTAAGACGTGTGCCATTTTACTCTTAGGACCTTACGTTATACAATATGCAAAATTTTATTCAAATTCGTTTCTTAGTACGTTTTTGCATATTGTCGAAACTCTTCGGTGTCGTACCGAAACAATATGTATCTAGTTTTACTCCTGGACCCTTAAACTGTATTATGTTCAAAATTGTGTTAAAATTTCTTTATTATTACATTTTTTGCGCAATATGCTTGCAAAAAAAACAGGCACATAAGAAGAGGATGCGCAAAAACTTTTCGTTATTATATTGAAATAGTACGTACCTAATTTTACTCCTAGAATTCTAAGCTGTAAAATTATTAAATAAAAATATTAGCTCTCCAGCGCTCCTTAAATAACATATGATATCTCAAATAACAAAACCAATAAAAAAAAACAATTCCAGTCCGTGATATTAAAGATTCTTTCATTATATTTTAATTCTCTGATGAATTTATATTTAAATATTTTATACTAAATATTTCCGATGAAATGTAAAGCATATGTCTATTTCAATTTATATCCAATATTGTACATAATTAATTCTTAGTATCCATTTTATAAATATATTTTTTTACATAAAACTCCATTTTATTAAATATTTTGAAATTAAGCTTTTCACTTCTGGTATCTTAATTACAGGCAGGATGCAAAAACTTCCTGAAAACATTAAAGATACAACTGCATATATGGATCCATAAGCAGCAACTTATCAGAAATATCAGAGAATGACAGTGATATTTAATATTTTCCATCACGTATTTCCCAGTACAATGCGAGGAATTATGGACAGAGGAATATACGTAACAATATAGATGGCTGTAATGAGTTTCGGTAATAGGGAGATAAATTTCTATAAAGTAACCAAAATTAATCCCAAAATTGATGAAAACTCAAATGAGTCTTATTAAAGCCTAGCTACCCTTTTTAAATTTAGAACATACATATTTTCATAACAGTTATTCCATTCCATCTATATTACGTTTCCCATTTTTTTTTGGAAAAATCGTCGATTTTTCGTCATTCTTGTTATAAACGTTGATACATTTTCCTGTTCGTATATTTTATCAAGCAGTTAATAGCATGTGACATTACATCTTAAACCGATGACCTTATATTATATAGACTCAAGAAACAAAATAATCTCTCCTAACTGTATGTTATTGTCATTATTATGACACATAGTATATAAGGAAAATGTCCACCATAATGCGTGCCTGCTTTATGTCAGTATTTTATTTACACAGCTATTGTCGTAACATATCCAGAACAACAGTTCATACGTGCACTTCTTCTTCTAAGGGTGCCTCTCTAACTATTGAAGGTTGACAGTCAGCTCTACGTGTTGTCGTTGAAAAGGTGTAAACTTTCGACAGCACTCCTAATCTCTGTCCATTCCCGGATTTTGCGCAAACATGACATCCTTCTAGGGCTGGGTTTCCTTTTCCCAGCAATGTGTTCCATCGTTATTATTTGCAAGAGCTCATATCTGTCATGCCTTAGCATATGCTCCAGATATTTAACTTTACGTTAGTTGATGGTTTGCAAAAGCTTTTATTTTTTTATTTTTTTTTTTTTTTGGTTCATGGTTTAAAAAATTTCTAGCCATTCGGTTATAGAACCTTCTTACTAATGACTTTCTGAGTCCAAGATGGAAACATCGTGCATCGGTAGGCTCACCTTTAAAATGTTTCTGAGATCTTCCTTAATCATCCAGGCCTCGCATCCGTATATAAATGTTGGCCAGATGTAGCACTGGAGAAGATAAATTCGAAATGGTACTTTAAGCCCACTATTAAGAGTGACTTTTAATTTATCCAAAGGCACTGTAGGTAATTCGATGCGAGTTTTGATCTCTACCTCACTATCCCAGTTTTAAATAAACAATGTTCAAGGGTATTTATATTTATTCACTTGTTTTAGTTTTTGACCCGCCACAAATATGCTTGGTTGGATATCGGGATTGTTAACACTAACCATAAATTTTGCCTTGGCAGCATTCAATTCTGAAGCCAGATATACTGGTTAGAATAGCACAACACTATACTCGTTAGAGTAGCACAACTCCGTAAATAGTAATAGTGTTCCGCTTCCGATATGAGAACTGTGTAGTTAGCATACCTCAAATGTTTGATGAGGTGTCTATTGACCTCAAAACCAGAGTCTAGTTCTTCCAGAGCTTCCGTCATGATCGCTTCGGAGTACACGTTAGACTTGTCAGTAAAATGCAACCCTGCCGCACTCTCCGTTTAATGTCTATCTCTTCATGTTCTTCCCCTGAAAAATGTAGCAAGACTTTTTTCTTATAATCTGTGATGAATAAAAAGACACCTTGCTATATTTCTCTATAATTTTGCAGATGAACGTGTACTGGTGAAAAAATTATATTCGGAACCCAAATTGTCTATCGCTTAGCTGTTCATCGTACTTTATCCATACGCATTCATGAATTATGGACAGAAAAAACTTCAGAAATTGACTCTAGAGATTAATTAAAACTCCTTGTGTATTCTGATGTTTTTCTTTTTAGGATGTAAAACAAAATAGATTTCAACCAGCCCTCAGTTTTATAAATAAGCATAGATAACACATCCATAAGCTCAGAGAGATAATATTAAATTTAATTTTTTAATCAATACATAATTAAATTAATTTTTTTAAATTTTTTTACAATTCGATTTTTTTCGAATCGTTTAGAAGATAAAGTGGGATAAAAATAATATGATAGCAATATTTATCTAATTACATTATGTCTGCAAGTACACGACGATTCAGTGGAATTCCGTCACCTTAAGTTTAATGATGGATGATGGACTAATTCGATTGGTTTTACAAGTAGAGTAATGCCATCCCCTCGCTCTTACACCCTACTGGTTTTCTACAATAATATAAACCTTTAAAATTTATACCTATCGTAATATATATATATATATATATATATATATATATATATATATATATATATATATATATATATATAGGTATATATAGATATAAGGTATATAACCTTTCAAAACTATAACCATCTTTATTTTTTATTCAAGATCTTTTTAATAGAATATTGCAGTGTAATATATTTAAATGTGTTTTAATAAGAATATGACACCCATGAATATAACAGGATTTTTATATATAACTATATTTAAATGTGTTTTTAAAAGGATATATTCGTTTCATTTAATATCAAGTACTATATGTAACAATAAGTTCTAGTAAATAATCAGAGTAGATGAATATGCCATGATAACGTCTTCTTAGCTCGCCCATAGATAAGAGCAAGGCCATATGGTCCATATGTGTGGTAGTTTTTGGAACTGTTCATCCTTTCGTAGCAGTTTTTGGATATTGCACGTTAAACAAATAGACAGATCGAATGGAAAATTGTAAAAATTATAGATTATTTTCTAAATTTCATGCGAACTAATTTCATTGAAAATATGTTTAAAATATGGACATATTTTTTTCGTTAATATGTAAACAAGAAACTTAAAAATATGTAAAGCCAATTTTCAGACAAAAACAAAGTTTCACATATTTATGCGAAACATAAATTGCACATTATATACGAAGAAAAATTCAATTTATCAACACATTGATTCTCGATCACAAAATTGGAGAAAAAATATTTCAAACTGCTGAGGCTACGACCAGGACTGAGCCTTTTAATCTCTGTATGAATTTAAACACGTCAGTGTGGATCGATACAAATTGTTTATTGAACAATTTGTATCGATGCACAAACACTGACACTCGAAGGGCTACGCAACTAAAGACTAGTTGGGTGAGTATACACCGAACTAATAATACATTATGTTGCAATTTGTATTTTTAAATAAATTAATTAAATAACAATTAAAAATATAAATTATCCAATAAATTATAAATTAATGTTTAAACAGATCCCGCCGCTGCTTGTTATTTACAAAGATATCAGTCACAAACCTTTTGTTTTTGTTTGCTGATTCCGTAGACGAAATTTTTAAATTTTCATAGCTTAACCGTAAAAAGTTAGTCATTATAGTAGTGTATAGTAAGACTTAGTTAAATTTTTCTCTCTCTCTTATTAATCTCCTTATTTATAAGTTTTAGAGACGATTTTTTTTCCGCATCGTTTAGAGAATCATAGAAGACACTATTAAAAATTCAATGCATAATAGTTTCTGACATAAAGATATAAATATTTAAATACTGTGCTTTGAGTCCACACTTTTCTTTACTTTTTGACATGTATGTCAAAAATCTGAAAAAATACTGAAAAAAAACATATAATTTCGTGCAAAATCATTTGTGTCAACTTGCTTTTATAAGCCTTTAACAGATAATTTGACGCAAAATAATGCATGTCAACTTGTTTTCATGAGTCTTTAACACATCATTCTATGCAAAATAATGTGTGCAACTTATATTCATAAGTCTTTAATAGATAATTCAATGCAAAATAATTTGTGTCAACTGGTTTTTTTAAACATTTAACAAATTATTCGACGCAAAATAATTAGTGACAACCTGTATTCATAAACCTTTAACAAATAATTTGATGTAAAACAACTTATGTCAACTTGTTTCCATAAACTTTTAACAGACAATTCGATGCAAAATAATTTGCATCACCTAGTTTTCGTAACCTTTAACCTATAATTCGATGCAAAAATTTATGTCAACTTGTTTTCATAAACCTTTAACAGATAATTCAATTCAAATACTTTATATCAACTCGTTTTCTTAAGCTTTTACAGATTATTCCACGCAAAATAATTAGTGTCAACTTATATTCATAAATCTTTAACAGATAATTCGATGCAAAACGACTTGTGTCAAATTTGTTTCCATAAGACTTTAACAGATAATTCGATGCAGAATAATTTATGTCACCTTATTTTCATAACCTTTAACGTACAATTCGATGCAAAATTATTTGTTTCAACTTGTGTACATAAGCCTTTAGCAGATAATTCGATACAAAATAATTTGTGTCAACTTCTTTTCATAAATTAAAGAGGAATAGACCATCAAGTTATTTGTCTTATACTTTTGAAATAGGCAGGTAGGTACAAGTTTATGTAGTGAAAAATTATATAAATATTTATACATAGTTTATTGAGAGTATTTGACTCATAAATTTTCTGGAATAGAAAATAATAATTTTTTTGAATGTATATAAATAGGTACATACTGGCTTATTTCTCGATAAAAATTTAGAAATCAATTATGAATCCAATAATTCCAACATTAAAATAGACCTAATTCGTTTTTTTATGTACACAGGAATCGTTTATAAAGCCTCTGTCTTGGCTTGCGGAGAAATAAGATTAAATTTAAATATTTTTTAAAATTCTATCGGCCAACGTTTAATTAAAATTTTCTTGTCAAATGCTCTGCATCTTAATATAGCTTTTCGATAACCACAGACTCTACTTTAATTACAGAATATTTGATGAGAAAATTCATGAAGGCAAATATATGATTAAACGTATTGAGTCGTCATGAAAATAGTATTAATTCGTTAAAAATAGCACGCGACGAAGTCCACGTGTCTCAAACAAATTAATTAATTTCAAATTTAATTTATTTAATTTTAGATTCGGCCAGTTCCTTTTATAAATATTTTTTTCATTATAACCTGAATACATTTTCGTTATTTTCTATAGATTATAGAATAATATGCTATTTCTATACTTTCGTAGAGAATGATACTAATTTTATAAACAATATTGTTTGTTTGTTTGCTTTTTAATATGCTTTTATTAACTTCAGTTGTTTGTATATAACAAGGCAACGGAAATCATCAACTAAATTTCTTTCGAATTATTTAAAACTACCGGGGGTACCCGCCTTCGCTCAGGAAGTTGATATGGGATTCTATGATAGTAACGGATAAACTTTAAGAGGTAAACATTTTTTGTTGAAAACATATTCTAACTATTTACAATAGTGTAAAACGATAACCACTGGGAATTAACACTACAAGAAGCCTCACTCACAGCCTCAGCTGAACAAATCAGATACTTATTCGCCATAATAATAAACACATTTAACCCATCGAATAAAAAACAGCTGTGGGACTCCTTCAAAGAGAGCATGAGCGAAAACATTCCGTGTTCGAAAATTCCAGCCCTTTAGGTAAAAACGGGAACCTTCTTCATGGATGGGGGAAAGAGGGCTACCACACCATGTAACTCCCTTGATCATACCGAGACTTGTTTCTCAGTTTTAGCGGCACGCCATTTTACACTTTTATAATATATGATGATTGATTTTACACACGTCATACAAAATAAAAAATTAACTTTAAAATAAAAACAACATGGGGTGCTTGCTTAAAATTGTAGTAAATTATTTATCTCTAGCTATTTGTAAAGATAGAATCGTTACGAAAATGTAAGTTGAGATCACATCACACTTTTTTTACATTCAATTAAAATTTTTGTTGTCAGCATCATCCTATCGCTCTAGACTAAAATCTTTACTTTCAAAGATTTTTTTTGTACTTTTTACTTCATATTGCTACAAAAACGTGTTTTTTAGTTCTTTTAATCTATAATTTTATTTTTTTCAGTCTTAAAATCAAATTGTACAATCTTAAAATCAATTGTGGTGTTGTGTGAAGTTTTAGTTCCATCACATTCTTTTAAAGACTAAAAATAAGAAGTGAAACTTCTTAGACGGCGAATCGATAATCGTTAAGTGGACAAGAATCGAGAGTAAAATTTTAAGGTCGCGTCACGTTTAGACTTATTTTGTTACACCAGAGAGAAGAAAGATATGACGTAGAGGGAAAGAGAAAGAAAGCTATATATTGTGAAAATGAAAGTGGAGCAAAAGAGAGGAACATATACACAACGATACAAAGCGATTGAATAAGACAGTATACCCATGCGCGCGTTGTAGATGTATGCCTCAGACGCTACAGATGAACAGCTGAGACATCACGC
Source organism: Druceiella hillmani (assembly GCA_039881145.1). Classification (NCBI taxonomy): domain Eukaryota; kingdom Metazoa; phylum Arthropoda; class Insecta; order Lepidoptera; family Hepialidae; genus Druceiella; species Druceiella hillmani. The sequence continues at coordinate 12,569,024 of JAYKKI010000013.1, forward strand.
ACATGTTGTGTTATTAACATTTATCATTGTGTTTTGTGATTATTTTAATTGACGTTTGTCTATGTAAATTGAAATAAAGACTTAGATATTTACGGAGATTTATAATGACATTTTATTAACTTTTCTGAATGTACCGCATTCATGTATTCTTACGCAAATTTAGTATAATATATGAATTTACACACCACCCCCTCCCTCTCTCTCTCTCTCCCTCTCTCCTGTTTTATCCTTACTATATTCTTAGAATTCGAGGTTTATATCGTCAAAGAAGTTTCAGTTCTATCACATGTTCAGTACATTGCACGCGATTATTTTTTTAAAATTCTTTTAATATAATTTTATTTAATTTTTTGGTAACAAAATTGAAGAACTGATTCCATTATGTATAAATGATTTGGCCATCATAGAGTATATAACACTTACATAAGTATAGAGTTTATCATATATTTGAAGGGCAAACTAATAATGAACAATAATGAGTTAATGTGCGGTGGGTACATATTCTAATTAAACTTCTAAACCACTTTAGCTAATTTATAATAATTAATAAAAATATCGCATACAGCAGTTGCTACTAAAAATCTATCAAAAATTCTGCAAGGCATGTTACTAATTATTACAAATTATTTTTTCAAATCCGTTGCCAGTTGCCATATCGGCCCATAAAAGTAAGATATGATAATAAAATCCTATGAAAACTATAAACCATTTCAGTATATTTATGGCTAATATCTCTAATTGAGTTCATGTCACAAAACTGAGCCATACAGTTACTCGACTAAACAAAGGATAAATAAATTATCCATAGAAAATACTGTTAATAAATTAACCACATATAATTATTTAATAAAAACCACGTCACGTGTAACAGTTAAAAATAATGATGACCTTATAATACCAGGGAAGAGACGCTTAACGCTGTGGGTAGAGAAATATTTCACACATACAGTTATTCTACTAAACAAAGGATAAATAAATTATCCATAGAAAATACTGTTAATAAATTAACCACTTATAATTATTAAATAAAAACCACGCCACGTGTAACAGTTAAAAATAATGATGACCTTATAATACCAGGGAAGAGACGCTTAAGGTTGTGGGTAGAGAAATCTTTCATACTAAAATGTACTCGTGCACAGCCAGGCTGGTAGTTTTTACTAATTTTCGTGTGTTAAAAATTAAAAATTTGTCAAGTACGAATAGAAATGTAAATTTAGGTACTTAAAAATTTAAGTGTACATAGCATTTCCCCTAGGATATTTAGAAATATTAACTTAATAACTGTGCCCCACGGTTTTACTCACGTGAAATTCGGAATAAGAAAAGCTATGACAATATTTTCTCGCATATATTACTTTTGGGTATAAATTATTATCATACCAAAATTCATTATCATATATTTTGCATTCGATTCATAAACAAATTAACATACAGATAGACAAAAATTCGAAAAACAGGTTTTCTGGCTTCTTTTATTATTATTTATGCTAAATCAGTGACTCTTTTTAAAATATATACTATGTACTGAATTCACTCTGTCACAATGTCATTAACAGTATACATAGTAACTTAAATATGTTGCGTACCATAACCATTCACTGATGTAAAAACATGGGGAATATTTTAAAAATGAAAAGATCTAGGAAAATTTTCTGATGAGATTTTCCAACCCTCTTTTATTCATAATTTTTGGTGCAGTAATTTCGGAAATAAAAGAGAGGGGTGCTCTGATTTCGCATATATTTTTAATATAAATTGTAAGAAAAGATGTAGTTTAAAAATACGAAAAAAAGGAATGTTTTTGTATTTTTCGGACAAGCATTGGTAATACCCCACATTGTATAGAAAATTAAAAGGAAAATTGATTAAATTTGTTACTTTGTTTACCTCCTCTATAATTTTTGTATTCATATTTATAAAAGTTAACAAAATATGTAGGTTAATAATACACATAGTGATAACTATGTGAACTTTTAACTTTCTTTGGGCTTAGTTTCCGAGAAAATCGATTGTGAAAGACGAACTGACAAACAGAAGCGTAAATGATCGTATAAATATTCCATTTATCAGTTCGGAATACGGAATACTAAAATTCGATTAAATCAAAATTAGGTTACGATTCCCTTTTACCCTGGAAGAAGCTTGAACGAGCAGCTAGCTTATAGTGAAATGACTCAACTTAAACTTGAAATATATATGAAAGATTTACTTTTCACGCGACTTTGTTTCACAATTGGAAAATAAATTAAATTAGTTCATAAAGAAAACATCTTATACCCTATCTAATTTATTATCCCAAGGCAATGATCAGTGATGACAAACTCTCAAAGGTTTCATTGAACAACTCTGAACAATTTATCCTGGATGTTATTAAAATGAAAGCTTTCGCAGATTTTCTTATATATTCCTGGAAAATATGGAAGGAAATGCATTTTATTTTTACGTGCAAAATTCGAACAAAATTTATTACGCGGTTGAAACATAATTGAAAAACAGACTTCAAAATTAATAATATTAGGATTATTAATCTTTGTTTTCAATAAAAATAAAGAAATTAAAACTCTGATGTCTATTTCAAGACTAATATATCATTACACATAGCTTCGCATAAAGCAAAAAGTAGATAATCCATATACAGCATGTACGATATAAATTTGTGTTCGTTTGCCTTTCATGAACTATATGAAGTCCAAGAAAGGCAAAAAAAACGGAAAAGGAAAAGGAATTACTTTTTTCCCTTGTAAGATCATTCACGTGTTCGTCTATCCTTCTGTTGTGTTTTCTCAGAAACTGCTTAACGTTTAAACTTGAAATTTTACATGGTAATAAGACATTTTAATACATCATTAATACTTTAACCCCTAACACTGAAAAATATTTACATCCAAATTTAGCGGTATATCAAATTAAGTACTCAAAAAAAAATTTTAAATTGTGCATAGTGTGGGATGCCATATAAAAAGGCTATGTTTAAAACTTATTTCATTATTTCAACTTGCATATCTTCAAAATCATATTGAAAAATAAAAAAAAATGGTTTTTCCGAAACTACTGGTCCTAAAATTAGAAAAAAACAGAATGTTTAGTAACCAAAGCAAAGGTTTTTGGAAACGATGATTCTAAACTTCACAGTCTTTGAAATATGCGCAACAATATACATGTCTTCCTGGCTTAATTATATCAGGTATTATTAAATATTTATGTCTATGGGAAATCCATACTTGCGATAACCCATGGTATATAAAGTGATTTCACTCCAAACCAGATACGGAACCAACAACGCGTGAGCCAGACTCGCAGTGTGGTTTGTTTTATCTACGAAATATAGTTATCTAATTAATCAATTACGTGATGTTACAGCTATGATATTAATCCTAACAAAGCATTTCGGAATTCATGAACGCGTTGAAAGCTGTATGTACCACGGTTTCATGTGTTCTATAATATATATGTGTGGACTCAAAATTAAAACTTTGACTCCCTATGGAATTCTCTGGTACACGCAATGAAATATTTGTTTCAGATATTTGTCATTACATCTACATTTTTTTATCGATAAAGTCATTCCCAATTTTGTCTACATTAGTTTTCGATAAAAAGTTATACGAGTGCAAGAAGATCGATTACGAAATATATTTTCAAATAGATAGTCGACAAACAGTTTGCTGTCCTTTACTGGAATTTTCTCGCCCACTTGACACTTTATTTTCGTCTTTATAACATGAATATGTATTTTTATATTCATATTTATAAAAACTGACGTTTACTACCTTTATACTATTAACTACTATTCTTTATTGAGGTAGATGAAGTTTAAAATCTACCGAATTTGAATTACCACAATAATTACATGAACACATTTATATTCAACCAGTTTTAGCTCGAGACTTCATAAGTCCAAACAATGTTGCTTAACTCTTAATAAATTATTACCGTAAACGAGTTATAGACATAGTCATAGTTTTTGCTCGATATGTGTACATAAAGCACACATAATAACATATTTTTTTACATAATAAATGCGGTGTAGTGAAAGCCAAAGATTTAAAAAAACCTACAAGGAAATAATACAAAACGCAACAAAATAACTAATTAGGTGCACCATCCATGTATGTGCGAGGGATGAGCCAAATTAAGTTAAAGGAAATTTTAAATATAACATAACTTTAACAGCAATTCTGTTAATACAAAATTATGTAAATATTAATGCAATATAAATATCATTATAATGTAAATTTAACGTACACACAAACGTTTCGTCAAATATAAACTACGTTGTCAGTCAAAAAAGGTCAATTAATAATAATAATAATAACAACATTTTAAATGTTAACTAATGAAAGTAGAATGTTTTAAAGCAATATTAACATATGTCATATCAGAAACGTCATCGTAACAGTACCAATGACAACAGTTGTTTTAACAAAAATAATATAAAATATTTATTTATCAGCTAATACTTCACTTACTGTGTAATAAGATTTTTCTGTTAACACGGTTCTCTAGAAAAATTAGGCAATTCATTAAAAAAAACCAGTTATTTATTTGAAAAATTTCACTGTAAGTATTGAATCATTTCAAACTTGCTATTGTTAAGTATGAGATATACTTGCAAAGGTACGTGGAATAGGAATTTTTGAGAAATGTTGGTTCAAACTTGTTTTGCAAAATCCATTGAAAATTGTCACACTTTTGTACAAACTAGAATAATTAGTCACAATTAAATGAAACTGCGTGATGTAGTATTATTTCTACTTTCTTTAATTTCTTTACCACGACCTAGGTTTCGTTGTATTACAACATCTTCAGGTGGGCTATTAGCAAGGATCTTTGTTAATCTTTGCTAATAGCCCACCTGAAGATGTTGTAATACAACGAAACCTAGGTCGTGGTAAAGAAATTAAAGTAAATAGAATAATACTATATCACGTAGTTTCATTTAATTGTGAACAATGAATTTCTACCAAATTAACGCCAAATATGATCAATAGAATAATTAGAAAAAGTTCTTTTTTAACCGAGTTGTTGGAATTGTGCAATGTTTTGATGTATTGCTTATAGTATTAGTGAGATGCGGGAAACTTTAATCCCCCATTACGTAAACTTGAATTTAAAAACAAACTTTTAAAATGAAGCTTTTGTTACCCTACGTCGATTTAAACCGAGCAAAACTGTCATGTGTGTATTAATATAATATGTGTGTATTAATAAAAATCTACTGACTATCGTTAATTATAAATCCGAACTACTTACCACTTGTGAAGCATCATACGCTCTACAAATGGACAGTACGCAATATTGAAAACAAGAGACCAATCGTGTATAAGCTAAATAAAGCCAGATTAGAAACCACCTGCAAGAATGCTGATAGGTGCACAACATCGATCAGCATTGAATTTAAGCAGAGGAGAAAGTCAGTCTGTACCAGCAGCCATAGAGTTACCATAGCTTGTACATAATTGCTAAAATGTGTAATCTTTAAATATCATTATTAAATTCAGTAATAAATAAATATATTTTTTAAACTTCCGGCACTTGCTACATAAGCTCTACTTTTGTATTACTTTTTAATACGTCTAATCACTCAATGATCACAATCAATGATCTAAATAATACCATGTAAATGAAAGGAAAAGCGAAAAAACGATAACATTTAATCAAAACACATCAAAATTTCGCAAGCTGATGTTCTGTTTTAGAAGTTGATTTTATAATTTTGATTTATAGACATGCCCCAATGGCCACCGGTGGACTTAAAAAAATACATAAACATTCTGCTTCATATATCTGTTATCATTTACTCTATCGTGTAGGGAAGTATTAATAATCTTATTTTCCTACAAATGTATTAAGCTGCCTTTAAACTGCCTATGATATATATAAAAATATAATATATGACCTAAAAAATTATGAAAAAATATAACTTTGTATTGAGAAAGAAATAGTAACTCAGTACAGTGTTAAAGATTTAAAAACGAGTTAGGTACAAATAGAAGAAACGCAATAAAAGTTTCATACGCCAATACAAACAAAAGTGTCAAGATTTAAGGGTATATAGTATTTTCAACTATTTACAAATACCAATTACTATCTAAACGCTGTAGGTTCGTTAGCGTGGGAGAGGAAAAATATAGGGGTGTATTAGTGAGAAAAATTGTTAAAATCAAGGCAATTATTTGCATAAGATTAAAATAATATTACCTGCTTATTGTGTAAATATATTATCTATGCTACTTGTTATTACGCGCTCGTCCCTAAAGGGGTGATTTATTGATTAAATGGAGAAACATTTATTCCGGACACAGGCTGCACTCATTTAAAATTTCGGGACAAAATATTAAATAATTGAGTCGTGTAACTGAGGTAAGGAAATAAAAAACAAACTCCTTTGCATATTTATACAACATATTGTTAGATTCAGAATTTCTTTTCATTATGTAAGGGGTATATTTTTAAAAGGTCTAAAGTAAAGGTAATAATATATATACACACACATATATATATATATATATATATATATATATATATATATATATATATATATTCTTATTCATTATTTAAATAAAGAATAAAAAAATATTCTTATTCTTTCTTCGTTATTCGAATAAATTTTGCTTAAATTGTTATACGTCATTCGAATAAATTTTCGTTATTCGAACAAAGAATAAAAATGTTATTCTTATTCGAATAAATTTTGTCCAACTGCAGGAACCTGCACGCAAATGAGAAAAAGGTTAAAATTTGGAATGTTACATACTAGCGTAAAAAAAAATAGTGAACATGTGGGAAGAATAGCGAACCTTATTTATTCTCTAAATCTTTATTTCTTTCTCGCTCACACATCGCACCCAAAATGTTCAGGATTTAGTATTCGTTAGTTGTTAATCATTATAATTCCAAGAGAACTTCATACACGTACTTTATCTTATTTTTTATGAAATATATTTTTATAAAACCGGGTTACGTTAATACGTACATAGTTTAAGTCAATAACGTTTAATGAAGTTTCCACTTTACAAAACTTATACCTTTTATCTATACGTTTGCATCGTTTATATAATTTACCATTTTTAGAGTTCCGTATTTCAAAAGGAAAAATAACCCTTATAGGACCACTTCGTTGTCCGTCTGTGGGTCTGTCAAAACCGTTTTTTCTCAGAAACGCATGGAGATATCAAGTTAAAATTTATATCAAGTACTAAGAACAACAGGACTTTAGAGCTGAAAAATTAAATGAAGCTACTAAGTCAACACAATCAAGAAGAACCCTAAAAATACAGCCATTTAAGCATATTTTGCCACTCGCAAATAAATCAAAACGTGTAGGATACTTTAATAAATAGTCTACCCGTTGAACTAAAACCATGAAAATTGGTAAGAAGCGAGGTTTATAGGACGAGTAAAGGAAGAAATAGTTAATTGGTAGTTATATCACGTAAGAAATACGTTTTTTAAATATATGTATAAGATACAGTAGGCAATATATTATCGCTCTACAAAATTAAAATTTGTAAATAGTTTAGCAAGATTATAATGTACAATTAAATGTTTATAAATGCCTAAATGTGTACCCACGTACCCTCGTAGTTCCACTCTTACTTGACAGGTTTTTTATTTGATTTATTATAGTTCGGTTGTCAGTGATTGGTCTTTTGATTATATTCACTTAATACCTGTTTTAATTACACTGCCTCTTTGGTGGCTATACAGGCTGCCACGTTTCTGCTTCGGTGGTAAACCAAGCCACATTTTTTGGTGCAGCTGGACCAGGCGACAGCAACTCCATTCTTGAGGAAATGAAGCTTTTGGTTTCGATGTAGTTTGCATAATATGCGTCACTATATCCAATTAGGTCAGAATTAATAGTATTATGCGGAAAAGGCAATCTGAGGTCCTTTGGTTTCTTTAAATACTTCAGTATTTTCTTTACTGGATTCTGATGAGGCTCGTAATAATGTAAATAATTTCTAACTTGATTTACATAGAACTTGTCAGATCTACTCACAATTGCTGCATAGATTCATGGTCCCACTATTTCTCTCTGTGAATATTCTTTCTCTGGTGGTTTAGCATTCTGAGTTCTCTTCTCTTCGAGTCCTATATTTTTAGGTACGTTTCCTTTGAAACATTCATTAGCTGTGAAAGCTTTTGTGCTGCTTTTGCTTATTCTGACTTATTGCAAAATCTTTGTCTTGACCAAGGCAGAGCTTATCTGTATACTAAAGCTTTTAGTTTATATGACCATTGATTTTGACAAATTAGATAAACCGAAGAGAAGTGTTGTTCCAAGCCACTCGTCGTCCACCATAATTCCAATAGTACGACCCTTTGCGCTATTATCATTATTTTGCTAACATATTTCTCTATATTTTGGTATATGAAAACCGAAATAAACCCCCGCGGCGTATCAGCCCTGAGACGTTGAAAGCACGTGCAAGGTTATTCCGCAATTCTCTTGCAGTTTCAGCTTCACGTACATGTACGTAGTTTGTTGGATCTGTTATTAATTTTATTCTCGATCTGGCCTTTAAAACTTGTTTCAGATCCACACCTTTAGCGCTCACAATAATATTACAAAGTTACTCGTGTTGGATATAAGTTTTGATGGTGAATTCCACGAGGAATTATTTCATAGCAAAATTAACCTTTCAATCAAAGTCAAAGAAGTATTTCTTCTTACCGTTTTAATTTTTCGTCAATGTTGGTAGTTTGACAAGCACACGTTGTAGGTTGTATACTTTATAATTGTTTAACTACATAACTTTAATTGTCGAACTACTTATGAGCCAGGGCTATCGGACATATAAATGTGAAATTACATTTAATGTGTGTAAGACCCGTAGATGATTCTTTCTACATTTAACACGGAAGATTCCAGACAAATAGCCACCGTAAGTCTCGTTGTCACCAAGCAAAAAGAAAAAGGAAGAACGAAGACTAAGTCACCTTTTTATAGTATCTACCATAGCTTATGAGGATCGCAAAAGAAGAGGCGCTATTACCATATTCCTAATCCGATACCTATATCTTAATACTGAGGAAATGTTATATTTTATCTCGACAAAGCCATAAAATTTTCACCATTATTCGGATTTGAATGACTTTATAAAAAACGTAAACAAATTAAGGTTTCCAATTATTTATAGCTTAAAAATATTATAATATTATTTTTACGAAATAATTTATCACAGAAATATTTCTTAAGAATCTATTAAAATATATTTTTCTTTTTATAATACTATTAGCCGACAAGTCGCGAAGCTAGCCAATTTAAATCGAAAGGAGACGACAAGACGCGCAACTGGCCGAATTTAATTGGAAAGAGCCGATGAGACTCGAAGCTGGCCGAATAGCACATCGCGACATGCCATCAGAACGTTTTCACTCCTATTAAATCACGCCATTAGTTGTTCCAAATCGATAACACGTAGTAGCTTCGTAAAGAAATATTATGGGAGAAATCAATTTTAAAAATTATTGCATATGGAAAGAGTAGAACAACAACAGCAAAGTAGTAAGAAAGAGTAGCAAGCCGAATGACACATCGCGGCGTGCCATCAAAACATTTTAACTCCCATCAAAACACGTCATTGGTTGTTCCAAATCAATAATACCTAGTAGCTTCGTGAAGAAATATTATGGGAGAAATCAATTTTAAAAATTATTGCACGTGGAAAGAATAGTACAACAGTCAAATTGTCGTTATATTAATGTCACGGGATAATTGTAAACACGGTCAGTTAGTGAAATTCATGGTCAACAAATGCATATTCAATGCATTTGTTAAATATTCTATCATTGAACAAAATAATATATAATATTGTAATATTTTTAGTTTCCTTTTACAGCAGGTTAAACTCTATAGAAAGAAAGGTATAAATTTTGAGACTATTCGTGAAAATAAATGTGCTGGTATAACTTGAGTACAGCATAAAATCAATGTTTTTTTTCTTCAAATCCTCCCATTAAAACAAAATTAAATAAATTATTATTTAGAAATAATACGTAATTAATATTAATAGTATTAAAATTTAAAAAAATTATAGATACACATTTCAAATAATTTTCAACATATTATTTCCAAGTTTTAACAAAAGACAAAAGAAAGCACACACAGTAGCCGGAGTTTTTTTTATTGTAAACAAAACAAGGAGGTAAAAGAGAGTTTGAATTATTGACTGTTCTGAATAAAACAAGTTCCGTGTATTAAGTTGCCACTAAAATTAAATTCATAAACAATGGAGAAAACAATTAAAAATAAGACACATAACTATAAATTAATGAAGGATCTACTAGTAAATAAATAATCACTAATATTAAAAACATGTACGAAAAACTTTTTTTGACAAGAAAATATTAGATTTAATAAAAGATCATAGCGCTGCTCTCGGGTGAAAAATTTCAAAATAAATTTATTCTATAATATTGGTTTAAAATGAAAAGTGTCACTTAGTCATAAACTTAATTTCATTAATATACACAATTGTTTCCAAATATCAAGAGATTAATACATTTTACCAAATATTGTTACTAAATGATGCAATGAAAATTTTTTTAAATATACGCAGAATAATGGTGATGGATAATTATTAATATTGGGTAAATTAAGAGAATAGGTGAGTGGCTTTGTCCCTGAAAACAAAACAATCGCACCAGGTTAACGAAATGACAACGAGACGTGATATTTTTTTGTGAAACATCATGCAGCATAATTATTTGCTTAAAAAATTATGAAATTTCATCGGAAAGTTGATATGAAAAAGGAACCACATACGTTGTTCAGCAGTTCACCAACGATTTTTTTTGTTTTTATTTTTAATGATGGTTTTAAATGACAAAAAAAATGAGAGCGGAAGGCTTCATAACAGACCTGGACAATAAATATGAGAACTACATTATATAAGTTTTGGACCTATTTTTAAATATTTTATTAGCTTTTTTACAAATAATTATAAGTAATATTTTTGTCAAAGTTATGGTTTTTAAAATAACTTGAATATTTTGAATCACCAATATTTTAAAAATTCCTTAAAATGGAAATAGTTTTGATGGGTTCCGGAATAATGTACTTTTCTCGACTAACTCACCCCTACTAAATGATTCGCTAACTAGCTATTTAGTTGATAACCATATTTCCAAGAAACACGATTCAGCAAGGAAAAAGGTCAAAATTGAACACCACGTTTATTATCTCAGACAAGAGCACGGAAACTGAGAAGAGCCGCAGAATATACTTTAAATGATATCTATTAAATAAGAAATTTTAAATTTCAGGATAACAGTAGGCACAGTGAATTAGTATGCACTATACAGGCTGCCGAAAATATAAAAATGTTTGGCATTTGCGAAGCGTGTGGAGACGTTCCGATCATAGTCCATTTTCCATAGTCGTTAGCATCTGAAATTCTAGATCTGGATTTACATCAGAGTCTTTTAGAATATCATGAAGAGAATGCCAGAGTATTCCATCTATTCTTTTTTTTTTTTATTTGAAACTAGAACATATATTATATACGTAGAATGTATCCAGATTATAGACAAGGAATATGTCCAGAAATTTAATATATGTTGCTCATATGACATACGCGAATAATAAACTATGTAACGTTCCCAAAAAGCCTTGTATTTAGCAACTTACGAACTGAAATTTTCCTGAATTTGGTCGGAATTTGAAAGATTCAGGTCAGATTGGGTTTAACCCCGGTTTATTTTGGAGCTCTAATCGTTAGATGCAAGTATTAAAAACACATTTGAATGCCTCAGGAACGTCAGAATTGATATTTAGTACGTCCCGCAATTATACCACAAATATAACACGAAGAAAGGTTTCTTTAACGAAGGTTGTATGATTTGATTATTTAAAAAAATGACAAATACTTAGCACGCTCGCCGGAGAAAAATTTTATTTGTTACAAAAATTGATAATATTACTTTTTTCGTACCCTAACAAGGATAAATGAAGTCATCGTTATTTTCAACAACCGTCTTTTATGTATAAGGTATTAGTGATCAAGACTGGCTGTATCTAACGAGATACCAGTACGAATAAAAACAATAATGATACAGCGTCTTAAAATTCGCACTAAATAAAATAAATAATAAAATGTTACTTATAGACTGCAAAGTGTCAGGAAAATATCTAGATGAAAAATATAATTATCTTCCACTTCCAACAGAAAGATCTATAATCGGTAATAGTTCTGGGAATTCTTATAAGGTCTAAAAAATTCCACTATATAATGGAGATATTTTCCAATCAGATTTTTCCAAGAAACCGCCAAGATCACTTACATTCCAACGCTATTAAGTTCAGAAATTTAACAATAGACTACTTAATATAAAATAAGCCTAACAGCTAATGCGAATCGCAATAATAAACAATGAGAACAGAAACATCAAAACAATACTATTTGATTGTAAAAACAAAATATAATGAGACTGACATTACTAAAATAGAAATTTCGAGTGGACCGTGAGTAATTCAATACTTCGCCGTGAATCGAATAGCATAATAAGTCGTAATGTACTAATTATTATTTAAATGAGTTTGACTTAATATTCCATAATATTTCTGAAACGAATTCAGGCATTTGGTCTCCGTATCTACTTATATCCTCATACTTGGAAAAAATTAAAAAGGCTCATTTGGTTTTCAATTCCAAAGATATACGGTTACCATCCAAATTTATTTCCTTCAGCTTCTATTATGAACATGGTCAAAGAGTATACCTAGAGACCAAAAAGAAATTTTTCGATCATATATTTTTTGACATGAAACTTCTTTTCATCAGGGGTTCGACATCCCTATGGAATAAAGGTAAGGGTGAAACCCTAATCAAATACTAGCATATAGAATTTTTATATATTTTTCAAACCGGGGTTGAATATTAGAGCGGCGAACAAATCATTTTGGAACTAAGAATTTCCCAAATGTAGGATACAGAAGAAAAATACTTCAAAATTTAAAAAACATATCACACAACACCCCAATTGATGAGCGAAGAAATTTTGCTTTCACCACATATATGGAAGGGTGCATCAAAATTCTTTAAAAATATTTTCCCGCGTATTAACTGAGATCTCCATATATATATATACTCTCAAAATTTTATTCTGTATATACACACACACACACACATATATATATAAGATATACAACCTAAAATAAGGAAAAGTGTTTCTGATACCCTTATAATAAACCTTTCCAACGATACCCTAAATAAAATATTTCTTCGAAACTTAATATACACACTTTAAAATGTCCACTTAAATATTTTCTATTGAAATATATACCGTTTAATTATTTAATCATTTTTTTAAATCCTGAATGGTTTCTGATAAAAACGACTATGATAGACGGATAAACGGACACCGTGTGGTGTCATAAGCGTTTCGTTTTCCTGTTGAGGTACTAAACCTTAAAAGTAATCTATGCTCAAAGAATCCTTAAGTTGGAATGTGTGAAGCCATAAATGATGGAGGAAATATGAAATCTTGAAAATATAAAGCTCTGCCATAAGCGCACAAATCACCAGAATGTGGAATCTCACTAGTTCATTGATCAATATTTAGTTTCTTACACACTTAAATCAGCCAAAAATTAACTTACTTCATAATTGATTCATTCAGGTTATGCAAAATAAGCAAGGCTTTCATTATTATTGCTGTCATTCTTGAAAAAAAATTCATCGAGTTTCGGTAACAATTCAGCGCAGGAAAACATTTTGTAAACAATATGTTCGCACTCGAGAGAAGCATGCATTCGGCTGCAGCTCAGCACTGAGGATTTGATCGCATCAAACCGTAAGCCTTCGCCACGCTTCGTTCAACAACATTGCGATGGAGCAGCTTGTTGTGCAATCTGTTGCACCTTTGCGTATTGAAAAAGTTTTATGTTACAGACAATAAAGCTCTGAATTTTTAAAACATTGCCTATATCATTTACCAGAATTGTCAATAATAAAGAGCTTACTTTGGACATATAGTCTTTTGGTCGTATTGTATTGCGTATATCATTTACCAGAATTGTCATTAATAAAGAGCTGACTTTGGCAGTCTTTACCAGAATTGTCAATAATATAGCGTAAAAGAAACAAAACAGCAAAACTTAATTTTTAGGATTCTGTACATGTAAAGGGCAAACAGAATCCTTATAAGATCACTCATGGGTCTGTCTATCGTATGTCACAGTCATTTTTCTTAGGAATCGCTAGATGCAGAAACTTGAAATTTGGCACAGTAGTAAAACATAGTAACCTGCACAAATCTCATTAGCTAAAATAAAAAAAAGGAAATTTTAAAAAAGTATGGGACAAATAAAGGAAGTGAATTGTTTTTTTTTTAATTCTACACATAATGAAGGATATTGTTTGAATGTGCAAATAATGAGAACTTCAAATATAATTTTCCTAATTTTCGATAGCGTGTCAAAACTATGCTAAAAAATATGAAAAAAACTATATACCCCTACTTAATTCCGAAAGTACTCAACCAAACATTTTGAAAAAATCTCTAGAAGCCTATGTAACGATTATAGGAAAACAATAGTGTTAATCCTAGGTGCCGTAAATTTTGAAATGCGTACAGGTTTTACCTCTATGGAAGATATAGTAATTAATATTTGTAAATAATTTGATGGAAATATTATGCACCCTTAAATGCTTATAAGGGTCTTATGTATACAAAACCCTCATAGTGCAAATTAAACTCGTGCTTGAGAGGTTTTTGAATTATTTTTGTTTGAATATTGATAAATGAGTATGTTAATAATGAATAAACGATATGTCTTTAAATTTAGAAAGAAATTCATTTGCAGTTTTTAAATGTATGGATATAAATTTTACTGAAATGAATATAGCTCTATTATTAGCAGCGCTCGAAACTTGATCCAGTAATGAAGATAGCTTAAACATTGCTAAAGCATCGCATATATCATTCGTCAGAATCGTGAGTACCAAATAATCATAAACTGCAAAAAGGTGTCATAAAAATATATGAATATTTACTTGCTGCTGTTTGAATATTTATCAAAGAATTAACTAAAAACCAATGGCGTACTATTGAATTTGAATGATGTAGCCATATTGTAAATAATACTCGAAACTTCATCCAGTAGTGAAGAGAGCGCCCAGTTTTCAAATCATCGCAAAAGTCGTTCAGCAGACTCGTCAGTAATAAAGACCCAATCTCATCATACGCTGCAAAAAACTTGTGTTTAAATATTGATTAAAGGATAAATTAAAACCGTTAGCATATTATCAAACATCGCAATAAAATTTATTTGAAATTTTACAATGTATGAATATAAGTTTTACTCAAACGTATACAGCCTTGTTATAAATAATACTCGAAACTTTATCAAATAGTGAAGACAGTACTCAATTTTCAAATCATCGCAAAAATCGATCAGCAGACTCGTGAGTAATAAAGACCCAATCTCATCATACGCTGCAAAAAGCTGGTGTTTGAATATTGATCAAAGAATAAATTAAAACCAATAGCATATTATCAAACATCGCAATCAAATTTATTTGAAATTTTACAATGTATGAATATAAGTTTTTCTCAAACGTATGCAGCTTTATTATAAATAGTACTCGAAATTATATAAAGTAGTGAAGACAGCGCTCAATTTTCAAATCAACGCAAAAGTTCAGAAGAGTCCTGAATAATATAAACACGATCTTATCATACGCTGCAAAAAGCTGGTGTTTGAATATTGATCAAAGAATAAATTAAAACCAATAGCATATTATCAAACATAGCAATCAAATTTATTTGAAATTGTACAATGTATGAATATGAGTTTTACTCAAACTTATTATAAATAGTACTCAAAACTTTATCCACTAGTTAAGATAGCGCTCAGTTTTCAAAGCATCGCAAATATAGTTGTGAGTAAAAAAACCCGATTTTATTATATACGCGAAAAGTATATATAATAATGAAAACAAGTGAATTATGAATTGTTGCTATATGTGTATTGATCAAATAAGTTGTTAATAGTTAGTACGTTCGTGCTGTCAGATGTAGGAATAAATTTATTTGCATTTTTCAAATTAATCAAAATAATCGGATAATTTTATTTGAATGTTCTGATACTGTTCAAAATTTACCAATAGAAGAACCTATTACGCCTGGTGTTATGGCATACAAACATCATAGCCTTTTGGATTTTAATATTTTGGTTCAAGAAATTTATTTTAAATGGAATACGCCGTGATATTAATGTGAAACAAGTTTTCATATTAAAAACAGGTTAATTACGGATCGAGACTAAAACAAAATGGAGTCCCTTAGTCCTTCGCATTTTTTAAAGTCGATACGCAAGTTAAGCGGGATAATTTCTTTTCAAAGTTGTTATCGGATTCTAGTATCAAACATTTTTAAAAGTTTTTCGAACCAATGATAGATAAACAAGGTTAGAAGGGAACAAATTGTATCATCACTTAGTGGCATAACATTACGCTAACGTTTCTTAAAGACCTTTCTAACGACATCCTATCCAATAGTGTGCGCACCTATTTCAAAAAAATTGTTTACTGTACATTCATATATATATATTTATATATATATATATATATATATATATATATATATATATATATATATATATACATTTCATTATATATGGAGCATATACCTGCACGTGAGCTACACACATGAGTTTTAAGCTGTAAAAAATACAAGCATATTAAAAACGGACAGGCGATGACTGTGGAACACTGTTTGTGTACAAACAAACACACAACCACAGAAATTGACAAAAATTTCGAAATTTATTATATTACCTTTAATCTTTCATCGACTCAATTACTTTCTTTACAAATATTTTCAATGTGCAGACACGTAAAGCTTATAACTTTAATATGTGTGGCAATTATTTGTTCTAGGTGAAAAATAAGCAAAATTACAAACACTGAAAATAAAATATCCAACAAAACAGTAAAAAAAGCTTCCTTAGTATTTTTTAATTAAATTCTACACCACATAAGGACGCACAATACCACAATCCACATTCTTATGCATAATTCATTTTCAAAATTGAATTTACAAATATATCGCTTATTTTCTCCTTTTTTTCAAATTTACTTAAAATTTTCGAGGCGAAGAGTGCAAATTGAATAAGTGATTCGACGGAGAAACCAGTAAATGCGGAAAACGTTTTACATTTCCACCGACAACTTACACTGCCGCCATCCTATCAACTTTTAACTCTGGGAGATTTTCACATTTACGACACGAGCAGCTTGGACGGCAATGGAAAACTCTCTGACGAAATTTAAGGTGCCACCTTGGAAAAATACTTTCTGAAATTCTATAATAAGCTTTGCCAGGAGTCACCTGACAAAATAGATGCTCTTCACTTTCTTTATGTAAAAATTAGTTGTGAAAAGGAAATATAATCATAATATTATATAAAAAAAATTTCACATTGAATATTTTTGAAAAATTTTGTGTTTGGGATCGAGTAAAGGCTAAAACGCTTTTTTTAGATTCTTTATGTGTTTACCTAATTTTGTGTATTTGTCTATTTACTGAAGCAGCACCCAAAAACTACTGTACCAGTTTTAAATTGAAAATAAGTAATTAAGTTATCTAGTCTTATATTCTTCTTCTTTAACCATGTTCTACCGCACAGGTGTAGATTTCTTCATTCTATACCATTCCTCTCGACTTTGTCGATGTCATCGTCCAACGCATTTTTGCCTTTAATTGTGGGCGTTTTTCGCCCCACTGTCTCCATTTCACGAGCGCTTTGTACCACGAGTTCTGCTTTTTGGCGGCATGGCCAACCCAATGCCTTTTAAGCTTCGTAATACGTTTTATGACGTTCGCAACCCTGCTTTTTCGGTCCCTCAGCATAACCCCCACCAGTTTCCTTTCAATTGCTCTCTGAATCACTCTGAACTTGGTGTGGATTTCTTTTGTAAACACCCAGGTTTCCGCTCCATAGGTAAGTACTGGCAGAATACACTGGTCATATATGCGAGCTTTCTGTTCAGCCCTAATTTTTGTTTTGAAGCTAAATTCAATTTTGGATTAGACTGCCCACGTTAGCCTTACCTGTTCATCTATTTCGTTGGTTTGGCAAACTTCTTGCCCAAAATATACATATTTCTGCACTTGTATCTAACACAATACGGGATGATAAATGCCCTAAGTGACACGATAGGAATTACTGGTCCTCAAATAAAAATCGAGTGCACCGGTTTAATAACTCATGAACGGAAACTATGGAAAACATCATAGTAATCAAGTTTCATCATGAACTTAACAAATGCTACTTTCATCCTAGTCAAACGTAAAGGAAGAAAACATAAATTATATCTCACTAAATAAACATCCAAATAATGAAATTTAAAAGGAAATTCTTTATTTTTTTTTAAATTCTTTATTGAAGAGTTTGCGTAAAGCTGGAACCATAGTTAGAACCAATTGAATTACAAAAGAGGATGTTGTGATTAAACCATAGATACAATTTCGAAGCACGCAGATATATATTGAAAAGGAGGTCGTTTACATTTTTAGGTTCTCATAGTAAATGACCCCAATAATTCTTTTTGTAAATTTATTTATAATTGAATTTATTACATGACTGGATAAGAACGGTTATTATAGATCTTGATATACGTACGTAACTATATGAATATGTTTATTTATTATTATGGCTATGGACAATATGTGTTATAAAGTGAAACTTTTTCAGCAATTTGTGAACCAATTTGTGACGTTAAAATAGTGTAACACTAGAGAGAACAAATAGCGGACGCATCCGACCGACAGCGAAATCGGTCGAATGCTAACAACTTAGTCGTGCATGACGGAAACTTCATCCAAACGCTAATCGGTCGATGTAGTAGTGCTTATAGTTTTGTACCCGTTATAAGGAAAAAACTACAAACGAGTGTGACATTGTCATTTATTAATAGTTTTGATTGAAAAATTATGTATATTATATTAGTGAAAATATAGTTTTAATTACAATGACAAGAAAATAAAGGTCGTTCTTCTAGAAAAAATATAATTATGATAAGTTACTAACTAATAACAAACTTTCAAGTCACCCATGAAGTTATGTGGGTAAAGCTCATAAGTTTTTTTTGACAACTTATAGATAAACGCTAAGTAAAACTACAAAGAACACTGTTTTCTGATTTTTCTTCGCTTAAATTCTAGCAAAAAAAATTTTCGCTCACCCCATCATGAGCATTTCCTCGAATAAGCTTTTAACATTACATAATGCAATAGTTTTTATATAGTTTCATTATTCATAGAGTAGAATCTTCCAAAATCGTTTGTTTGATAAAAAAATTAAAATAAATCTTCTAATATCATGAGCATTTCCTCGAACAAGCTTTTAACATTATATAATGCAATTGTTTTTATATAGCTGCATTATTCATGGAGCAGAAGCTTCCAAAATATGCTTGAAAAAAAATTAAAATGAAATCTTTTAAAAACTATTTTCGAGGGAGATTTATGTTAAATTACTTTTGCCCATTAAGAGTATACAAAAGAAATATATTTGAAAGTTCATCTCAGGTATTTCATTCTTTTATTGAATAAATCGTATATTCATTACCCGTTAATACTTTGGATAAAACAAGAGGCCGATGTAGAAACGACATTTAAAAAACGTTTTTTAAAAAGAGACGGAATGTCGTATATACACTTTAATAATTGAAATATTGTATCACAATTACAAAAATAAAATCGAATTGACCACTAATAAATACGTTAATTTTTTCCAGCGATTTCGAATCGACAAGGGAAGTATTGCGTGTATTGTTGATAATGCGCAGTCACCATTTTTTATAACATCAAAAACAGAATTCAAAATCGAATTAAACCAGAAGTCTGCAACTTATTTTTAAACTATTTACTTATTTATCGTATGGCATATTAAAATACCCTTTTTAAAGTTTAAATGTACAGTTTATTAAATATTTCACGACTTCGCTCCATGGAGTGTTAAAGTCTTCCGCTTGCCCTTCGTGCTTTGTTACGGGGCAGTCCGGAACAATGTGTCGGACTGTCTGCTTCAGGGATCCGCATTCACATATTGCAATACTGCTCCACTCCCACTTAATCTGTAGATGAACACAATGGTCAGTTCCGGTTCTCAAACGTTAAGCATGCATCAGTCTGATTGTGGTTCACAGGAGCGCATTTACCAGACTGAGGCTCATAGGAACATACCCGAGCGCATTCTCCCCTGGGTAATCCAGGGGTATTGCGCTCGGGTTCAACTCAAACAAATCAATTGTTTGGCATGGGCTGATAATTCCTCAAATTTATTATATGTTTAGGAGAACCTCGCTTCGCTTTTCCAACACTGGACGGAACTTTTGGTACATTACGAATAATATATGCTGGTTGGTCCGTGCGCATAATTTGCAAGTCACCAAATAGTAATATAATGTGAAAATAAGTAGGAGAAAGGTATTTTATTCAGTTAAATAGTTTATACAAGTCCTGTTTCAAGTAAAATTGTTTTATTTGTTATAAATCATTACTAACATGAACTTCCTAGCGCAAGAAATATTTAAGAATATTTAAAATTATTAAGTAAGGAGAAAAATATATAAATTTAAAAAAATATAACATTCAATTAAACAAATTGTCAATAGATGACCCTGTTTACAATATAAACACCTTTAAGAAATAATAGGTACTTAGAGATTACAGGGCATATTTATTTTTACCTATAAATACAATTGCGTTATAACAATTATAAAATCTATTTACTTAATAAAGTTACAAAAATACGGAAATACAAACTAATATTATATTGAAATAGGTACATTACATTGTGCTGTTCAAAACCTTGTCAAAGCAAATCCTTACGAAAGTAACGTATACGTGAACACATCATACACTAAAAATTGTAAACCTCTACTTGAGGGCACTTGAGGATTTCGAGAAAATTTAAGAAATATATTTATTTATACGCTAAAAACAATTAAATAATTTTAGGGGAAAATTAAAAATATTAAAGAAAAGATCTTGAGCAAAAAATTTTCCTCATGTTACAAATGCAAATATGTTTTTCTTTTTTCAATTCGCAAGGAAGCGGGGACGAGATTCTTGGACAGAGATATTTTACGGGCCGGAAAATGATATAGATTTCTTTTCATCCCGGCACTTATTATCCCGAGAAATCTCGTTCCTTCAGGAAAATATTATAAATTTAAAAGTGTGTGTGTTTTATTTTCACGTCAGGACCGAATAACATATCAACATAATTTCCTGCAGAAATATAGTAAGTGGACCAAGAAATGATATACGCTACTTTTCATCTTAAAAATCTCATTTAATTGGAATAATTCTTATTTTAAACTAAGAGCATACAAAGAGAATTTTGCAGCTATGTCACAACGGAACAAAAAGTGACAAACAATGGCGGATTTTTATAATCCCTACAGACCTGATTTTCCAATTCAAAAGGCTTCTCTTTCAAGTTCGATTATACTATTACTGTCAATACAGCGCAATGGCAAAAATTAGAGGAGGTGCATTTGGAAAAATCGTGTTTCTCACGTGGGCAGACCCAAATTTCAACGTCTTATCACTAAATGTAAAGAACTACAACATTGTTTACAGTATTCTCCAAAAATAGTGCTCTATTTTATGTTCAAAGTGGATAATGATCGATTGACACATACTCCGTATTTACTCCCTATAAGTTTGTAACTACTTTCATTAGCTATTTCCTTCGTGTAACTATTAACGTATGGTTACACGCAGGAAACCTCGGACGAAGAATACTATATGTAAGACCAAAAGACTAGAAAATAGCTCATTTTCTATGATTTTAAAGCCCAATATGCAACAATTTTTTCTTCATAATGTAGATATGAATTTTCTTTCAAAGAGTGTTGAATGAATTTTTCAAATTTTCTATAAAAAAATATATAAATCTTTATATTATTAAATAGTAAGACGTAACTATACCGAGTAGCCAATATTTATATATTTCTATTTTATCAATTATATCGAAACTGATAGATAACTTGGGTCATGGGTGAGGCGATATACATGGTGTACGGGAATAGATGTTGGGCAAAGAAAGACGCTATTCGTTGGCTATAAAGAAATAAATTGTCATTGAAATAAAACGTAAAACATACCCTTTTTCTAATTGAGTACAAGAAAAAATATTACACGTAATTCTTTTTCACACTCCCAATACTGGCCCGGAGTGCTGTTAGCAGTAGCAGTAGCGATGTCTTCGCAGCTGTTCGCTAGTTATTCCCCCGAGCGGCGCTGCACCATGTGCGCAAGTATCGTGTGTACGAAAACGATGACAAATATTTATGAATATTATTTCCAATTTACTGAAAAAAGTCATGTTTTAAATTTTATTTTAACGACAAACGACTATTTTTCAGTCAAGGAATAACGTCTTTCTATGTCGGATACTTATTCCCGGACACCATGATTAAATAATATTTGCCTTAGCCCAAGTTTATGTAATATATTAATTTCCTACAAATTTTTATAAAATTTCGGAAATGAATATACCAATTTGACAAGTATGGAGTATGTTAAGTGTCACTGTATAAATAATATTTGCCTTAGCCCAAGTTTATATAATATGTTAATTTCCTCCAAATGTTTTTTCCACATTAAAATAGGTTGATTTTTCCTTTAAAAGTAAATTATCACACTGATTTTTATAAAATTTAGGAGATAAATATATCAATTTGACAAGTATGGAGTATGTTTAATGTCACTGTATAAATAAAATTTGCCTTAGCCCAAATTTATATAATATGTTAATTTCCTCCAAATTTTTGTTTTCCATATTAAGATCGGTTGAATTTTCTTTAAAACGCAAATTATCACACTGATTTTTATAAAATTTAGGAGATAAATATATCAATTTGACAAGCATGGAGTATGTTAAATGTCACTGTAGAGAACATTAACTTTTCACTGCGGCTACAGCGAAAGCAATATATTCCCAGCGATCCCTGGCGACTTTTCACGAAGAACTTTATAACAAGAAATACTTTTCTCCACATTTCTCTCACGTGCGAAAATTTATTTTAAGTAATACAAATATCTTCAAAGCATCAATTCTGGCCCTCTAATATAGTGTAATATTTCAATTCATGTTCCATATTTTATGTAGTAAAAATTGATGCATGAAAATTTAAAGAAAATTTAATACAAAAATAATAACATTCAAAAAATTTTAGTTGACATGACGATATACAATTTTCTTTTCAACAACAGACAAACCTATAAAAGTTCCAAAGATAATCTTCTTTTTAGTGCAGATTATAAATATATTAACACTTGAATAAACCATTTAATTTACCTTGGAACAAAACATATTTGTTGTGTTTTACTGGTGGATAATAGACATCATTCGGAACCAATATTATAATTCTACAAAGAAACAGGCCAACTTCTAATTTGATTCACACATTTTATGTTCGATATTTTATGTAGTGAAAATCGATGTATGTAAATTTAAAAAAAAACTCAATTTAAAAATGATAACATTAAAAAAATTGTAGTTGATATGACGATATACAATTCCTTTCTTTTCAACAACAGACAAACCTATAAAAGTTCCAAATACAATCTTCTTTTTAGTGCAGATTATAAATATATTAACACTTGAATAAACCATTTAATGCATCTTAGAACATAAAAATATATTTTGTGTTATACTGGTGAATAGTAGACACCATTCGGAACCAATATTATAATTCTATAAAGAAACAGGCCAACTTCTAATTTAATTCACACATTTTATGTTCGATATTTTATGTAGTGAAAATCAAGGCACATAAATTTAAATAAAATTCAATACAGAAATAATAACATTCAAAAAATTTTATTTGACGTGACGATATAAAATTCCTTTCTTTTCAACACAGACAAACCTATAAAAGTTCCAAAGATAATCTTCTTTTTAGTGCAGATTATAAATATATTAACACTTGAATAAACCATTTAATTTATCTTGGAACAAAAAATATTTTTTGTGTTTTACTTGTGGATAGTAGACACCATTCGGAACCAATATTATAATTCTATAAAGAAACAGGCCAACTTCTAATTTGATTCACACATTTTATGTTCGACATTTTATGTAGTGAAAATCGATGTATGTAAATTTTAAAAAAACTCAATATAAAAATAATACAATTAAAAAATTGTAACTGATATGACGATATAAAATTCCTTTCTTTTCAACAACAGACAAATCTATAAAAGTTCCAAAGATAATCTTCTTTTTAGTGCAGATTATAAATATATTAACACTTGAATAAACCATTTAATTTATCTTGGAACAAAAAATATTTTTTGTGTTTTACTTGTGGATAGTAGACACCATTCGGAACCAATATTATAATTCTAAAAAGAAACAGGCCAATTTTTAATTTGATTCACACATTTTATGCTCGACATTTTATGTAATGAAAATCAAGGCACATAAATTTAAATAAAATTCAGTACAAAAATAATAACATTCAAAAAATTGTATTTGACGTGACAATATAAAATTCCTTTCTTTTCAACAACAGACAAACCTATAAAAGTTCAAAGATAATCTTCTTTTTAGTACAGATTATAAACATATTAACACTTGAATAAACCATTTAGTTTATCTTGGAACAAAAAATATTTGTTGTGTTTTACTTGTGGATAGTAGACACCATTCGGAACCAATATTATAATTCTATAAAGAAACAGGCCAACTTCTAATTTAATTCACACATTTTATGTTCGCTATTTTATGTAGTGAAAATCAAAGCATATAAATTTAAAGAAAATTCAATACAAAAATAATAACATTCAAAAAATTTTAGTTGACATGACAATATAAAATTCCTTTCTTTTCAACAACAGACAAACTTATAAAAGTTCCAAAGATAATCTTCTTTTTAGTGCAGATTATAAATATATTATTACTCGAATAAACCATTTAATTTATCATAGAACATAAAAATATATTTTGTGTTATACTGGTGAATATAGACACTATTTCTAAATATTCGACAATTCTATAAAAAAAGGAGGCCAACTGCTAATTTGACTGACACAAACAGGTTTCCATACCTCGTTTAAAGTAAAATCAATTGATTTATCATTAATCATCACTAATGCAAAATTCGTAGTGCAATAAATATTTAATAATACTTAATATAATTAGTAAGTAAGGATTATATGTATTATCGTGATTATATATATAATCCTCATATATATTATCGTGATTACCTCAAAAACAGTCACATCTAGAATAATTACTGTAGTTTTCCTGCAGTTATTACTTAGGCTTCTAAAATTATGGTTTTTAATAATTTTAAATTAAATAATTTCGGAACATAGTGGAGGGGGAATCTTTTTTTCTATATTTTTTTCAATGTATGTGTCAGGATATGATAATCAAAGTTATTTAATAAAATGTGTTTGATAACCTTTCCAAACGACACCTTCCATTGCACGTGGAATTCGAGTACCATGTTCGCAATACCTTCACCTCCTCCCTCCAAGTTTCCACGTGAATATATTTGATTTTCAGCTACTGACACATGTCCCTTATTACCATGTCTAATTTCAAGTTTCTGCTTCAATTCGTTTCTGAGAAAAACGCATGTGAAAGACGAAGATTCAGACACGTGGATGAACTTGTAAGGGTTCCTTTTTCCTTCTTGAGATACGAAAACATAAAAGTAATAAACAAACATACTGTAATTTCCTCCCATATAATATTATCCTAAATGTGCTATTGAATTGCCTCATTTAATTTTCCTAATTTTCTCTTTAATTTCCTAATTCAATTTTCCATATTAAGCTTCACTACATATTTCATCCTCATATCTGCACTTTGTTCTTCTAATTTGTATTAAATCTCTTTTACATCCATTTTTCCTTCATTATTACAAGATAAATTAAGTTAACAATAACGTTAATTTAATTTACTTTATTATCAAGAATATAGTCGAAAACGAGTTAAGAATTACATTAGAAAACTTCAAGTAATCCATAACAACAAACTTTTGGATTTATTTCTACGTATCTTTAACCGCCGTAGCGTAACTAGATTTATTGACGAATTAATAATTGGACTCGAAACTTTGCAACAACAAAAAATCTAACTTAACCAAATAATCATTACGTAACGGGGCACAAGCAAACAAGACCTTGGGCATTATTATGATACGAAAATTCAAAATCAAATTATGCCAGAGCGACCTTAAGATTTAAGAGTTGTTTTAGGCATTATCGAATTATCAAACCCAAAACTCAATAAGGGTATTTATAAGTTTACGGCATTATGGCAGTGAGCGTGCTGAATTACTTGAGTGTAAAGTTAGGAGCGATTTTAAACATAATATCTTCGAGCTAAGTTTGTTATTATTACTGAGTGAAATCCTGGAGGAGATATCGTGTTAAGCTGGCTATAAATGTTTTGCTTTCTTCGATTGAGTTTGTTAGCTTTCATTGTATTTACGGATATGCCCATTAAGCCTATAACAGTATTACATAATTAAAGTAATCATTATCCTATTTTTAAACAGAAGTCGTTAATATAAATATTAAAATTTACTTCACTTTTAAATGTAAGTTTATTATTTAATACAAGTTATGAACACATTTTTTTAGTAAAATTAATGCTTATTTCTTACAACTTGCTACCACTTTCTGCACGAATAAAAATATTCAGAAAAAACCAGATAAAAGACAACATACAGTGAATACAAAAATATTCAGAAAATAAAGCGATAAACAGAAGAAAAGTTTAATTAGAGAAAGGCACATAAAAGAAAACTTACAGTGAATACAAAAATATAGACAAAATAAACAAATTAACAGAAATGGTCATTAAAAATAAACACTGTAGATACAAAAATTCACAAAATAGACAGATAAAGAAAAATACACACAGCGAATATATAAACATTCAGAAAATAGATAAACAGAGTCAGTAACTAAAAGCAAAAACATTAAAAAGAAAAAGCTATATACGTTTCTAAATTTTCAAGTTTTCTCTCTCTGAGGTGAAATCAAGAGATCATAGTCGGATCGATTTATACTGTATTCGCTAATATAATATAAATTGATTATTAAATTCAAAATATTTATTTAAAATTATGTCTGGAAGAGTATTAACAGATTACACGTTTATGTTAGTTACTTATAAAAGAAATGTCGCTGTCAATGATTTAATTATTAACTATTCAATAATTATTACCAATTTGAGTAATAAACCAGATGATTTCGACTGCAGATGTTAACCAAACCCATAAGATGTAAAGTTTTTTAATTTGAAACATCTACTGGCGCATTTGGATGGGAGTTAAAACGTTCTGGTGGCCCGTCGCGACATGCCATTCGGCTAACTTCGTGTCTTGTCGGCTCTTTCCGACTTAATTCGGCCTGCATTGCGTCTTGTAGGCTAACATTATTATACAATTAAAAATAGATATATTTCCACTAGTTCGTTAAGAAATATTTCTGTGACAAATTATTTCATAATAATAATATAATAAAATTAATTTAATATTTTATTGCCAATAATTGTTTTTTCGTTTCCAATTCGTACAAATAAAAATATTTCAACATAAAAATATAAAAAATGAGATGATTCGTATCTGCTAGGCATCCCACGACGGCACACTTTTTTTTTATTAAAAACTGCTGCATTTTTTGGTTTATACGCATACGGAAACGGGCTTGGAAACACTTTATTAAACATATGTATAAATGTAACAGCGGAAGCCTCCATTAGATACAGTGTGTTAAAAAAATAAAAATTCAGTTGTCAACATTGCTGTGAGTAGCTGGCCATATAATTTGCTGATGTGAATAATAACAATTTTAAATTGACTTAAAACATTTTTACGCCTCTTTTCAGTTGACTTAATCTTTAAATTGATTAAAACTGTTTTGTGCCTTTTCTTATTAATCTGAATAGCTGCACGTATATAAATTTCGTATGTATTGAAAAATATTTATAAGCTTATTGATGGCACGTCGAACCATGTGGCTAATTGCACGTCGAGCCTTATGACCTGTTTCGACTCTTGTAGGCTCTTTCCGACCTGATTCGGCCAGCTTCCTGGCTTGTTGAGTAACAGTATTATAAAATTTAAAAATACATTTTCAATAGATTGTTAAGAAAAGACAGACAGTTGACATTTTAATAAAAATTAAAATAAAATAACATGGCTAACATAGTCTAATACAGAAATTTCGCAGTAACCGTCCGCAAATCTGGGTGAGGCAAATGCAGGTATTTTTTAAATATTGATACAAAAAATACAATGTATTTCCAAAAATAACCTTTTTTTAATTAAATAAAACAACAGCACGAGAATAAAAAGATTTTATAAAAACCGAAGAAGTGTGTGTCTGAATACTCGAAAATTAGAATTAGGATAGGTGTTTCGGATAAAGATAATATGGCAAAAAAATGTCTCCAGTTTTTTTGAGTTTCTTTCCCTCATTAAAAAGATGGGATAATATAAAATTGCCTACTCCGTTAAGTGGAATATCGTTAAAAAGGTTTTTAATATAAAGTTTAAGTTCCATTTTTAATTTTGAAATTGAAGTTCCACTTTTAATTTTGAAGTTTTAGTTCCATTTTTAATATTAAAATTTAAACTCCATTTTTAATTTTAAAGTTCATATTCCACTTTTTATTTTGCAGTTTAAATTTCACTTTTAATTTTGAAGCTTATGTTCCACTTTTAATTTGAAGTTTAAATTCCACTTTTCATTTTGAAGTTTAATTTCCACTTTTAATATTACAAGTTTAAATTCCACTCTTCATTTTGAAGTTTATATTCCACTTTTAATATTTAAGTGTATATTCCACTTTTAATATTGAAGTTTAATTTATACTTTTAATATTAAAGCTCAACTTCTACTTTTTTTGTTGAAGGGCCTGTTTCGATATTCAGCTTCAAAATGACAGGCAACGCGCTTTTCAACCATAACCTTGCAAAATATGGAAAAATTCTAAATACAAGCATTTTATAAAAACTTTCAACCACGGAACCCTACTGTGTGCATGTTTTGTCCGTATTTTTTTGCAACTCGCCATAAATATTATAATGCTTACAGGAGTTTCAAATTTGTATTGCAAATGTTACAATATTAACACAACAGTTAATGTAAAGTGAGACCGGAGCTTATCTGTTTGTTATTGTCATTTTTTCAATACCATTTACTCAACAGACATATTAGTCTTCAATACGTTGCACACATTTGATAAATAAGTTGTGAAACAACTCCTAATTCTGATTGAATAAGAATAAAGATAACAATAGAGATAACAACTTTAGTGTTACAGTTAAATTTACAGAATCATTTATACCTGTAACAAGATGATGAACAGCATAACAAAAAAATTACCAAACACTGAATATCTGGAATATTAATAAGATTATTTCTATAATCTAATTGACGTGTAATAATTACAAATGTGTTATCTTTATAAGCCTATTTGAGTCCCTAATTTGTATATGCTATTCAGGACAAAAATTAATTTTAGCAACAAAAACTAAGCAATATAAGTTTCCTTAACTAAAATAGACCCAACTATATATTATAATAATATAGTAACTCTCTAGTAATTTATAATTCTGTCAAAGATTTTCCACACTGAATTTCTATGATTTTCCACACTGAATTTCTATGATTTTCCACATTGAATTTTTTTTTAAACAAATGTTCATCTTCTAACATTAATATTAATCTGAAAATAAATTTTATTTAGAGGCAGCAAACATTTTTATATTGCAAATAATTCGTTCGGATTCTCTGTGTAAAACATAATTAATTCTTTTTTATATTTTATTTCGCTTTTATTGATTATTCTTTATTTTTCATTTAACGTATGTTGTATTTTGTTTTCGGAATAGGCCTGGAATGCAGAAAAATAGCCTGCAGTCTCGCCGAGTATCGAACCAAAATTATTTTTGTATGCCAAAAACATATTTTAGAAAACCAGAAATTCTTCTAAATAATTATGTGTCAAATGTGGACACTAAGAAACCGCAAAAACCTTTAACACCTTATTTAATACCTCGAATAACTAAATAAACTACACCGTTTGGGCTTTAAAAGATGACAAATAAACATGTGTATAAAAATTCACGTAAATGATAATTGAATTGAGACTACCAGAAGTTTCTTTACCAAAATGATATGCAATTTTTCTAACAAATTTTAAAAATTCCATCAATGACGTCATAATTAACAGCGATCACAAAATGGTCTCTGGTTAAAGACAGGATAATTGTCTATATCTCTTATATACGTGTTCCATTTTTTATCAAAATTCATGCACTGTTCGCTTTATATGAGTATAACGTGTCTATTGAGTTTAACAATGAATTAATCAATTAAGTTAAACCCAATAGAATCTATTATAATTAGACGAGAAATGACATTTCGCCGTTATGGAGCAATCAATTATAATTCGGAAATATATCTGGAAATATGTACAAAATCTCGACAAACATAACCCATAAATACATTGCTACATGATATGAAACTGAGCCTAAGACAGAAAACCTAAATAAATAACAAAAAACCTAAATAGGCAAAAAGCCGTTCTGCTATAGTTTAATTTTCGGAGCTTTTTCATGAAAATTTTTAAAAAATCATGCATTTGGGTGTTAAAAAAGCTAAGGTTGATAAATATTTACATATTTTTTACGTTACTTTTATACCTGAGGTGGTGAAATATATATCTGAACTCTGAGGCACATATAGAAGGTTTATGAGGGAAACAAGCACTGTAAGCCGTTATTATACCCGCCTCTATAAATAATGGCTTTGAAAAAGTTAACTTCAAGTTATATATTACATCCGTGAGTGATACATGTACTCCTTTGCTAATTTAACTTTACAGAGCAAGGTTATTTCCAACGTTATTCGCTGAATTAAATTAAATAGTAACAAATGAACTAAACCTAGTTAACGAACTACAAACGCCTTTTAGCTCAAAGAAAATTAGTTTCTTAACGCAAGGGAAGTAATCAACAGTTGTATATATAAGGATATGTTATACGTGTGGATAAATTGCACACGTCTTTTTAAATAATGTGTTAACAAGAAAATCGTTTTTTTATTATATAATGTGTTAAAAAGAACCTGTATATTAGGCAGGTACCTCTGCATAAAATGGAGTATATTTGAAGCAATTTTCTGTATAAAAAAATTAATTTGTTTATGTTAAATCGTAATTTTGACAGTGATTTTTCAAAAAGTGATCGGAAATGTTTATTTAGTTCATTAACATTTTCTAGTCAATTTGGGTCGCCGAATCACCAGAATAATAAACAGATTCTTTGGCACATTCTATATACTATTATTAGTCGTGCAAATATTAAAATATTCATTTTGCCTAAAAATAACATTTCTACTTTATATTAAAAGAATATTTTTTTATAAGTTTGATCATACTATATATTGTTATGTCGATCGTGAAAAGCAAAGTTATCGTAACTCATCACACGAATGTAAAAATTTACGTTACATACACAAAAACTGAAATAAAACAATGAATCCGTCACAGGATGCCTGGCAGATGTGAAACATCTAACCATTTTTATATTTTTTTACTGAAATATTTTTATTTGAACGAAGTGACACGTAAAAATCAAATTTAACTCTGCAAAAGTGAACAACTATATAACAATAAATAAGTAAATTTGTATATTTAATTTTAATTATTAACATTATTATTATTATTATTTTAAATTATATAATGCTTTTAAGGTTTCAATACTCTTTAATGCAATACACCGATACATACGAGTAAAGTTGTCAGCTTTAGTGAGTAAGAAACAATGCTGACCCGAATCAGGACGGAAATAGCCGACAAAAGTGTTGCTGGCCGAACGGCATACAAGACGCGAAGCTGGCCGTATTAAGTCAGAAAGAGTCGGCAATACACGAAACTGACCGAATAGCGAATTAAGTCGAAAAGAGCTGACAGTACACGAAGCTGGCCGAATGCCAAGTGCGCCTTGCTATCAGAACATTTTAACTCTCATCTAAATACGCCATTGGATGTTTCACACCAATATGTGAAATGTCTTGTGAAGAACACGATCCTGCTGTTGCTAGTCATAAAGAAAGTAAAACATTTTCAGTTATTCACGTATCTTGAGAGTACCGCGTCAGAGACGGGAGAAACTGAAGACGCTATGACATTGATGAACAAACCTAGAGCAACCCCATATGGCTTTTGCAAAAACTGAGACGGAGAGTGAAACTCAAAATATTCTGGTCCAAAGTCAGAACCGTTTTGCTATATTGGCGCGAGACATTGAAGTCAACAAAAGACCTCGCAAGGTGACGTAAGTCTTCTCAACGGCTGTCTTCGATTTCTTCTCCGAATATCTTAGCCCAATAAAATATCTAAAGAATACTTGCTAGAAATAAAGAAAAACCTAAATAGACAAAAAAATAATAAATTGAACACCAATAAAGTGCTGCAAATGAAAATGGATTAGCCATACCATCAAAAACAAGTCAATATCCCCAAAAAGGCTTTTGAATGGGATTCTCAAAAGGAGAGGAAACGTTGCCAAAATCGAAATCGCGGCAGACATTTTAGCGGAACTGAAGAACATCGGCAAGACCTAGAATGAAGCTATTCGTGATGCACAGGATCGATCAGCGTAGTGAAGCTTCGTGAATACCTTTTGCCCCATCGAAAGAACATAGGATATAAAGAGGAACAGAAGAGAAAGCGGAAGGAAAAATTACTTTTGCTAATTAAACAAATTCGATTATTGTTCAGCAAATAAATATTACATTCATAGTAAATATTTTGACAAAAACATTGCCTATTACCATTTAAATTAGTGCTACATAGGAGTATTCAGTTCAATTATAACATTTTATTTATATGATATATATATATATATATATATATATATATATATGTATATATACACATATATATGTATAAGTATACACAGTCTCTACGAGGTCGTTGACAAAGGAATCTGATTTGATTTGCGATTGACGTTTCGTGGGCACATGCCGGATGTAGCAAAAAAGTCATTTCGGAAACTTGGATTCGTGTTAAATAAGTTTAAATCTATATCTTCAATTCATCTGCTGTACACTTAATTCGTGCACAGCCGATTATATTCCGGCTCCATTATTTGGAGCCCACACGAAGCTAAGTATGGCTGTATGATCGAACGTGTCCGAAAGATGTTTCTACGATATCTATACATGAAACAATATGGTTACTTCCCCTTCCTATTTCCTACCGGATATGCTAATTTTCTATTCTTTGTAACTCAGAAGTGCAACATGCACTAATGAAATTTATTTTCCAGCTATTGAAAGGAAAAATTTTGCGCCCTGTATTATCGTGACCATTTTCTGCACTCACACAATAATCATCTGTTTGTTATACCACCCTCTAGAACCGAACTATATCCGAACTTTCCATTTTCTACGGTTCAGCTGCTCAACTACCTGTTCGCGTTCGCACCAGAGTGTGATTTATTTATGATAAGTGAAAATAAATTTGTCGAATTGTGTGATCGTTATCTTTTGTAGTTATCTTATAATTTGTGGTCATGTTTAATCTAAAAGTTTAAACTTTGTTAAACCATTCTTTTCTTATCGTTACGAATAGGTTACTTGTAATATAACTATAAATGCGTGTATGTAAATAAATTAATAAATGTTAGCATATATATATATATATATATATATATATATATATATATATATATATATATATATATATATATATATATATATATATAAATATATTGAATTGAAATTTTGCAGCTTTATGGCTTAAAGGCTTGGTCATCATCTTCGGTATAAAAGATCAAGCTGTTCTTCCAAGAAATTAGTGTAATTAGTGGAATATTGCTTAATTACTTAACAGTGATATCTGCTGCTTTCAAATGCGCCATCATTATTACATTATATTAAAACGTGGTTATTCTCCGCTTGATGGTGTTATTTATGTTAATTTCAATAATTTTCTTAAATTTGACAACACACCACAATTTGACAATGAACACCCAGCCAATGATGAACGTTTCATCGGCGCGTTCGTTCGTGGAGGTTTCCTTTTTGTAAGTTAAGTCCCCATCCCAAATACACGTTTAAAAGTTTCGCTTCAAAAAACTTGACAGAAACGTTGAATTAGCAGTGTTATCGATTTTACTTACAGCGACGTAATTAATAGTCACGTCACTCAATAATTAACGGCGTTACGTTATGTCGCTTTAAGCATGACCCCTGGTGTGCGTGCACTGCAAGATGTTTAACCCTTGCATTAACAGTAAAATAGTTAAACTTAAAAATGGAATGAGATATGAGAAAAAGTATTGATTGTTATCGTCTCTTGTATACTCAGGAATACATAAACGCCAGCTATATACATAGAAATATGTAAAGACAAATATATTCAACTTATATTTTCTAATAATTTCTCTCTCACTATTTTTCTCAGAAAAGTTTTATTTAGGTTATCCCAGCACGTACGAGTAAAAGTAACAAAAGTCGATAATATTGGTATTCTTCATTAGTAATATATACGTATATTTCGTCCATAAAGATGGTTATTAACGAATAAACAAACACAAGACATGTAGTCCCGGCTTAAGCGAATATACGAAAGGAGAATGAAACTTAAGAGAAGTTTCGAGAAGAAAATTTTTGACAATCTGCTGTTTTAACTTTTACTTTTGGGCGGCGAACTTGGAAAAGACCCGCTCTGAGCGAAAATAGATGATAGATTGAGCCGAATCGCGACAAATACTTTAGGCGAAAACTTACCGCCCAATATTTTTGATTTAGAAAATGGACTGTCATGCTTTTTGCATTAAATAAAACTTTGACAGTTTAAATTATTTTTTCAATAACTTATGGAGGATATTAATGTCCCGAAAGGAAAATATCTATTGTTAAATTTAATTAATCTAGATTTCTTTTTCAAACGTTAATTATCTTTCAAGATATTAAATTTCATAATGTATTTATATTCCAATTAATTTCAAGAAGAGCATTGTATTACAAATATCGAATGTCAAACTTATTCAACGCGGAAACCATTCTTCCTGAATGGAAAATAAAATCATCATGAAAGACTAATTAATAGCACAATCGAGTGCGACCAATAATCAAATATGTGTCCGCATGGAAACATCATTTTGATTTCTTTTCATAAAATTTCATTTCCGGTCGCTGTATTGCATTTTCTAATAATATTTTTATCAAATTTTCCTGCTTGTAAGCGAAGGGCGGATTCTGTTTTTCTGTTTTTCACGCCTACCCGTATGTATACTGAATCTTTTATTCCATCTCAGAGCCCCAATAGCATAATGAATTATAGTCGGATTTCTCTGGATCCCATGAGTGAGATAGAATATATTACAGAAACAGTAAGTAAATATGGCGGCTAGCGGCCACTTTCCCAAACATTCAAATATTTCTTTTTTTCAAAACATGTAAAAACGATATCAATTGACAGGTATATATATATATATATATATATATATATATATATATGTGTGTGTGTGTGTGTGTGTGTGTTTGTGCATGTGTGTGGGTAATATAAATTACTTAAATAAACATATACATGGTGTTTAAAAAATAGCAATAAAATTAATTATTAAAGAAAAATTCGGCAAAATAACAAAGCACGTATTTGATTTTCGACAATTGAAAGCAATAAACACAAGTTCGTAAAATTAAATTTTGCAATAAAAGAAAATATTTTCTGAAATTAAAATTGAAGCCTTTTACGCAACTTTTTTAATCAAAAAATTCAATAATTTAAGGTAATAAACCATAATTTTGCGTTAGTAATCATATTTTCACAATTCAATACATAAATCTAAAATTATTATAAAATTTTATAGAATTTTTAATTTTAAAATCCGCAACAAAAATATTACCGAATAATTAGAAAACCTGTTTTAACACGCTAGTAACATAACTCCTACGATCGAATTTTTTAATGCAAACATTGATACGAATATTGGAAATATTTAAAAATAAATGCTTTGGTTTTGTTATTAATTATCTGTATAAAAATTTTAACATATTCAGTACTCACTGTTGTACTGCACAGCGATCTTACAATTAAACAATTAAAATAATAATCAAACTAAAAACGCTTTTTAAGTAGTCAATTTAACTCCACTTGTATGGATATACAAGGCACTAATGTTGCACAACACATTACCCTTATAGCTACAGGTATTTTATGCGAACTGACATGATTTTACCCATCCAAAAAGCGTCCAACGCGCACATCATACAGTCGGGTATATACACCGTGTTGGTGTATATATGTGTATACGTGTACACAGCCGCTGCGCGTACGCCAATCTCGTGTCAGATCAGTAAATGATATATATATATATATATATATATATATATATATATATATATATATATATATATGCTTTCACTGCTGACCAAGCGCAACACGTCCTACTCATAGCTATAAGTATGTCATTAAAATTAGCATGTCGGTGACACAAACCCATAAAATTTCTCCCTACCAAAAATCGCTCGACGCGCCTAAAGATTTCACTTCAATAAAACCCGTTGTTGATTGATTTACATGTGACATTCAAAAAACAAACTGTCATATACTAAAGGTAGTTGGATACAGCCTACAAATTATTTCCTGAAAACATGTCAAGGCAATCTAGTTATCCATATAACAACAGGTAATGTATTATTATGGCCTCAAAACTACAAATCATATTAAAAATTGCTTAAAATTACATTTCGAGATCCTCAGGGAAGACACGGCAAAATCACAGATCTCCCCGTTGAGGAGGAAAAACATGAAAGATCTTACTTATTAAAACACAAATCTGTTTTACATTACTTTTTTCATCAAAAATAACTGAATTTGGTTACCGTCAAAATTGTCATTTTTAAACCCATTTTATTATAACGTCTATTGCAAAAACGCCATCATCTAGAAAGCGGTAAATTCGATCTAATTTTTCTCATTCCTTGTATTTAAAAAACAAATATTAAAATGTGAAATAGATATAAATACAATATATTAAAAAAAGTTATGAGTAATAAAAACAAAGAGTATTTGGGAAATTCTCAAACTACTTAGCCTGTGCATTACATTTTTAAATATTTTTATTATTATTAATTATATTATAATTTTTCATTAAGCATATATATACTTGATATATATGCTTAATGAAAAATTACACGATTATTTCTAGTTTAGTATTGTGTATTCTTAAATTTTAAAATGTATATATATATAATATATATATATATATATATATATATATATATATATATATATATA
The DNA here is from genome assembly GCA_039881145.1 of Druceiella hillmani. NCBI lineage: Eukaryota > Metazoa > Arthropoda > Insecta > Lepidoptera > Hepialidae > Druceiella > Druceiella hillmani. The sequence continues at coordinate 12,606,345 of JAYKKI010000013.1, forward strand.
TATATATACGTCATTGTGTACATAACCCTTGCGATACGACTTCTTCTCATACTTAATATGTTTATTAACAGATGTTTAATACCATAATGGTGAAAATTGAACACCTCTGGAATCTGATCTCGGTATCTGCCCATCTACGTGTGGGCCGCAGGCATTTTTCTGAGATGCTAGATGCTTTTGGAGTCAGTTTTGAGTAGATGCTAAAGAAGAAGAAAAAGTTTTAATGGGAACTGCATGCAATATTAAATAAAATTTTGCAAAATTCAAATTCAAAAATATTTCACTAATTTTATAATATCAAGTTTATAACAAATAAAATCTAAGAAAAAACCCTTAAGAATTGCGGTCTTCCCGTCCTATTTCGAAAAACAGCGCTTAGAAGAAGCTGGAAAGATTAAATATATTTGATATTAGGTATCGATTATACGAAAATTATCAGCATAGCAATACGTAAGATATATATTTTTAATATAAATAACCTTATTTATTAATTTATTTGCTGCCTTTAATGTACAAATACATACCGCTTCAGAAACAGTCACATTTACTGTTTCAGAAACAATATTTCCAGTCAGAGAAAATACCAAGTAATAAAATAGATTAAGTGTCTTCTATAATACAATACACTGCAACCTATTGTTAATATAATTGCATAAAAAATCAGTTAAAATACAATTAAACTAGCACGCTAAAAAAAAGTAGCAAGTAACAAGTAATTCGCACAAAATTGAAAAATAACATTTGTTATTTAAAACCAAATAACGACCAAAATATTTATATATAACGGTAAAAATTTATGCATCCGGTATATCTTCGACCTCAGAAAATATGATCATATTTCTGAATACAGGTCACTTTTCAAATAGATCGACACCAATTTCACATACTTACATTTCTTTTTAATATATTAAAAAATCCTCATAGCCCAAATTATCTTAGTGGCAAATTTAAAGATTTGTCTGCTCACGGCCTTTGGCTACGATCTGAAATTTCACTCGCCCTACTTATTCCTAAACACACCTCTACCACTTACGAAAAATCCTTCACTGTTGAAGCAGCAAAAATTTGGAATCACCTGGATCATCAGGCAAATCACGTCTCTAAATATTTTCAAAGATCGAGTGAAAAAGCCATGCCTGAAACCTTTTCCTTTGTGTCCTTGTCCTTTCTTATCTTTTCCATCCCAAATCATGTCAATAGTTTTTTTACTTATACTTTTTTTATAAATAATTTTCATTATAAAATCTCTTACATATTTCAATACAAATTGTTTTGGTTGACTAGAAGAGAGTGCTCATGTAGCAATAAGTCCGCCATATGTACTAAGCTTTAAATAAGTTAATAATAAATATATAAAGAAAATAATAATAGTAAAGAAGTAATAATTGACATAAATTCAGCAAATGTAAAAACAAATAAAATGTTGAATTTCTTTTTTTTTCATACTTTTATCTTTTATAAGCCTAAAAGTCGCGATTGGTGCGGACCTAAAGTATAATTCGATGCCTCTATTCATACAATTAAAAGAAACACTAATCTTGTAAGTCCGACTTGCAGATTTTTTAAAAAAATATTTCATCCTATTTTAGTTTAACATCACATTTTTCATATCATATCAGAGCGTGCTTTATTTTTTACACGAATCTTCTACTTTTATAAAAATACGAATAGACATATCGTCCACCTCTATTGAATCTCTTCTTTCCAAGACGGGTTCCGTTTTTCCAACCGTGCATTGGAAAAATATCCTCTATTTTCAGCGAACACTTTTCACCCGACACGATATTTATACAGGTGTGCTTACTTAGAATTAAAAACCCATTAAGGAAAGAGGTTTTTCTAGAGAGAATCGTCAACCGTGTTACATTCATAGTATCGCCTTTTACTTCAGCTTGTCTGTTTGTAATTATTCATAATAAGTAAAACCTACTAAATATAAGTACAACTCGCACTGTGAGGGTTTTATAAACACTCAGGCACATTATATTATCAGACACATAGTTCTAATAATTTTTTTAAAAGTATTAATATTATTTTTCATGAGATAAATCTGATATTTTACACAACATAGCTTTCACAGGTGTAAATATGTTAAAAATTTCTATAAAAGCTATTTAGAATGGTCGCTATATTTTTCTGGCAAACTTTAATTTTATTCTTCTTCCAAGGGTGCCTTTCCAACTAACGAAGTCAACTCTGCGTGTTTGGTCTGGTCCTTGACAAGGTGAAAGAGTTCAGCAGCAATCATAATCATTGTTCATTCTCAGATGTTACGTGACCATTACTTTCTTCTACGACCAGTTTTCCTTCCAGCAACTTTTCGAATAATTATTAGTTGCATGAGCTTGTTTCTTCCATACTTGAGCACATGCTCCAAATATATATTACGTTTTTGATGGTATGCAAAAGCTTGCGATTCCGGCTAACCCATCACAAAACTTCCCCATTGGTAACTTTCTAAATCCAAGATGTTGACATCATGAATCTGTAGGCCCACATGATGATTCGAATATTTCTATAAGTTTCATGATATCTTCCTTAATAGAATATATCCATTTAGAAGTATTAGCCAGATTGGAGAAGACAAATTCGAAGTGAGATTTTAAGGCTATCATTGCAGAGTAGTTTTTTGTTTTTCCAAAGACCCCGTTTTACGAAAAAAAATTCGATGCGAGTTTTCATCTTTAGTTTTGAGTAAACCAAGTTCCAAGGTATTTATATTTTTTCACCTATTCTAGTTCTTAACACGCCACAACTTTAAGTAAACTTCCAGTAATGTTTCTTCCATAATTTTGGCCTCTGTATTTTGGTAACATGCCTATAATTATCTCGTATAAAATTCTAATATAAATAGTTTGGAATGGACATAAGACATTCTTCCAAAAAAAATTTGGGTCGGGTACTTTATTTTTCTCTCTCTAAAAGTTTCTTAAATATTTTTACTGTTGACATATATGTAGTTTAATATGCTTTTATTACTTTGTCAAATTTCAAGTTTCTACTTCAACATTTGTAGTGTGAAGAATCCTACACTATCCATCAATCCAACTTGATTGCGTTTTGAAAATGTTTCACCTGTTTTAAATCTAAACAAAATAATATGTAATAAAAACGGCTCTATCTGTCACAGATAGACGGACACGTAAGTGATCATATAAGGCTTCTATTTTTCTCTTTTGAAACCCTAATGAATCATTTACAGCCAAAATATTTTAGAGTCCACTCAAAATGTTGTATAGTAATTCCAATCAGGAATGTTACAACGAAAAAATATTGACAACAAAATCCCGATTCTAAATCTTTTCTGATTTGATTATTTTTTTAATTGCTGTCAGAAAATTTTTAAAAAATACGGATAAAGTTAACAACTTACCAGATTGCAGTAGTAGCACTCAAGATGTTGTATAGTAATTCCAATCAGGAATGTTACAATGAAAAAATATTGACAACAAAATTCCGATTCCAAATCTTTTCTGATTTGATTATTTTTTTAATTGCTGTCAGAAATTTTTTAGATAATACGGATAATGTTAACAACTTACCAGATTGCAGTAGCCTATATATATATATATATATATATATATATATATATATATATATATATATATATATATATATATATATGTAAATAAAGACTTTTATACCTTATCGCGTAAATATCTTTATTGTTACACTCCACATGTAAAAAACTAAACAAATAAAAGCCATATCTAAAACATTACCTGCAAACCTATTTGGATAGCAACGCCAGTAAACTACAAAACATATGACATATAAATGATTACTTCATCGCTCAAAAACTAGCCTATAGATGCGGCAAATTTACACTAAGGCTTATCCGTTAAGGGGAATACTTTATTGAACGCTTAAGCCAATGGATGTGACACGGGATATAACCTTTTATCTTGGTCTTATAGTTACTTATTGCTATATAATTAGTAAATCGTAATCCATAAGTACATATATCATGGAATAGATACGGCATTGATTTCGTTACTGTAGACTTTCTTTACATGGATTATGAGAATAAAATTTTATGCATAGTGACGTAGCCTAGAACATGATTTTCTTATATAAATAATAAAATTTTGATTGATTACGCGATCTGAACTCAGAAGTATAACACTGTTTTTAGCCCAAAATAGATTAAATAATTTTTATCCATTTTATTCATTGCCGAATTTATAAAAAAAACATTTTCTCTAATTGAAAATGTCTAAACATTTTTAGAATTTTCCACTTTAAAAAAAAAACACGATACCCTTATACGATCTTTGATGCATACTAAGACATTTTAATCCGCACGTACCTCAGTAGATAATACTAACAAAAAATATTTATAAAGATATTTTGGATCAAACATGTACTTGAAAATTTTTCACGGCTATCATTGACCCTTGGATCGTATAAGGGATTTTTTCCAAATTTAGGTATCATAGCTTCAAAAATATATTTCTCTTCCTTAGTTCTGGAAATCCTGGTCGTAAAATTATGAAAAAAAGTTTTTTTAAGCATACACAAAGGTTATACGAAAAAATTTTCTCTAATTGGAAATTGCATTACTTATTTTTAGAGTTTTCTGCCATTAAAAGAAAAACACGATACCCTTATAAGATCTTTGACGCATAATTAGTTCTTTTAATCCACACATACCTCAGTAGATAACACTAACAAATATTTATAAAGATTTTTTGGATCAAACACGTACTTGAAAATTGTTTGCTGGTATCACTGACCCTTGGATCGCATAATGGCTTTTTTCTATATATATTTCCACTACTTGATTATATTAGGTAGTATACAATTTTTATTTTACTACGAAGTCCATATTAGTCACGATTTATGATGAATAAAGTAATTTCTTTTCAAATCCGGCACGAAACCCACGATTCGTGAGCCAAACTAACACTTCATTCTATATATAGACACTAATAGCCATAACTATCGAAAACTTTCACTGATATATATCTTGATTCACCAGAATAGTTATAGGCTGTTTATTATTGCGATATATTTAAAAGGAGTTGACAAAAAATGTAAGATTAATCGAAAAAAGTGTCTTGTCTCACTTTCGCTTATTATAATAAGCGAAAGTGAGACAAGACACTTTAAATATATAATAAAATATATAATATTATTAATTTTCTAATAAAAAGTCAATCGACAGAAACTCTATGGTTTAAGAGCTGATAATCACCATCAAAATCGTGGGCCAGAAAACGTCCACTGTTGAATATATTCCGCTGACATAGTTTCCTACCTGACCTGGTAAAGGTCATACAGTTCCTTTGACCTTTACAAGGTCATCTACCTTCCTATATCTATTTCCTAGGATGGCCCCCTACGCCGTCCCACTTTGCATCTTCTGGTATATGACCACCATTCTAACAACCTTTATAGTGACTCCAACCTGCTAATCCTACAAATTATGTAAATAATCTTAGTTATGTACTAAACTCATTAAAAACCACATTCCATAGGAAAGCCCTAATCATAACCCTTTTCGTAGCTTACTAAGTACTTCTAGTTTTCTAGGAGGTCTATAGAAAGAAACTATGTCGTCCGTATATCATCACTGGCATCACATACTGGTTGATAATTTTCATCTTCAAGCACTGGAATATTTTAGACAACAAATATGATGAAGTTTCCCGAACTCCACCCAGCCGAGCTGGATTAGTTGACTTCGCAAATTAAGCTGATAAGGATCAGGAATCTAATCACTGGAATTGACGAACGACAGAGGCCAGGAACACCGAGTTTATTTTCAACAGAGAATTAGTAAGTTTCTACAAAGAATACTTCTTAAATTTACTTCTGGAAAAAGCACGGTAGTATTGGCTGTGAATACAAAAAAAAAACAAGTGGTGCGCGGTATTTTTTTCGATTTTATTAGATTTTCCTGCAGTATATTGTTACACTTTTAATAACAGAATATCTGAACGAAAAACCGGTCTTAGATAATATTAAAACGAAAATCAATCAAATATTTATCCAAAATTATGAAAATATTGACTGTACCTTCCAATCTAACCACTACTTTTAACTTATTGCTCTTATATTTTATTTATATAATTTATTAATCGATGTAGAATCGTTGTTCCAACCAAAATTACAAGTTAAACAATTTTAGGACAAGTGAACTTAATTGTACACTCATGTGCATAAAATGTTGAGTGCATTCAAGTTTGAGATCAGGCCAGCGTGTCATGGGTTCTAGAATTAGAGTAATTTATTAACAGTAAATGTGCCCGTAACGACCCACTGGCAAAACTAAATAAATTTTAATCAGAATACAAGTGCGTGAAAAACAGCCCGTCTCTGGAAGATAATCCTCTGAGAGACGAACAGACTCATAAGCAGACATAGTTGCCACTTGACTTCTTTAACCCTTTGGGCACTGAACCCTAAAAATCGATATGTTAAGCTTATTTGTTCATAATAGTCGTACTATTATCGCCCGGGTGAAATCAGGCCAAGATGCTAGTAACTGAAATTTACTACACGCAATCGTTGTTACTAAGTGATGATCCATGTTTATATAGTGTTTAGGTGTTATCATGGTTTCCATTGTATTATTAGTATATATAATTCATTTGCCGGTGTCCGGGAATAGATGTCGGTCAAAGAAAGACGCTATTTATTGGTATAAAGGAATAAATTATTGTTACCGGTACCCTTACCCGGAGTGCGGTTTTCGCCCGCAGTGGCGATGTCTTACCTGCTGTTCGCGGGTTATTCCCCCGAGCGGCGCTGAACAATGTGCTCAAGTATCACGTGTACGAAAAAGATGACAAATAATTATGAAGTTTACTTTCAATATTTTGAAAAAGTCATATTTTAAATGTTAATTTTTAATTTTCCAAATTTTAGTTTGAGCTCTAATGGTTATTTCGGCAAAAATTATCGGATGGTTTTTGCGTGATACTCAAACAAAGAGACAGACATAATTTTAATAAAATGTGTTTTGAACTCCCTGAGAAACCTAAATAGCACAGATTTCTCAGAGCCCAAAAGCACCCATCCAATGTTTTTTCAAAATTATCTTCATTATCCAAAAACCCCTCTTTTGTAGTTTTATGATAATAATGAAATGACAGATGTAACTTTTAATGCATTTAAATCTAAATCTGGCATAATATCTGACATATATGTAAACTTCTTATGACACCATTCCCAAAATATATTAGCCAAATTATTCCGTAGAATCCATTTCTCTAAAGTTATAACAATAGTATTTCGCGGCAAAGCACCAAAAAAATCGGAATTCACATCTTTACATTGAGAAAATCTATACTTTGAGAAAAATATTACTATAAATTTTAGACAAAAATATTACTTTAAAACCGGCCAAGTGCGATTCGTAGTACCAAACAATATTAAACTTATAAGTTTGTATTTTTCGAAAACACTAGAAAAGGTTATTTATGCAGTCGATACCAAAAATATCCCATATCTCAAAAACTACACAACATACCTTATTCAAATCAATTTTCTTTGAAAGTTTATTTTAAGTTCTACTACCCTAATTTTATTCAGAATTTTGCACACGTCAGTTTGAAAATCCGGGGAGGGTACGCTTTTTAAGACTTTAGAAGTACATGTCTCACCAACTATTGACTGAAATAAAAAAGTTATTTTGGAACCTCGATTCCTAGATCTCCTATTTTTTAAGACCTATTTAATGATATCCCACATGCCTATGTGCGCTGGATTTTATTTCATCCCTCAGTTATATGTATGGAATACCACCCCTAATATTATTTTTTTGCATAATTCCACTGTTTCTTGTATAGAAGTTCACAGAAGACACCTAGCATCCAAATTTCATCTATATAGTACCCAATAGTCTCCGATTAAAATAGCTGTGACATACGGATAGAGAGACGGACATGCCGTAATTACATGGTTCCCAATTTTGTCATTTAGGTTCGGAACCTTAAACAGGGTTAAGTTCCTCTTTAAAAATGTGGCAATAAAAAGTAATATAATGAAATAGATCAATTTCTTACAGTAAAGTCTCCTGACGCTTTCTTCCACGATAAGATTTATAAAACGAGTAGAATTTTCTTTTTGCAACACTCAAATTGTTAATATGATAAATAGTAGAAAATTAATTACACCATTTCAATATTTTCTAAAGCTGAAATACGCAGATAACAAAATAGCTACGAAGCTCTTCGTAATAAAAAGTAGTATAATGAAATAGACCAAGTTCTTACAGGGCTTTACTAGAGATGCAGAGATGAATGAGTTACAACTTCGCGTCTAGATTTATTGAATATTGTATTTATAAATATATTGAACTTATACGCCATAAACTATTTTCTCACTACCGCTTTCCTACACGGTAAGATTTGTAAAACCAGTAGAATTTTCCCTTTGCGACACTCAAATTGTTAATATGATAAATATCAGAAAATTATTACATAAGCATCAAAAACCAATTCATTCACCCAAGGTTACTGTATGGGCAGCTTTATCAGCAAGAGGCATTATTGGTCCATATTTTCATGAAGATAAAAGAGGAAACGCTGTTACAGTGAATACAGAGCGGTATATTACCATGCTACAGAACTTTCTTGCTGCAGCGCTTCAGGATTTTGATATTTTCAATCAACGATCATGGTTTCAGTAAGATGGGGCAACATGCCACACTTCCAACAACTCTTTAAGTGTAGTTCGTGAAATTTTCGATAAAAAGTTATATCCAAAAGAGGTGACATTAACTGGCCACCTCGTGGCCAGACTTATCCCCAATGAATTTTTTTCCTTCCCTTAAAAGTCTTTAACAGCATTCCAGCGATTCTTGAGAAATTAAGGGCTCATATTCGCGTGGAAATGCAAAACATTTACCGAAACACTTATCAGTAGGTCATTGAAAATTTTCGCTGCAGGTTGCAGGAGTGTCAAAAAAATTAAAGATCACATATGGACGATGTGATTTTTAAGAAATAAAATCTTAAATTATGTACTTTCAGAATAAATAAAATGTTTTTCTTTTATGTAACTGGTTTTTTTTATCATCATAGGAAATGTTAACGGACTTTTGGACCATGCTGTATAACGCCCAAGTTAATATTTCATACCTGCTTATGCTTTATTATCGAATAAATCGAATCAACTTCGAGTTTTTACTGTAGAAGTAACTATAACACTGGTAATTTTACAAGTAATCAGCTTGTAAAATTACCTATTATTTTAAAAGTTAAATAGAATATAAAATAAATTAATAATTATTTTAAAAGTTAAATAGCTTTACAGAAATTAAAAATATTTCTCTAAAAAATGATAGTATTTCGTATGTTTTTTTTATATATTTATTTTAATCTAAAATTGCCTTTCAAAAATTATATGTCTGTTAGTCAAAAATATGTATGTATAAGAATACGCTACAAGTCGCAATTCTTGAGCGATTTTGCTGATTTTTTTCTCAGTCAATTGATTAACTGCCAGAAGACAAGCATATTATTTTTCACAATTACTCATCTGAGAGTTTAATTTTAAAACAATTTTCTACAAAAACTTGCTGTTTATACCCGGTGACTGTTCCCGGTCTCCGTTTTGTACTGATTTTTATACTTCATTTCTCTGCTATCTGCTTTTTATTTTTTTTTACTCTTGACTTTATCTTACAGATCTTTCTTTAAAAAGCAATAGAATAACTGAGCGTGTACACTTTTGGCTTTATTAACGATTTAGTATAGATGAGCCAGGGTGTTATGTGCTTTTCAGGTCGTTATTTAAATATAATATAAACAAAACAAATATGTGAATAAATATTTAAATATATGCCAAGCACACTTGTGATTGTAAGCGTACGTGTCAAAATGAATATTTATACACAACACTATTATAGGTAAAACGGTATTAAGCGTCAAACTTCACGACTTGGAGATACAAGACTTTATGTTTACGTATATACTTTTATTGTAACGACAGCCATTCTGAATCAAGTATTTTCCACATTTTCCTACGTTTATTTTATATACATGAACGTCTGCTTATTGTAAATGAGTTTTATATAGCAATGTTTATATTTTCATGCTGTTATGTGTTGTGTGATGGCGTGAATTCGTACATTTATTTAAATTGTATGTAGTTTATTGGTTTCGCTACCCGAATAGAAGTGAAGCATTGTAAACACATATTCGAAAATTGCAACATTACCCTCTGGTCGTTTGAACGATGATTGCACGTTATACATAGTGATAAAGTTAAAAATTCATTTTGATTTATTCAAAATTTCACATAAATTTTCAAATCAACATTTGAACATACAAAATATGGAATACTTGCGACTATATTTCTCAAAATTATAAACCCTTCTCAGCTATGTATTTAGGAAAGGAGAAACTTTGATTAATTTATGGAAACATACAAAGTGCAGTATACTTACGATTATATTTCTCAATATTATAAACCCTTCTCAGCCACGTGTTTAAGAAAGCAGAAACTTTGATTAATTTATGGAAACATACAAAGTGCAGTATACTTGCGATTATATTTCTCAAAATTATAAACCCTTCTCAGCCACGTGTTTATGAAAAGTGGAAACTTTGATTAATTTATGGAAACATACAAAGTGCAGTATACTTGCGACTATATTTCTCAAAATTATAAACCCTTCTCAGCTAAGTGTTTAGGAAAGCAGAAACTTGGATTAATTTATGGAAATATATAAAGTGCAGAATGCTTCCGATTATATTTCTCAAAATTATAAACCCTTCTCAGCTACGTGTTTAGGAAAGCAGAAGCTTTGATTAATATATGGAAACATACAAAGTGCAGTATACTCACGATTATATTTCTCAATATTATAAACCCTTCTCAGCCACGTGTTTAGGAAAGCAGAAACTTTGATTAATTTATGGAAACATACAAAGTGCACTATACTTGCGATTATATTTCTCAAAATTATAAACCTTTCTCAGCCACGTGTTTACGAAAAGTGGAAACTTTGATTAATTTATGGAAACATACAACGTGCAGTATACTTGCGATTATATTTCTCAAAATTATAAACCTTTCTCAGCCACGTGTTTACGAAAAGTGGAAACTTTGATTAATTTATGGAAACATACAAAGTACAGTATACTTATGATTATATTTCACAAAATTATAAACCCTTCTCAGCTACGTATTTAGAAAAGCGGAAACTTTTATACAATTATGGGAACAGTATATTACATGCGTAATTAGGGCGTTTGTATTTGAGATGGCATTGAATAATTTGTGATTTTGAGTGATGAATACACCTTATGTGTTTATGATATAGTCAAAAAATTTAAAAAAAAATCATTATGTATTGTTCAAAATTTCTTCTAAAATTTTATTTCAGTATTTGAATATACAAGGTGCGATATACTTTCAGCTGTATTTCTCTACATTATAAGCCTTTCTCAACCACGTATTTACGTAAAGCGGAAACTTTGATTCAATTATGGAAATATACAAAGTGCAGGATATTTACGATTATATTTCTCAAAATTATAAATCTTTCTCAACCACGTATTTACGTGAAGCGGAAACTTTGATTCGGTTATGAAAACAGAACACATTACGCGCGTAATTAAGAATAAATTGAATAATTGCGCGTAATCCAATAATTCATGTTTCTAACGATGCAAGCAATGACAATAACGTTGGAATATTTCTAAAACTGGAAAACAAATATTTGATAGAAATAGAATACTTCTGTATAAGAGTTTAAAAAACATACAAAACGGCCTTACGTGCGTGCGTGCATACGCTTGTGTGTGCAGTGATCTAGTGTATAAACGAATCAATCTGAATGCAATTTGGTGATTAACATTTTCTCACAAATAATACATTTTGTTAAGTTTTTTTTCTATAAAATTTAGGATACTTTACATACAAAAACAATCTTTTTTTTTTAAAAACATACGCAAAAATTTTCTCTAAATTTTTCAAATTTGTTAGTACAAAAAAATTCAAACAATTAAACTCATTTTTTTTTTCAAAAAATAAAACTGGTCCGGGCGCCTGTGTACAAAACTCAAGTACATTACATTTGTTTATCATGCTAATGGTTTTGTCCCTGCAGCATGTTTTAGTTTGTTTTGTGTTTTTTTCTGTACCCGCAACATGTTTTAGTGGTTTTTAAAAACTTGCTTATTTCAAATATAAAATGCTGTAAAATAAACAAAAATGTTTATGCGCATTTATTTAGTGTAACTTTACTCCAATTTGACGTGAAGAAAGTATTTGTAACTTGATGGTTATTTTCATTTTAAACTTTTTTCAGTTAACACGATGGACTAAACAGAACTTGCCTCATGTTTCACAATTTTGTTTCTGATGGGATTTGGTTAGAACAAAATGGTTGCTCAAATGTACTTTACACGGTGACAATAAAACGCAACATAAAAAGGCTTGTCTACTGCCCATTTCACTTTTCCACTTTCTTTACTAATTATAATATAATATAGAGTGGCATAATTATAGAGTGATATGTGATAATTATAGAGTGATATGTGATACTTATAGAGTGATATATGATAATTATAGAATGGTATGTGATAATTATAGAGTGATATGTGATAATTATAGAGTGGTATGTGATAATTATAGAGTGATATGTGATAATTATAGAGTGGTATGTGATAATTATAGAGTGATATGTGATAATTATTGAGTGACATGTGATAATTATAGAGTGATAAGTGATAATTATAGAGTGATATGTGATAATTATAGAGTGGTATGTGATAATTAATCCTTACCAAGAACTAGTCGCTAAACAAGCTATTACTTTGCGCAAAGAAGTCACATAAGACATGGTAGTTTGGATTTCTTTTTATAAAATCGAACCGGTTCAAACTACGGCGTTCCAATGGAAATTGATCATAGCTATTATGTTTTAAGTTGCGTGGTATAGAGGTGGTCATATCCTTAAAATATTTGCTGTACCATTTTGATCAAGAAATCAACAAAACTCATATTATTCTTAGCCCCAGCAAATGTTCAATGAATTTCATAATTTTACCATTACAAAATTGGATATTTACAGCAAAAATAAATACGTTCAAATCATTGTTTCAAAGCTCTTTTCTTCTCAATATTTTTGTGACTTTATTATTTGTATGTTTCCTAATTTTCTTGAAAACCCTTAGTAGATTTCCTTTTGTTCCGATTATTTCTGTAACATTTCTTATTTAATGTAACGAGAACAATTTTAACAATAACTTTATGTTCAGGTCAATCGAGTTTTTATTAATATTTCTTCTTCTAAAGAAGCTTTATGGCTTAAGCTTATTATCGGAAAAATTGTAATATTGGATAATATATCTCTAGGCAAAAAGAAATCAAAATTATATTTCATACTTCATAAAAAGCTTACCTGAAAAAATTATGGTATAGTCTGAGCTTTTAAAGCCCCAAAGAGACATACCTGAGTTTTTAAGGATCGTACTAAAATATTTAAAAATGTAATTTGAATGTACTTCTTACATTGAATAGTGGAAACATTTTTTGTTACGGATCCGATCAAGTGGGGTATAACTAGAAAGGAATTTCAAAATAAAACCAAAATTTTATTCCCACTTTTAAGATTCTGTATTTTGAAATAAAAAACACTCTTAAGAACACTTTTAAGGACACTCACGTGTACATCCGTCACAGCTGATTTTCTCAGAAACTACCTGACGTGGAAATTTTGGAATTAGGCACAGTAATATATCATATTAAACCACATGATATATAAAGATTATCACAATGATATATAAAGGCAGTACTCGAAAAAATTGTTTTTAAATTTCATGTATAAGGTAGGTGTCGTTTGAAAAGGTTAGTAAAAAGGATTTAAAAATTGTTTATAATTTTGGACAGTATAGCTTTAGAGGTATACTATAAAATATGCAAATGATACGTATTCCCTCTCCACATTTAAGAAAATCTGAACCAAAAATGAAATTAAACAAGTTTGTAGGAGCTCACCCAAAGGTTGTATTCTAAATGCAAAAATTTTTAGATAATTGTTTACAATTTTAAACATTGTAGCTTCAGAGATACACTATGAAATATGCAAATAATACATATTCACTCTCCACATTAACGAAAAAATTGAACAAAAAATTATATTAAACAAGTTTGTAGAAGCGTACCCAAAGGTTTTATTCTAAATGTAACAGTTTTTAGATAATTGTTTACAATTTTAAATAGTGTAGCTTCAGAGGTATACTATTAAATATGCAAATAATACATATTCCCTCGCCACATTTAAGAAAATCCGAACCAAAAATTAAATTAAACAAGTTTGTAGGAGCTTACCCAAAAGTTGTATTCTAAATGTAACAGTTTTTAGATAATTGTTTACAATTTTAAACTGTGTTGCTTCAGAGGTACACAATGAAATATGCAAATAATACATATTCACTCTCCACATTATCGAAAAACTGAACAAAAAATTATATTAAACAAGTTTGTAGAAGCTTACCTGAAGGTTGTATTCTAAATGTAATAGTTTAGATATTCAATATAAGGTTTATTAAATAATTATGTTAAATATTTCTAAATATTTACTAAACAAGTTTGTAGAAGCTTACCTAAAGGTTGTATTCTAAATATAGTAGCTTAGTTATTCAATATAAGGTTTATTAAATAATTATGTTAGATATTTTTAAATATTTACTAAACAAGCAAGTATGTATTAGTGATTTCTTTTAATAAATAAAGTAACTTTATTACCACAAACGAGATATGAAACCATCGATTCACAACCCAAAGTGGCTAGTTTTTCATTTTCATGCCCCGTTTACTAAATATTAATGTTTTAAAAGATATTCAAAGTAAGCCTTAATTATTCAACTCTGGATTTGAAAAGACTGAAAATTTCATGGAATTTGAATAAAATTCTAGTATTTGAATAAAATTTAAAAAGAAATATGGGATTTATATTTTAATACGTTGAATTAAAAATGACAATTAATGTATATAAGTAATAACACGACCCTCGAGTATGTGTGTTTCCATACTCACACCTGGAGAAACTAAAAAAGACGTGAGATGTATTGAAACACTGAAGCGAAGCTCCTTTTGTATCGCTTATAAAATGAAATATTTAATTATTAAATAGTATAATATAACATCGATACAGTAATAAATAAGAGCCATTTTTACAATCAGGCAATAAAAAACATTTTACAAAAAACAAAATTATGTAAACAAGTTAAGTACATCAAGCGAAGCGAAGCTTCTTGTGCATCGTATATAATATTCAATTTCAAATTATTCAATAATATAACATAATATAACATAATATTGATTCAATAATAAATAACTTTTACAATCACGCAATAAAAAACACTTTACAAAAAACAAAATTATGTAAACAAGTCAAGTATATTAAGAGAAGTAAAGCTTCTTATGTAGCGCACATAAAATTCAATTTTCAATTATTAAGTAATAAACCATAATATCGATACAGTAATAAATAAGAGGCATTTTTACAATCACGCAATAAAAAACACTTTACAGAAAACAAAATTATGTAAACAAGTTAAGTATATCAAAAAACTCTCCACGTGAGTGAATAATTAGTACCAAGCGCTTGATTATATCGTTGAACCAACTACATACACACACACTCGTACACACACATACATTTAAAGAAAATCAAGATGAAGAAGACGCAACTCTAAGCGCTGCTCAGTTATTTAGGAGCGTTTCATCGCCGCGTTCGTAACGTTTCCTTTTTCTGATCTAGGTCCCCATCGCAGATGCCCGTTAAGGAGCTTCGTTTCAAAAATAACCCCCTGAACGTAACAATTGTCCATGGTTATCACCATGTAACATTATAATTCACGAAACTAGCGTGGCAGACAGGCTAGTGACATAAAATTTATAAAGCGTCAAAAAGCCATTTTCCTTCATTAGCAAGAAGAACGAGTGTTGTGACACTCGTCCTTCTTGCCAATGTTGAGTGAGAGAACTTTTGTTAATGTCAAGTTAAAATGCTGGTTAGACTACCCTTGCTAAATCATTACCTAGATATCTCTCACTTTTGTTTGGTTAGTGACATAAAGATGAAGTACAATAGAAAAGTGGAAGAAAAACGTTATATAAATTTAACATTAGGGATACGATCTAAATGGCTTCTACAATGAATGTAAATATATCTAATGTCATATTTGAAATGTAAACACATCACATTGATTGTAGAAGACATTTAGGTCATATCTCTAATGTTATATTTATAATGTAAATACATCACATTGATTGTAGAAGCCATTTAGGTCATATCTCTAATGTTATATTTTTAACGCAAATGTTTATATACTTGTATGACACACGCATGCATTTAAAATGATCTAGATTTTGAAATCGTTCTTTCTTGCCTATTGAATGACAAGGTCTAAAGTAGATTTATTGGAGAATGATAAAGGGATGTGAAAGGAAGTTAAATAGTACATTTTAGTAATTTATATGCAAACAGAGAGAATATGAATTTAAGGGATATGCGCATATGAGACGATCGTGATTCCCCCCCCCTCCCCCCCATTCCCGCAAGCGCAAATTAGAAAGCCTTTAACTGGTAGCCTATCGAGTTGTAGACATTTAATAGTATCCCGAACTGTGTGCGATACCACCGAGATATCCTTTAATTTAAAAACAAAGTATTTTGTAGGACCATACTCGTATGTATGGTTGAAACTGAAAATAAACTAGACCCGTGTCTCCTGTGTATACCTGTCCACCTAGGAGCAAGCCAGTGGGAGGAAGTCCTCCATAAAATTTTGAATATAATATAAATACCAGAAAACGGTGATGAACCGGGCTTTGCGTCGACTATTTCATTACCTACTACGCTGCAGTCACTAGAAATTCATAGAAGAAAGGCATGTGATCCCAATATCTTCGAGTAAATGGTGTATTACTTGACTTGGAGACTGGAAGTTATAAATATAGGAGAAAAATATAAGGGTTAAAATGATTAGTGAGAAAGGACTGCAATAAACTTAAGATATCGGAGAGAATTAAGAGTTTATAAATCGAAAAAGGAATTCATTTTGACAGCAGAACGGATATCAAAGTCAATAAACAATTTATCTTCAATACCTTTAGGCGATGGCTACACATTTAAAAATCGGTCGATATTTAATATTTTCTTGATTTTTTCCAAAATGTTAATTTTTAATTCGTTTTATTTTTATAAGATAATTCTTAATTAAGAAATAATTCCTGATGCACGAAAAATATGATGTATACACGTTTACGAAGATAGCTTTTCTGTTTTTGGATTATGATAACAAATTTTATTTTGTTTCCGCTTCATCATTGTTAGCTCTGTAATATTTTATATTCTAAAACGTTTTATTTTTTTACAAATTATATTCTGTCCCAGTAATGCTAAGCCTATTTTCTCCAATCTCCTTTGAAATCAGAACTTTAACCAATATTTTCTAATTTCTCTGAACGGAATAAATCTTTAAACTGAATGTGGGTGACTCAATAAAAAAAGAAAAATTAGAGAAGTTCAAAGCTCTCGGAAGCTGGGAAATTTACAGCTTCCAGCTCGCGATAAGATGTAATCGACAGATTAATAAACATCGAGTGCGACATCGAAATGATATTCAGAAGCCACCGACATCCGATGCGGTTTCATTGCTTTCCTATCGGGCAAAAGTTATACTTTTAAATGTTAACTTTTAACTATCTCGCGAAGTTCGGTTAGCGGAATCTCCGCAGCGCTTCTGGACTAAGTTTATTAAAATATGACTTTTTATCGCACAAATTTATTCGCTGAAGTTTTAAACGGCGTCGCGATATTTTGAAAGTAATTGAATGTAACTTTGATTATATCTGCGCTTAAGAATTAGATGCGTTTTGATTTTTGTTTCTTACGCATTTAATTAAGAAAAATTTAGTTTTCTAAAATGTTCATTTAGAAGATAATGCAATTGATAAAACAATTTAAATATACAAGTTGATATTGACAAGTTTCCCTAATTTTCTCTTGATAAAATTTATTTTCTTCATTGTAATTTCCAGCAATACAAACCTTCGGAAATATGCATAAGAATTTTTAACCTGCATCTTTAATTCTTTAGTCGTTACATGAATACAATTATTTCCACAATTTAAAGATATGAGTTGATATTGACAAGTTTCCCTAATTTTCCTTTGATAAAATTTATTTTCTTTTTTTTGATTTCCAGCAATGCAAACCTTTCGGAAATAGGCATATAAATCTTTTAACCTGCATCTTTAATTCTTTAGTCGTTAGATGAAGAAAATTATTTACATTTTATAATACATATAACAATAAATGGTACCGAATAAGATAAATAATTAATACATGGACACCGTGGGGTGACCATGCGTTGTTTGAACTATTTAATTAACTTCGACAAATGAATACAATTACTACACCCCTTTAGTCAAACATTCTAATAATGTATAAGTGCTGAACATTTTTGGCATTTTTGGATATTCTGATCGCTTTTTTTCAATAAGGTATAAGAGTTAAATTTTTGATTAATCAAAAATTCGTGAATGATGCCTGAATCTTCAATATCTATCTCCATTTTGAAAATTTACTGAATATGACATTTATTCGCTTAAATTTTAAATAGCGTTACAATATTTCAAAAGTATTTAAATGTAACTTTAATAATTAACCAAGAACATAAACAGTTAAAAACAAGATATGTTTTGATTTTTATTTCTTACAAACTGATATATAATTTCCGTTTTTATTTTCTTCGTATGTTCGTTATTGAAAATATGTAACTTTGTCAACGTAAAATATAACCTAAACTGAGGATTATGTCGTTAATTTCATCCGTCAGTGTACTTATCATAAAAACTAATATTTTCGACGTGCCGCTGAAGTTTACTCCTTAATTATGATTGTATTGGAATGTATAAAACAGGTAACACTATCTATAAATATAAATATCACCTATCAATATATCTCTTACCGTTAAGGCAGCGTTCATAAGAAACACATTCGCTCGACTGTTTTTTCGTTAACTTTCGTTACAAAACTGATCTCCTTGAAAAAAAATTAACGGGATAATATACAACCTATATCCATCCTGAAGGTCTTTTCTAAATGTCGGTTAAAAGATTTTTGAAATCGGATATATAGTTCTGGGGTTTACCTCCTACTTCCGAACTTACAAAATTTTTACTTTTTTATAATATTTGAATTTTGTTTAATGGGGGAAAATACAACCTGTGCTCATCCTGAAGGTTCTTTTTAAATATTGGTGAAAGGATTTCTGAAATCAGATGAGTAGTTTCGGAGTAGTTTCGTACATCCAAACTTACAACTGTTACATTTTTTTAAAGCTCTGAACTTCTGATTTTACTCCTCATAAAACTTCATACCAAGCCCTAAATATGAAAATCGATTTTTAAGTAGTAAACTACAAAAATGAACATAACAATAGAAACTTAAAATACCACATAATAAACTTTTTAGGAACGTTTACAAAAAATAATACAAATCAATCGATTTTTAGTTCCCATTACATAAAAAGAAAAAAATATATAGTATTAACTTACTGTGACATTTGTCCCGTGCTATTTGGCAAATGAACGTCTTTTCGCACTTTAAGAGTTTTATATGCCTTTTCTCTATTACCAAACCTGGAAGTTTTTTCAACTAATATGTTAAATGTGGAATAAAATATGATACAATTTGCAATTTTTTTGAGCGACTTTACAACATTTCTTTCATCAAACGTTTAAATTGTATCCCAGCATCGAACAGTTCATATTTTATTACCTTACTTGCACTAATTTTGGAATTACGTCTTTAAATATATTTATATCGTAAATTAATTTTATAATATCTCACGAACAGTCAATTTCAAAGTGTTTCGCAATACCAAATTTAATGTTTTTGTTAAATAGCAAATTTAATGCAAAGTTGCAGCCAATACGGCATTTATCATTAAATATTTAAATAAACCTTAAAGTAAACAACTGTTAAATATTCAACTAAAAAAACTTCACTTCCACATTTATTGAGAAACCTATTGAATTCAATGAAATACCGAAGTAAGTTTTTTGACAAAAATATCGATTTATATAAAATACCTAAAAGAAATACAGAAACCATATAAAATCCCAACAGAAATACGTTTTTAAGTTATTGAAACAAAATAACCGATTTCGTCTATAAGTCAATGTAGAAAAAAATAAAAGACAGGTGTTGAAACAGCTAATAAATGTTTAACCACGAATTCGGGAATTTTCTATGAAATATTAGTTATTATAATGTCTAAATTAAATATATTAAATAAAAAAGAACGGGTGCGTATACTTATGTACGCACGTGAGAAGTTATACTTCTTTGGCATAATTAAATAATACATACGGATAGATAACCTCACTTATATTGGAGCACTTCAAAAAGTCTATAAACACAATTTTTTCACTAAGATTTACGAATAGTAAATATATTAATCAAAATATTGAATTTAAATCACTACTGAATATAATTTATCAGCACATATATAAATCGCACTTATATGAAACTAAAACACGTGTGTGTATGTAGACACTAGAAACATGTGCATAAATACTATTAATATGAAAACAGTGACCAGAGGCGACGATGGTGCCAATAGCTTTTGTTTCGAGACTGCAACCGCTGCAACTTCATACTGTAACTTTTGTGTGACGAATCTTAAAATTTCACTCTCATCATTTTTTCATAACGCGCCTAAAGAAGTATAACTTCAAAAGGCAAAAAGATTAAGTCCAGACTACGTAAACCACAGAACACGAATGATAGAGAAATATTATAATATAAGTAATATTATATATATACATATATATATATATATATATATATATATATATATATATATATATATATATATATATATATATATAAATAATACGTTATGTAGCTTGAAGAGTGCGTACAAAGAAATAAATGGTTCCAAGAAATTGATGGAAAAGATTATTCATGTAACAAGAGGTATATGTAAGGTTTAAAAATATATAGCAACAAGTTTTTCAACTAAACTTTTTCATTTTCCCAAAATAATAAACCCGACAAAGTACGTGTCATAACAGTCATAGTGATCTGCAGATAAAGGTATTTCTATAAACTCTAGATGCAAGTCTTCCAAAATAAGTTTAATTGGAATTTCTAATCAGATCAAATATTCAGTTAGAAGGAAAAGGACATAAGTCTACTGGAAGCCTTAAGAAATAGTAAAAAGAAATATGATAAATGAACTGTTCATTTCATTTTAAGATACCCATCCAGTGATACGCCACTCAAAAAAAATATCATCACTTAACGTTTACGGTGAGGTAAATTAATATTTTGTTTTTATATTTTGCTACTGAGTACTAATTGAGATCTCTATATCCAAATGTTCAAACATATAAGTAGAATACTTGTATATTGTACTCATAAGTATTATCAAAAAATTGTCATACACACAAAAGTATATTTTTCAATAGTAGAAAAATATAGATCATTTTTTTCTGAACGTTATGTATATTATTACCAGGTACTCCGTATATTCTAAATAAATATGTTAGTCAAAAATTTTAATAAATATTATAACAAGTTAACAAATCGTATAAACGTTTTTAGAATACTAACGTGAATAAGATAAAAACCAATATATAATATTTATCCAATCGCGGTAAGGAACTGTAACGTGCTTTAAGACTAAGTCGATTGTCTTGCTAGGAACGAACAAACATATGACGTCTTTTACCAAAATTACAAACAGTACAAAGTTTCGTCAATATAATAATATTTTGCTAGTATTATATAGTCAGGATTCAGTTGCAATTCGATGGTAATTTTAAGGTGTGATATCAAGGATAGAAACTTGAAGGAAATTCGACAATATAACTCCTGTAAAGTATAAGCAAAATATCGATTAAGATATATCGAATACAAAATTATCGTTATCGAAAAATGTACTCGAAACTTATAAGTATCGATACTTCTTCCATGTTACCTGCTGTCGCAGATAGATGTACGGGTATGACAAAATTATATATGTTTCACGTTTCCGTAGAGAAAAGGCTAATTTACCAAAATAATTCACTGTTCAATGTATTCATAATCGCATCATAGGAATATTACACTTATTGAATATAGTTGGCGTTAATTTTGTAGAAATTCGTTATTCACAAATAAATGAATGACTTTCAGTAGTTCTTTACCACGACCTAGGTTTCGTTGTATTACAACATCTTCGGGTAGGCTATTAGCATATATTTTAATAAACCTTTGTTATTAATTTAAATCTTTGCTAATAGCCCACCCGAAGATGTTGTGTGAAAATCACGATGTAGTACAATCTACTTAGTATTATAATTTTAATACGACTAAAATAACTTGAACCATCTCCTGGCTATATTATTAGTGTCAATACATTGCTGTAAGTATACATCTCTTAACACAGGTGATTACCTCGCGACAACTTCTCACATCTGCCACCAAACTGATAACTTCCCCATGCAAACGAGTTGATTCAACCCGCACACTTATTTTATAAATATCGGTTTGCCTATAAAAAGTACGAAGCTAACGATACATAATGGTACAAGTTGCTACTGTGCGTCGGAACCTGTTTACGAGGTTGTATTGATAAAAATAAAACTTGCCCGTGCGACTCACCTGACGCTCTCACGCAGCTCAAGCTTTGAGTACGTGTCTAAACTCGTGCTTAGGAAAGTTTATTGTGTATACTTATTTATAGAACATACTCTATGAAGATATGGCAGATAATTTCTTTTTCCATTATTTACACACAACCCGTCTCTCATAGCGAGTCGCTTGATACGAAGATCAAAAACCAAAATGTATTGTGGGAATGGGTAGCAAATCATTCAAATACACAGTAATCGATTTGTGATCCTTTAGGCGAAAATTCGTAATATTATTTATTTTTCTCTGGTGTCTTTTCTATTTTTCTATCCAACCGTCTCTCTATAGTAGAGTTAGGTTCTCGTGCAGTTAGACATGGAAGCCGAACCAGCTAAACCAAACGATTGCGCACAATCGATTGCGTGTGTGTTTTATTATTGATCAGATATCCAGCTTTGAGCATGGATGACAAAAGTAATTATAACCTGATAAATTTGCAATATAAGTTTTTTGAGAGAGGAGAGGGGATCGGTTTCTAAAGAGTATGCCATTTTTTAATGTTTTTTTTTTATATTAATTATTATTTAAATTTGCCTTTGAAAAATGATATGCGTCTTTCTACACTGGTGTGTATATATGTATGTATGTACTTTTTTTACGTACGAGGATATGCCTATAGGTCGCAATTCTTGATAAATTTTAATGATCCTTTATCGGTTAATTAACTATCAGAATCGAAAACTATTGTTTTCATAATAATATATCAAATATTTTAATTTTTATTATCAATTTGCAAATGCTGCGATAATTCCCTTTTTCGGGATCGGCGACTGTTTTCAAGGTCCGTTTTGTGTGAAGGTTTTCTGCATTCTGATATTTTTGATATATTCTATTTTTGTCTTTTTTTTTAAATAGTTTCCCTAGTTAAAAAATGAAAAAATAGTTGAAGAACTTTTGGTTTTACCAACGATTTTACATTTTTCATCTCACGAGTTAAGGACTGAACGGGATTTAAGGTTTTAAGAAATTTAGGTATGTGTATATTCTTATGAAGGTTCAAAGAAAGAAAACGTTTAACTATTTTTCGGCAAACAATCTTACACCGTAATAGAATTTCCACATTTTGATTTGCTTCTTTAATTTTAGCGATTTCATGTACAATCACCTTTCAAATATTTATTTTTAAAAGTATTTCACAATAACAAAATATATTTAACTGGGTATAACAGTATGTAACTAAATCAGTTTAATTTGTTTAACTCAAAAGATTTTCTATGGTCCGATTTTTTAATGGAAAACAGGATATAGCTACCCCTTCATATTTACATCGGCCGGCAGTCATAAACGGCGTGTTTCTTACGGCAGCCGCTCGGAGGGAGGCATTACACAGCGCGTGTCGACGCTCGATTGTACTTATCGGAACAGGGCCCTATTATTCGATTTTCAAGTATACGTGTCCTTTTCAGAATGATTTCTTGTTATTTGATCTTCGGTCGGTATAGATATGTATGTACAGCTACGAGATTGTTATTTGTAATAATTGGAAATATACGATCTTGAACTCTTTGTGGATTTTAATATTACCTAAAATATCCCTTCAAACTTACTTATTGGGAGTTAAATGTCAATCGTATGAGCCGTTTTTGTGGGAGACCTTTATAAATAACCAAACCAAACATTTATTTTTAACAACTTTTTTATCATCGCTTGGATATAACTGTAAATATTAACAAAATTGGGAAGCTAAATTTTACTCATTTCTAATTATCGTATCGATGTAAAACTTAACAAACTTTATGCAATTCCAACTACAATACAATTATATTACAATATAATGGGCTACTATTCATAGTAACCTCATTACATTGTAATATAGGCGGAAGTAGGACTATTCATAATTAACGGTAAACCCATCTAGGTTGGGTTCGTTTGGGTTGCACCAATGAGTTCTTGAAATTAAACTTCTTATGCGGCGATTCGATAATCGATAAGTGAACGTGAATTGAGAGTCAAACTTTTATGTCGCGTTACGCTTAGATACAATTCGTTACATAAGAGAGAAGGAAGATATGCCGCAGAGAGAAAGAGAGGTATATATTCCAGCATCATGAAAATGGAGCAAAAGAGAGCGATGTATACACAACGATACAAAGCAATTGAATAAGATAGTGTACGCCTTAGACGCTATACATGAACAGGTGAGGTACCGCGCATACGTTGTGTTATTAATATTTATCATTGTGTTTTGCGATTATTTTAATTGATATTTGTATATGTAAATTTATATGAAGATTTTATTAGATGCTTACGTCGATTTATAATGACATATTATTAATTTTTCTGAATGTGTAGTTTAAATTATAATATATTCAAATCTTCTCACACAAGTTCAGTATAATATATGAATTTACATTTAATATATTCTCTCTCTCTCTGTTTCTGCCACTTTATCCTTACTATATTCTTACAAATCGGGGTTTAAATCGCCAAAGAAGTTGCACTTATACCACGTGTACTGAGTTGTACGCGAATAATATTTATGGTTATATATTTTAAGCAGAAGGATGTGATAATTGTAGAGAAAGGTGTTCATGAGAACTTCTCCATGGCTAACAGTAACCTCATCGAGTTTGGGCTCCTTTGATTTTTATCTATCGGTCTTTTGGTTAAAAAGCGTATATTTTAGTTTTTTCTTTTGAAAACTTTTTTACTTATTATAAAATTATTATGAAGGTATTATCATACCCTAATTTCTTTGAGTGAGTAATGTTACATTACTTTGATATTTTTGAAAGACACAAATGCGGTTCAAAGGCTCTTCTCTAGACGCAAAATGCGTTTCTTTTCTTTATCTGTCTGTGCCTTTATTTGAGTATCATACAAAAACTATTACACTAATTATAACGTAACCTTCACTGAAATAATCCTTGAAGATGCAATTAAAATGTAAACTGTAAACTATATTTTGTTTTTTTCTTTTTTTTTTATTTTTAATTTTTTTTTTTAAATTTAAATATTACTTGTAAAATTATAATGAAGAAATTATCATGCTCTAATATGTTTCAGAGAGAAATATTATATTACTTCCATATTTTTGAAAGAAAATATAGTAGAATAAGCTGCCTATGCTTCTATAAACACAAAATGGGTTTCTATACTGTGTCTGTCTGTATAATAAAGGCTTATTTGGCATACAAAAACGATTACACCAATTAAAACGTAACCTTCACTAGAATAATCCTTGAAGATGCAATTAAAATATAAACTATATTTTGTTCTTTCTTTTTATTTTTATTTTTAATTTTTTTTTTTTTAAAATGTAAATTTTACTTGTAAAATTATTATGAGGAAATTATCATGCCCTAATATATTTAAGTAATTAATATTATATTACTTCGATATTTTTTAAGGAAAATGTAGTAGCATATGTTGTCTATGCTTCTCTAGACACAAAATGCATTTCTATACTTTGTCTGTGCCTTTATTTAAGTGTTATGCAAAAACTATTACACCAACTAAAACGTAATCATCCCTGGAATAATCTTTAAAGATGCGATTAAAATGTAAACTATATTTTGTTTTTTCTTCTTCCTTTTATTTTTAATTTTTTTTTTTTAAATGAAAATTTTACTTATTGTAACATTATTATGAAGAAAATATTACTTCCTAATGTCTTTGAGTGAGTAATATAATATTACTTCCAGGCTTCTGAAAGAGAATATAGTAGAATATGCTATTTATGCTTCTCTAGAAGCGAAATGCGTTTCTATATTTTGCCTATACCTTTATTTGAATATCATACAAAAACTATTACACCAACTAAAACGTAATCTTCTTTGGAATAATCTTTAAAGATGCGATTAAAATGTAAATTATATTTTGTTTTTTTCTTTTTCTTTTTATTTTTAATTTTTTTTTGTCAACTATAAATTTTACTTATTGTAACATTATTATGAAGAATGATTTTGAGTGAGTAATATTATATTCGATACTTTTGAAAGAAAATATAGTAGAATATGCTGTCTATGATTCTCTAGACGCAAAATGTGTTTCTGTACTTTGTCTATTTGTGCCTTTATTTGAGTATCATACAAAAACTATTACACCGATTAAAACGTAACCTCCACTGGAATAATCCCTAAATGTAAGTATATTTTGTCCCTTTCAAATATTTTCGAGGGTCCTTTTATCCGTCTGTCCGATTTTTGTCCTTATATTTGCATATTTAAATTAATAACATGAGATCATCACAAATACCGCTTCCCTCAACAAATTTATTATTTATTCTGTCAAACACAATTAAATGTAATGAGTTTCGGTCTATTTATCTAATAATTAAAAAATTGTTTAATTATATAGAAAAGCTGAATTGAGATGTAATATAAAAAAAACATCCGAATATGAGATTGGATCATGCATAGAGGGTCCCATATCTGGTTCGAAGTGAAATTACATTATTTATAGTAAATCAAATCATATATATAGGTCATGGAATAATAAATATTTCATAACAACTAACGTAATTAAGCAGAGCGGTAGTGAATACAAACACACGTGCACAAACACACACACTTATATATGTGTACATATATATATATATATATATATATATATATTTATTTATATATATACTCTAGTTGATTATACCGCTCTACTTAAGTATATTAAGTATTATTAAATACTGATAATCGACTTTCGCCCTTCGACTCTCAAGTGGTGTAAGCATTAAATACGCTACTTTTAATAAAATTATCTTAGTGTGAACTTAAACGGAAACTAACCAGTAACTGCCTAATTTTTTAGTTTATAGTGTATATAGCCTTAAAAAATAATCCGTCATTGTCTAATTTCAAACGCAGTAACAATTCATAACGTGGCATTTAAACTTAAAATATATATTTTAGACATTATCAAATAAATATATATAACTCCCGGATATATTGATACCCCGGACAAACGAAAAAAATAAGTATTTTTTATAATACACTTGCTTTTACAAAATTCTCAAATGTTTCTTTCAGTCCTTATTATTACGAATTATGTGGCTACACAAGGTCTATGACAACGTCAAATTTCAACTTCTTCGTCAAAATGGTTCAAAGAAAAATAGCTATCTTAGGCGGATGAACAGACATGTAGATGATATCATAAGGGTTTGCTTTTTTTCCTTTTAAGGTATAAAACCCTAAAGGTTCTTAAGCTCTTGAAAATAAGTACATAAATATTTTTGTAGTCCGTATTTGTATGACTATAACTTTATTATTCCACTTTATGCTGTATACATTTATAAAATGGTTTGATTCCATCATTAAATCATTGTCTATGAAGCTCATAAACAAATCAAAGGTTAATGTAATTTTTAAGCTTTGAAAATAAGTACAAAAATGTTTTTGTGGTCCGTATTTATTTGACAATAACTTTATTATTCCACTTTATGTTGTATACATTTATAAAACGGTATTATTCCATTATTAAATCAATGTCTATGCAACGCATATACAAACCAAAGGCTAATGTAATTTTTAAGTACATTAATGTTTTTGTGGTCCGTAGTTATTTGACTATAATTTTATTAATCTGCTTTATGCTATGTACATTTATAAAATGGTTTGATTCCATTATTAAATCATTGTCTATGAAACGCATAAACAAAGCAAATGTTAATGTCATTTTTAAGCACTTGAAAATAAATACATAAATGTTTCTGTGGTCCATATTTATTTGAATATAACTTTATTATTCCACTTTATGCTGTGTACATTTATAAAATGGTTTGATCCAATTATTAAATCAATGTTTATGAATCGCCTAAACAAAGCAAAGGTTAATGTCATTTTTAAGTTCTTGAAAATAAGTACATAAATATTTTTGTGGTCCGTATTTTTTTGACTATAACTTTATTATTCCACTTTATGGTGTGTTTGATTCCATTGTTAAATAATTATCTATGAAATGCATAAAGAAACCAAAGGTTAATATCATTTTTAAGCTCTTGATAATAAGTACATAAATATTTTTGTGGTCCGTATTTATATGACTATAACTTTATTATTCCACTTTATGCTGTGTACATTTATAAAATGGTTTGATTCCATTATTAAATCATTGTTCATGAAAAATATAAACAAAGCAAATCTTTGGAATTAAATTTAGCAGCAAATCACTCGCAAATATAAGTCGTATGTTGATTGATACATATGTGACGACTGATTCTTTTAACAAAAGAAAACATTCAAATTCCTTTGTTAAACACATCAAAGCGAACGGAAATCGTTCGCTCTTTTATGCGAAGGGTAATATTTTTTGGTGGATTATACAAGCCTTCCTCACTTGAGTGCTAAAGTTGTATAGAAAACAAGTGTGCCAGTTTTAACCAAATTGTCTTGCTGTGGTCTTAAGTGAAAACAGGCCAGCAATAGTATTAGATATTTTATTTTATTTTGATAATAAAACAAATTATCGATTGTTACAACAATATTAAGAAAAAATTACAGGCAACATTTTTGTTCAAATTGTGATCCCAAATGTATTGTCGTTAAGAAATCAAATGATTCAAAATTTTAAATTTGCATAACACACAACTAGTATTTGAACTTTTTTTTCACAAAGTATGTTTGAAATATCCCAGAGCAATTTATTACATCTATAATAATGATATTATGCTTAAAAGGGAAGATTTTAAATTAAACAAAAATTAACTTTTTATATTCCATTAAAGTTTCCGGTCGAAACGCTTTTTGTAAATTAATCGTCTAAATGACTTCGTCATCATATAGGGCTTGTACAGCAACTTTATGTGAAATGAAAATAATAAAGAATGTTGAGAATATATATATATATATATATCGATGGCCAAATGCGGATATAGGAAATAAATGACTACAGTTTCCCTAAATATTTTTTTTATATATAATTAGTAAACAATATCAATAGAAGCTCAATGTTATGCAGATATCTTAGCATCTGTACTTAGTCTAATAATTGAACAGATATATACATAATTTACAAATCGTTTTAAAATTTATTTGTCGCCTAATAATTCTATTTAATATAAGTAATAAAAATTAAATAATTATCTCAGTAAAATAAAAAATGTTATAAAATAAATATATAAAAATAAAATAAATATAAAATAAATAATGTTATCAAACTAATAGCGAAACCTTTACATTCATGTATTCTACTGAACAGCAACGAAGATGAAATCATAAAATTAAAATGATTTCGTTCGTTCGATACGTCAAATTAAAATTATTCAGTTTTTATTTTATTAAGATACGTCAAATAATTTAAATTGCAGGACTGATCCTAAAGAAAAAAATCATATAAACAGTGCGAAAAACTTTCTTTTTTTTTTTTTAAAATTTCTTTCTTTTTAACGCTCTTTATAATAGCCCCAGTCGTATGTATAGATATATGAATGTAACGAAATATTTCAATAAAATTTTCAGCCACTTTTAGACGTTCGAACTATTTAAGAGCTTTTGAGCACGTGTCAAAGACCGATAACAATATAATTTCATAACTAAACAAAATTGGCATTCTTAATATCACGATGTGGAAGAGAAAATGTTTGGCAACCAATATAATCGTACGGTTTGGGTTGAAATTTTCAATACGAAAATTAAAAATAAAAGTAAAAAACACATATTTTATTAAATTATACTCAATATTATTCAAAAATAGAAAGTAATTCTTGAAACGATGCACTCCGTGTTAGACAGTGAACTCGTTCGGTCGATACCGAAAGTAGCCGAGTTTACCCAAACAACGCGGTGCACATTCAGTTGATCACATTTCATTATTTTTAAATTTGGAACTCGCTTGGCCGATGCCGAATTGAGCCGAGTTTACCCCATTCAGCATCACCGACCCGAACCTAACGGCTCAGTTTCGTTCACTGCTCTGAAAAAGGGCAGGTGCGCCTAAGGAAGTTTTCACTTATAAAATGGAGAAATTATCAGTATAGTTTAAAAAAAAAGTAAAAAGCACGTTTTTGTAGCAACATGAACTAAAAAATAAAAAATTATCTTTATATATAAGATTTTAGTTAAGTGCGAAAGGATGACTCACAACTGGTATAACTTGACATTAGTTATCAAAAATATAAGTGTGGAGCACCTAATACTTACATTTAAGTAAATTTTTTGTCAATCACTTTGTTCTTATTTTTAGTTTAAATTTAATGTTTTTAATTGTTTAGTTTATTTTGCTACAAAAGCCTGTTTTTTAATTTTTTCGCACAATATTTTTTTTATTCCGCAATTCCATCGAGGTCATTTGAAATGAAACACAATTTTTGCTCTGACTCAATATTTTCGTCCATCATGTGCTCAAATTTACAACTCGTCGTAATTAAAATTTAATAAATAATTAACTCGTCGTCGTTATAATTAAAACTTAATAATACACTATTATTTTTTTAAATTCCGTAATTCCATCGAGAAACCTTTGAAACCCTACATAATTTTGCTCTGACTAATCATATTTTCGTCCATCATGTGCTCAAAGTTCGCAACTCGTCGTAATTAAAATTTAATAAATAACTAACTCTTCGCCATGGTAATTAAAATTTAATAAATAACTGTTAACTTTGAACTCAAAGATAATAACAAAAAATTTGTAACTTTTAGTTTCGCGCTATTTTTTTTCTTGATTATAAATGGTAATATTATACGAATGTATAATAAAAACAGAACAAAGTATTTTCATTCCCGACCGCAATTTTAAGTCTATAAAAATAATAATTGTAAGCCTAACACACCAACGAATTTGTTTATGACATAAAACTTTGCTTAGTTACTTTTTAAATAATGCAATAACTTGTTGAAAATTCTGTTAAATTAAAAAGGCTAGTTACATAATCTTTTCGATATTATCTAAAAACATACTTAAATTTTAAATCCTATATTTTGATCTAATTACACAATCTTTCTATATAACATTGGAAATGTTTTCAAGTCCTTTTTAAAAACATGTGCACAATTAAAAAGAAAAATCAGGTATACTATAATATATTAAAAATTAGAAACTGATTAGTTCCTGTTTAAGTTTATACTAAGAAAAAGTTTTATTAAAACTAGTGTATTTACTTCCCAAAAAACCTGAAAGATCCAAGCACCAAAACCCTGCGCATAAGAGAGCAAACATTTTCCGTGCCCTTTGACATTTTCTTCAAAGGAATTTAAATGCTTATTTATTTTCTTAAAGCTATCATTCGTCACGTACGTATCTACGTATCGACATACGACTTGCATTTTTGAGCGATTTTCTCGTAAATGTAATTGCTAGGATTTTCTTTGTTAACGCTTTTCGCAGACAAACATTCAATTATACATGAGAAGTTACGAAAAGAAAATTGTTTTTAAAATCAATACGGTATGTAAATTGGAAAATACAAGTAGTCAAATACGATTTATGCTGCAAAGAGAAATATTTATGAAAATTTTTCTAAAATAAGTCCATAAATATTTCATTTATGGACTTATTTTATTAAAATTGGTAATTAATAAAAAAAACCTATAAAGCACAAGGAACACGCACTACGAGGTTTATGTACACATTTACGTAATATTCCTGTTAAAATATTTACAAAATTTTAATTTTAAAACGAAAATATATTGTTTACTAAATTTTTCACAGGCGTATATTTAAAAAAATACATATTTTATTTAATATAACTACAAATTAATGATTTTTTTCTTTACTTGTTCAATGAGACTTTGCTTCATAACGAATTTTATGATTCTAGATCAACGAGAAGTACCCTATGGGTTTTGATTTATTTACAAGTGTCAAAAAATACGGCAAAATTGGACGTGTTTTTAGGGTTCTTCTTGATTGCGTTGACTTAGAAGCTTGATTTTTTTCAGCTGCAAGGGACCGTAGATCTAAGTATTAATTTCAACTTGGAACCTCCATACGGTTCTGAGAAAAAATGTCTTGATAGAAAGACAGACAGACGGACGGACAACGAAGTGATCCTACAAGGGCTTCTTTTTATCTTTTGAGGTACGGGACCCTAAAAAATGACATCGACTTCTCTTTATAATAGAGTAAACGCCATTTACGTCAGGGGAGGGCGACTTATATTTATACTGTGGACGCGTCCAAAACTTAAATTAAAAATCACTAATATGTTCATTAAATTAAAAATCATATCTGTTCATTTGTCACAGTGTCTTATCTAAGTAACCGCTCGGAGTAGAATTTTAATTTGGCAGAGTAATAAAATTTACAAGTTCAGGTATTAAAAAAACGTAAGAAATATAATGAAAAATACGCAACCAAATATTCTAAAACTTGTATACTTAAAAATACTAAAAAGAAAAGTTTTTTAACCTACACAAAAGTTGTAGCAAAATCAAAGATAATTCAAGATATCACAGTTTATTACGTATTCACAATAATATATACTTGTTTGTCTCCTTATTTAATTATATTAGTTATGATTAAATATGGTATGCGCTTGAAAGGCCATATTGTGATAATTTGTGATATATAAAAAAATTTCAATTCAACCGAAACACGGGCATTTCAACGCATAATTGCTTGCACTTGACCGATTATTACGTTTATTCATAAAATGAATAAAGAAAAATTTATTCACTACGGTACTCAAATTCTTTTTCACTTTTAGAGTTCTATACCACAAAAATTTAAAACGGAACCCTTACATTATCACGGGTCTATCTGCCAGGCACAATCAATTTTTTTTTTTATTTTTGGACTCAGAAAATTTAAATTTGGCTCTTTCCTTAATAAATAAAAAAAAGTTCACATGAGAATTTTGAACATAGCAAGTTTGATATAAAAATAATATTCTTATGTGCTTTCGGCCATGCGGAGCATTAAATAAAATGGCAAATAAAAATTTTACACAATCGTTTCTTTCGGAGCTTTACCTACGATTGGTCTTGAAATATTTTTAAAAATGTTCGCAAAATATGACTCACAGGCCTTATCATCTTCCGAAATTGATAAGATTTAAATTATGAAAACGTTACGTGTTCAGTTAACTTAAAATTTACTTTTATTTTACATTATTCCTATTATAACTTTTATGAACTTCACGACAATATTACGCCAGTGAAATATATGCTGTAAAACATGGCTAAATATAATATTAACATTTTTAAATAGTTTATTAGAAATACTGTGTATCTACATATACGTTTAAATTTTCATATGAATCTAAATATGTACGAAATATTAGTAGTGCGGGTTCTACTTGTAGCTGACAGGTTTCATATTTGATTTACGCCACATTCTTCTCACATTTTTTATGCAATACTGCATACATTAATATAAAAGAAGTCTCGTTAAGTACGTGTATAACTCCAACATATAAACATATAAATCTATTACATTGAACGCATATATACGCATGGACGCATATAAACATTTAAATCTATTAAATTGAACGCATATATACGCATGGACACATATAAACATTTAAATCTATTAAATTGAACGTATATATACGCATGGACGCATATAAACATTTAAATCTATTAAATTGAACGTATATATACGCATGGACACATATAAACATTTAAATCTATTAAATTGTGTAATAACATACCGCATCTATTAAATTATGTAGTTTATCTTTGACAGACGTAATAAAATATATTATATTTTAAAATACACAGTTATTTTAATGATGGTAGATGCATCGGCTAAAAGCAAATTGGAAAGCTTATCGATTACACTTGCCTTTAATTGCTATCTGCATTTTACAATCAGAATCATGTATTTAACCAACGCCAGTAATTATGAAGAGTGGTTTAAAATAACCATAGACCAGATAGAGGTTATGTCAAAGTTATTTGAATCGCGCTGTACAAATGCAACACTTAACTGAATTTTTTCTACATTTCATAGAATATATCATTTTGTGGCATTCTTTAATCATTTTCCACCATTTCATACCCTGTAATATCATACTTAAATACTTAACATCATGTTTTCCCAATAAAATACTTAAGAAAGGAAATAGGAACTTTTAGTATTTGAATTAATCATTATTGGATGACCAAACTGTCAAAACTGTTATTCTTCGTGATAATTTAACCTTTTCGTATAAATCTCAATTTTTTTGTATTTGGAGTTTCAAAGCCAAGTTATGTTGATCTAAATATATTCAATTATAAAGTGAAGAAAGGAAATATGCCATAAAAGTCAAATAAAAATAAATTGATCTTCGACGATAGCTGAGATTCTAAATGACACTTAACCGGTAAATATAATTTTCAGATGATTTTTGGGAACAAATACACTTTAACATTAATGATGATTTGAGAATTTTTTTGACTAGGCATGAAAGAATATACATTAAAAAGGTGTTTAAAAATTGCGGTTCACAATTATTTATAAGGAAAAAATCGATTTAAAAGAAAAATTAGTCATGGGAAATATCTTCATATTATTCCTAGCTATTTTTCACTAATTCCATAGTTAATTTATTACTAGATATTATACGAAGTTTCTGTGAATATTTTACAGACATAAATATCATAAGTTGGTCCACCATTATCCGTAGACTAGGAGAACCTAGATAAATAGGATAATTTTTGTTATATGTACCAGAATTTTGAATACTTTTCAGGTATTCAAATATAGCGATTTAGATGATAAAGCTGGGAACAGCAACTTTGACAAAAATTAAAAAAACCTAATATGTTGTAAATGCAACCTTGTATAGAAAAAGACTTCATGACACTTGAAAAAAAAATCACCCCCATTTTACTTGTAGAGTAGATACTTTAAAAACTTTTTAAAAATATTTTATCATGTAAATTTGTAGACGTTATAAATATATATGACGACACCGATAGGGTATTTGACTATATTTTTTTATTACTACATACAAAACATGACTGGCTTATGACGTCACTGGCTAGTTATTTAGCATTCATTATAACGGAGTTTATTAAATATATTTAGTATCTCATTAAATATTGCGTTTTAGTTACATATTCCATATTATAATTTGCTCTTTTTTTGTGTGGAAACGAAATTCATAATAACTTTTTCTATTTAATAAAAAAACATTACAATTTTTCCTATTTAGAAGTTTTGACTAGTTGTTTGTTACGTTATGGGTTATTTTTTTCATCCCAAGGGTTTTTTAAACCTACTCTACAGTTTTAAAATATTTTTACAAAAAATATCGACATCGGTCAAATACCCTATTATGTATAAAATTCATCGTATGTGTATATATGTATGTATATATATATATATATATATGAATGTATATATATGTTTATATATATATATATATATATATATATATATGTATATATATGTATATATATATATATATATATATATATATATATATTTATATATATATATATATATATATATAACGGACTAGCGTTTTCAGAGGCCGAATTAAGTCGGAAAGAGCCGACAAGATACAAGACAAGATACGCAGCTGACCAAATGCAATGGCACGTCGCGACGTGCCATCAGAGCGTTTTAACTACAATCCAAACTCGCCATTATATGTTTCACACCAAAAATAAAATATTGAGTCAAATTTTTTTATAAATTAATTTTTGTCACTTTTCCCTATTTATTATAATATAAAGGATTACACCTATAATGAAAATTAAAGGAACATTTTCATAGAAATTTTCTAGAGAATTATGTTAGAACCGCGAATTGTCAGCTAATTTTATTAGTGATATTTAGTTTTGGAAAAGGATTTTGCGACAATTTTTGAAGTTTTATTTGCTTAGGAGTAGTAGAATTTCATATAACGCATTTATTAAAGAGATTTTCGATTTACCTGATCTGGCTAACTTTATTGATTATATTTAAATCGATATATTTGATTATTTATGTATGAATCGCTTTGTTGGCAGAGATTTCACTGTTTATCGAGTGTTATATGAATAAATGTACATTAAAAATGAGGAATTTAGGAAAATTTTTCCAGTGACTATTATTTTATAATAAAAAATTTATTTGGAAAATAATTCCCCCCAAAGTGAATATTCTCAAGAAACAATTTGTAACATTTTCTCGACTTAATAACGTATTTGACTATACTTTTATTAATAGAATATAATACAAAATAACACTAAAAACGGTTAAAATAAATATAATCGTGCCTAGGACTTTTCATTACAAAGTTATAATGACATAAAAACTGCGATTTGCGCGAAGACACCCCATACAAAACACAACTGGCTTGTGACGTCACTGGACAGTTATTTAGCATTTATTTTAATGGAGTCTACTAAATATATTTAATATCTCGTTAAATATTGAGTTTAAATTATATATTGCAAATTAGAATTTCTCTTTTTTTGTATGGAAACTAAATTCATAATAAGTTTTTCCATTTAATGAACAAAAAAATTGAAATTTCGATTAATTCTTTATTACATGCGTTATTTCTTTCATCACAAAGTTTTTTTAAACCTACTCCACAGTTTTAAATATTTTTACAAGAAATATCAACATCAGTCAAATATCATATTGCCATTCTTAGTAACACTAAACACAGCTGGACATATAAATACAAACACGATTTAATATTTAAAAAAAAGAAAAAAATAATAATCCCAATTTAAAAACTGGTTGCAAAATTTTTTTTGACAATAATTGACAACCCTTTCTTTACAAGAAACGCATTTCCTAAATATATTTCTTTTATTAAAATAATCGCGGTCGAGAACTTTTATATATTAAATGCCTTATTTCAAGTAAATTGTCATATCATAAATTAGTTTTCCTTAATATTATTTATTTTTATCTAAATATCAAACCAGGTTTTAGTTAATAAACTATTTTTTCTCCTTATTGTGAGAAGTGTGCCCTTTATTTTCCATCCCTTAAAAACTCTGCACCAATTTCCTCTTGTTTTTCCCAGTCTCCTTTCCTACGTGCCAACAAGTTACCTTAATGTAGATATTATACACACCAATATTGATATAGCTCTTATGGGTATCAATATTAATAAATTATATTAAAGGTATCAATATTCGTATAGATATTTTAGGTACAAATATTAATATGCACATTAAACGTAATAATGTCATTATACGTTTCCGTATAATACATATCATACTTACTTGTATAAAAGATATGATAAGTACCCATACAACACATATTATACGTACTCGTATAAGAGATATTATACGTACTCGTATAAGAGATATTATATGTACTCGTGTAAGAGATATTTACGTACCCGTATAAGAGGATATTGTAAAAGTAGCCTCCCAATTTGATATATTTGGAGATAGAAGATTGTGATCCTCGTTTCTAAGCATAGTTTATCGTACTACAAAAACTTATTCTGTATTTATACTGTTATTTTATGAAACCTAGATTCACAAAGTTAATTTTCACTAATTATCCAACTTTAAACGTTAATCTTTCCCATTTCTCTTAATTTATCTATTTTAAACCCAACTAATCGGCTTACTTTAATTAAAGTTTCAAAATAATTCTTCAATAATATCAATTCGGTGCAGTTAAATTCGATTATGGAAAACTAGACTTTTAAACGGAACCCTTCGCAAAATTACATTCGAAATTTTGAACTAATGAAATGTCCAAGAGGAAAGCTTTATTTAAGCACACACACAAAAAAGCTTCTCAAAAGGCGTAATAGAAAAAAAATGATAGTCCATTCCGACAAACGTTGCGCCGCGCCGCTCGTTTTCAGAAGAAAGGGAACCCGTGTAAGCCCCAGCGCGCCAATAAAGCTTAAAGCTCTGCCCGTCTAAAATTACTATTTCAAGGTTATTTTATTTTCGTATTAGAATTACACAATCTTCACTCATTCGCGGAAATGGAAATTCATTTTCATGATTTTCCGAAGTGATTTTATTAGAAGGCGGCCTTTCGGAAAAATTTTCAGTCGAATTGGAGAGTCGAGATATTTTACTTAATTATTTTTTAATAAGCCGAAGGTGGCGTTCCTTCCACTTTCGCCATTTCCGAATTCTTGAGGAAAATAAATTAAAATCACAGAAACGGGAAAAAATACGGTTCATAAAATTTCCCGGATAATACGTGGAATTTTAAATATAATTTTTCATTTTATGTTACGATGATTGATGATTTTATTTAGAATACACAAACGTTACGAAAACGTTTTTTTATAATAAAACAAAACTCGAATGCTTTTTGAAAAAATGTATCAAATTTAACATAGTGTTATTTCCCTTAAGATAATAAACGTATTTTACAAAGAATGCAAGAAAATTTAAATATTCCCCCTGTTAAACTGAAGTTAACCTATTTTGTACAAATATTCAAGAAGGTAACTGCCTAGATTCATCTTCACGGTGTCTAAAGGAATAAAAATTTGAAAGAGACAGAAAATATGACTATTCTAATAACCTATTAGTTACGTCTCAAACTCGAGTTAAGATGGTTCCATACTTCTTTGTCATTACGCTCTTTGCAGAGTGGTCGCGGTCGTCACGTCGACATTAGTGGCCTGTTTCACAATGCGACCCCACTCTTCGCGAACTCTCGCTCTCCTTGTACTTCGTACAGTGGTCCGTTGAAGGTATTCTTCATTTGATCTGTCCACATCATTGGTAGTCTGCCGCATGGTCTGATGCCTCCACGTGACTTTGCCCTGCGCTACTAGGCCCTCTATGGATTCGCTTCCGCTCCGTATTATATGTCCAAAGAAAGTGAGAATACGAGCTTGTACTTTGCTTGATAGTCTTTGTTTGATGACCATCTCT
The DNA here is from genome assembly GCA_039881145.1 of Druceiella hillmani. Taxonomy (NCBI): domain Eukaryota; kingdom Metazoa; phylum Arthropoda; class Insecta; order Lepidoptera; family Hepialidae; genus Druceiella; species Druceiella hillmani. Next base: position 12,645,672 of record JAYKKI010000013.1, read on the forward strand.
CGAAGAATGAACTCATTGGTTCGGAATTCCGTCCACGATATACCGAGCATTCTTCTCCATTATCACATCTCAAGGGCATCGTTCCGTTTTTCTCACTTTCTCGAGTTCATATTTTAGCAGTTAGTATATAACGTCATAGTTTCATAGTTTCAGCAGTTTTGTATATAACGTTTAGTTATATACAAATATTAAAATTTCATAATATTTCTGTTGAAGGTTGATATTATTTTTCACTAAGTAAATATATTGCCTAAAACATTTTTCATAGATTTAAGGAAAAGAAATATTTTAATTGTATTTTTAATTACTTGCAAATATTATATGAACTATCTGTTCTTCATGGTTTCATCCACACGAAATTATATTAATGTTTAATTACTTTTAAATTAGAAATTGGAAAAATCAGTTCTTAATTCTGTACAAAATCTCAAGACATACGCAAGTTTTTCTTCGCTTTCCATCGTTTGAGCAGTATTTCCCGATTTAATTGTATTATTATCACTACTTTTCTCCTTTAAATCGCAGCATGAAAAAGTTAATAAATAATCTTTCTTAAAGTAATCTTTCAAACTGAAAAAAATCATCTTTAATTCACGTCTAATGTGTGCTTCTAGAGAATGCTAACAAACTAAACAACTTTTCCAGTGTTGTTATAAATAATTCTTTGTATTTATTATTCAAATACAGAATATACGTAATATTGACCGATATTACGTTTATGATTACGATATTACGACTTACAATATTACGATTGACGATATTACGATATAAACGATATTACGATTGACTTGACCAATCATAACTTATTTTTTGCGACAGAGCTTGTAAAATAGATACGATATCATGTCGTTTAATATAAAAAATAAAGTGTAATATCTTACATCTATTCTTTTTCTCCGTTAGGGCATTTTCACTGTAAACGTTCGGATCGGCGGATTCGGTCACTGTCGCTCCAATTTTTTTGAAGCTCCGATTTTATATAACCTGTGCACTAAAATATTAAATATTGTTTTTGTCTTCTCGGATTATTACCCGATCGATAATGGATCGTCTGCGTAGCGCGGGTGAAGTTTAATAGTGACATTTATATTCATATTCTCCACGGCAAAATAAATTTACGCTGTGAATTCCTTCTTCCACTAGGAAACCCTAAATTTTTACTATCGGTTTCTTATTTCACTGCGGAAAAATAAGTTTACGCTATGAATTCCTTTTTCCACTACGGAACCCTGAATTGTTACTCTGGGTTCCTTATTTCTCTGCGAAAAACTAAATTCACCCTGCGGTTTCCTTGATTCACTAGGAAAAGTTAAATTTATACTATGGGTTCATTGTTTCACTAGGGACCCCAAAATTTTAACTATAAGTTCCTTGTTTCAACCCAAAAACACCAAATTTACACAATGGATTCCCTATTTTGCTACGGAACTTTAAATGTTCACTTTAGATTCCTTACTTCATTACGAAACCTTAAATTTACACTACAGAATGCTCATTTTACTAAGGAGTTCTAAATTTTCACTATATGTTACTTATTTCATTACGGAACTTTAAATTTACACTGTAAATCCTATATTTTCATTATGGGTTCCTTATTTCACTACAGAACCCTAAATTTTCATTATGATTTCCATATTTCATTACGGAAACCTGAATTTCGCTGTGAATGCCTTGTTACATTACGTAACCCTGAATTTTCACAATGGGTATCTCATTTATATACGGCAACCTAAATTTACCCTATGAGTTTCTAGTCTCACTATGAAACCTCAAATTTACCCTATAGGTTATATATTTCATTACAGAACCCTAAATTTTTGCTATATATTTATACATTCCTTGTTCTACTTCGAAATCTTATATTTACACTATAGTTTGCTTATTTCATTACTGAACCCTGAATTAACACTATAGGTTCCTTAATGCACTACGGAACCTTACATTTATAATATAGTCTCCTTGTTTCACTTCAGAACCCTAAATTTTCCCTATGTGTTCCTTATTTCACTACGAAACCCACAATTTTCTCTGTAGTTTCCTTATTTTACTAAGGAATCTTAAATTTACACTATGGATTCCTTGTTTCACTACGAAACCCTAAATGTTCACTATGGGTTTTTTTTTCACTACGGAAACCTAAATTATCAATATGGGTTCATTGTTTCACTAAAGAAAAACACGACTAGAAAAACCTAAACATCTAGCCGTGATATAGTGATTCTTTTGAAGCCTTAATATAAATCAGATACACATATTTTGATGTTCTAATTATTCAAGAAGTTGTTTAGGCAAGTCTAAGTTTTATGCATCTATATAATCCACTAGCCAAAGACAGATTTTAGTGAGCGATTTGAATTAAGATGTGAAATGAGAAAATATTTCGGAATTTCTCCAAATAATTTACTTTGAAAAAAAAAACATTCTTATTGATAAAAGTTAACTACTATTGTAGTTTTATTGTTACTATAGTTTGTAAATCGATATATGACAAATTAACGGCACGCAATTGATTGATATATGATAAATTAATAGCACGCAATTGATTATTTTGTGTTTTTTTTATTATTACAGGCATTTAAGCAACTAAATACGCTATATTAATTTGATATGTGACTGACTAATAGCACGCAATTGATTATTTTTTTTTTTTTATTATTATAGGCATTTAAGCAACTAAATACGCTATATTAATTTGATATGTGACGAACTAATAGCAGGCAATTGATTATTTTGTTTTTTTTTATTATTACAGGCATTTAAGCAACTAAATACGCTATATTAATTTGATATATAACAAACTTATAGCACGCAATTTATTGTTTTGTTTTTTTTATTATTATTTTCCATGGTGCCAGCAATATTTGCTATCCACCAGGCTAACGATTAGCATCATTCTTATAATCTTTTTTGGAAGATATATTACTTGTTTTTTTTGGAAGGTTGTTAAATTCTTGCATGAACTAGGACGTGAATTAAAATGAATTGAATATAAATACAACGAATGTGATACTTAATTTTAATTACCATTTTTAAAAAAATGCAAGCCTCGAAAAGGTAAACTTTTTTTAAACGAAAAGGTAAGTGTATATTCGGTTCTGAAACAAGAAAAAAATAGACAGAAATGGAGAAGGTCACAACTTATTAGTATTTTTTTTCCATCCACCTCTACTTTTTTAAATTATTTGACCGAACTTTTTAGCAGTTTACTGGGGAATTTTCACAATTTTTCCTACGTTTTGGGTAATACAACTTCTTGCCTCTTTGTATTTACCTTTTTTATAATATAAATATCTTAACAATAGTATATGGATCACTAAATATTTTCTATCCGTTCGCGTACCTATTTTTCCTCACAGAGGAAAAGCAATGATAATTGTAACGTATATAATTTATAATCTTCCTGAAAATATGAGCTTACTAACGAAAAGAAAAATTGATGTCGTACATACGGTTTCAAAGATTAGCACGAACAGAGAGGCAAAATAAACAAACTTCCCCATTTTAACATTGCGCTCCCCTTATAAATTGAAGCCTAAAGAAATATAACCTATCATATTCTTCAAAGTACGGAATTTCTGAAATAAAAACAATTTTTGAGATAGAAGTTATGGTTATCCAGAAATTAACGAAATAGAAGGAAATAAACTTTTTTGTTGTATGTATTTGTATTGAAATACGTTATGTTCTAATGAAAGACCTTTAATTAGTGTTTTAGTTTTGCGCATGCGTGCACATGCGCACGTACGATGCAACAAAAATAGACAGGATGAAGTTGATCACTAAACATATATTTACATGCGTGTAGTGATCGATACTATTACATATTCATAAAAGTTAATTAGGTATTTGTAAATAGATATTACGTGTTTTATATTCATAACAATGTAAGTTATCTGTATTTTTAAATAATATTTTTAGTAATTTAAATTTAATAGTGGTCTAAAAGTTATTTATGGTGAATATTCGTAATAGAAATTGTGTTTATTTGTTAAAATATATTCTAAGTCCATTTCTTTAAGTGAGGTTAAGTTTCGGTATGTATTTATTTGCATTATGAATTATGAATTATTACTTTATCATTTAGTAATTATTTAAAATTAATAAATTAAAACAAATTTTCAGCAGATTCGTTTAAAATTTTAAAATAATCAAATTAATTTAATGAAAATATTAAAATAGTAAAATAAAAATTAATAAGTAATAATAATAATATTTAATTATTAAATTATAAATATTGTAATTCTTGATAAAGTGGTGACATTTTTTAATACTCTGCATGAAAATATTAATTTTAAATTTTAAAATTGATATCATAATCATTTGATTAAATTATGATTTTACCGCTCGTATATAATATAATCACACTCTGGTCCTTTTATTTTTTTATCTCCATGAATTATTTGCGTGCTAAATAAAGTTATTCTCATATTATGCCGAAATAGTATAACTTCTAACGCGCGTAAGTAAGTACACGCACAATTATTTTTTTTATTTTCATGTGCCATTGCATCGTTAGAATAGGTAATAGCTAGTGAGAAACATCCCAAATATTTTTCCATCATCTATACCAATTGCTCAGCAACATGCTGAAAAACATAAAAAAATTTATCGCTTTTGCCACCTACAAGATCTTCACCAAAAGTAGTAGGACTGATTTTAAAAAAAAATATTTAAGATAAATATAAAACTCCTTAATATTCTTCAACATAGCACCCTTGGGCAGCCACACACTGAGAATAACGTTGCTGCCATTCACCGCACGCCTTCTGGAATTCAGCTTCAGAGATGCTGTTGAAAGCCCTCGTCGATGCCACTTGAACGTTCTGAATCGAGTCAAACCGATGTCTCTTCAGCTATCTTTTCATCCTTGGGATTAAAAAAAGTCAGGTAGAGCCAGAACGGTTCGTTTTAGGCGGGGTGCGGCAACGTGGCGATACCGAATCGTGCCAACAGTTGCCTCACGACGAGTCCGTCCAGTGCAATGGTCGTCTTCGACGAGCTCCCTACCTTCTTTAAATAGTTTATACCATTCATAAACACTGGAGCGGCTGAATACAGTATCCCTGTAAGCCTTCTTAACATTTCTAGGGTTTCCGTTGCCAATTACCCGAGTTAGACAAAAAACATTATCAAAAATTTTTGCTCGAGATTTTGACTCATTTTGAGCATCGACAACGACCAAAACCATGCTTCACAATAACCGGTGTCCTTATTCAATCAAAGCCCACAGGCGACTGCGGTTGACATTTATGTGATGCTAAGTCTCCCCTCCACCTCGCCCAGCTAAGCAAACACCCCTACTCAGCTCCGCTCGCGCTACAGAAAATCAGTCCTACTACTTTTGGTGTGGATCCTGTATGCTAAAATTACTTACCAGTTATAAAAAAAATATGTAGCCATGATCCTAAGTATAGGTAAAAAGTAATATTGATATTTAAAAATATTTAATAAAAATACCACGTCAATGTCATTTTATTCAAGATGACGAAATAAGTTTGTATTGTTAAACAAGGAGAGACGAAATGCATCAGAAAACAATTGAATAAAACTAATCGGTGTCGCGTCCTGCATAGGTCCCGAAGGTACCGCAATTATATCCACAAATACGCATTTAATTCCGAAGAGTAAAAAGTCCCTTTCGCGAGAAAAAAAACGCAAAGTTGAAAGAAGATATATCGGACGGAATCTTTAACAGTTTGCGCCGCTCGAATGCATAATTCATAACCGCCGCAAAGTTTTCAAATCGCAGCTGAATCCTAAGCAGGTAATATGTCTTCATAAAAGCTGGGAAACTCGGCGATTACTTCGCCAGATTGCCCGGGCGGAGCCGTGTGGGTGAAGGGGGGTAATTAGCCACTCTGGCAGTTCGTCGAATAATAAAACAGACACTCCGCGTCCCGGTACAGTATGTATACTGTGCTGTTTCATATTTTGACGTCTGTGCATAACCTGGTACAGTATGTATACTGTGCTGTTTCATATTTTGACGTCTGTGCATAACAATGGTAACAAATTATTGGAGCGAGACAGACCTACTAGTCAGAGTTTCAGTAACTAATCTTTATAATATGAAATTGTAGTATTTTTTTAGTCTGCCGCATAGTTTTTATAATACTATGAAAATGATTGAAATACTAATTGTTTCAAACTCGCTTTTGTTTGCGGTTTCACACCCCTGAATTGAAAACCAATTTAAAAAAAAAATGATTCTTAAAAATCAATTTCAGTTACATTTATGAGCTTTCAAAAATACTTGATTAAACTTCACACTTGGATATCACCAAATTTCATACTTATAAAAAAAAATATTCGTATTGTTTTTGTTATAAGAAATGAAACGAAATTATAAAAACAAAACAGAATCATAAAACGAAACGAAATCTTATCAACCCAGTGTCTATCCGCTCGTATACTTATCACAGCTTATTTTCTAAAATCATCAAATAAAAATAACTGAATTTTAAATAATTATTCTTAATGACCCAAATATGTGTGCAATGTCCACAAAATTTCATTCTCAATTTTAAGCATAAGTCTGGTGGTAAAATTAGTTATTAATATACATTTTTTTAAAACCCATTAGAAAGACAATTTTTATATATATCAAAAATATTTAGGAATTTCTGATTTTATAGTGAAGACTGAATATCTTCCTCCCCCTCTTTCCGTATATAATACATAATATTTTTTTTTACAAAACCTTTCAATTTTTTTATAAATATTAAACAAATATGGGCATTTAAATAAAAACGTTACTTTGTTGTCACTGATTTGATATTTTTTGCACCAAAGTATTTTTTAGATTCGTCATTTGATTTTTCAAATGTATAATATTAACGTAATATTGTGCGTAAGCCTCAAATAGACTGAAGATACAACAAATCCTATAATACTTTAAGTGTCAAAACTTGCACCCAAGATTCGACGCTTTCCGTGAAATTTGTGGAAAATTATCGCAATTCGAAGGAAATTACGAAATTAGTTCATTTACCAAGAATGTAATTTAATTCAATGTTTACTCCGCCAATACGCACTCAGTGCCTCCTTCATTTTCGAAATATTATACGTAAGCCTCAAATAGACTAAAGATACAACAAATCCTATAATACTTTAAGTATCAAAACTTGCACCCGAGATTCGACGCTTTCCGTGAAATTTGTATAAAATTATCGCAATTCGATGAAAATTACGAAATTAGTTCATTTACCAAGAATGTAATTTAATTCAATGTTTACTCCCACAACACGCACTCGGTACCTCCTACACTTTCGAAATATTATACGTAAGCCTCAAATAGACTAAAGATACAACAAATCCTATAATACTTTAAGTATCAAAACTTGCACCCAAGATTCGACGCTTTCCGTGAAATTTGTGGAAAATTATCGCAATTCGAAGGAAATTACGAAATTAGTTCATTTACCAAGAATGTAATTTAATTCAATGTTTCTTTGCCAACACGCACTCGGTACCTCCTTCATTTTCGAAATAGTAAGCATCAAATAGACTAAAGATACAACAAATCCTATAATACTTTAAGTATCAAAACTTGCACCCAAGATTCGACGCTTTTTCGTAAAATTTGTAGAAAATTATCGCAATTCGAAGGAAATTACGAAATTAGTTCATTTACCAAAAATGTAATTTAATTCAATGTTTACTCCGCCAACACCCACTCGGTGCCTCCTTCATTTTCGAAATATTGTGCGGGTTTTAATATATTTCAAGAAATAACTCTCTAGTTTTTGTTCACTGTAGTACGTAGGGGAAATGTCGAATGGTGATATAGATTTTTTTACATAAAAAATCTTGTGTATTGTCAGCGTGAAATATGAATATGAAATCTGTTGGAGGAGGTTTACCCTAGGGAGCTAACCATATCATATAGCTGACCGCGTCTCAACGTACGGCCTCAAAGATATGAACCGTATTTTATTCATATAAATACATACATATGTGTGTACGTATGAGAAAACGCGGAAGCTGCTCGCCCATTTACTCGGATACATTATATTTTTTTCAACAATACCTAATCTAGCGTACTTGTAATGATTTGGGTATATCCTGATTTTTTTTTCTTTTATATTGAGAATCGCTGTGGAATAAATAAAATCACCCGGAAAAATATAAACTCATTACTCTTACTGGAAATGTCAATTTTTCTTTTCATAATGCATAATTTTTTTTTCCTATTGAACTTTACATTTTACTATTGACTATGAAAAAGAAAACAATAACAAAAAAAAATTTAAATCTCAGTGATGTCACTTGTAAAAAAAATTACTCAAGATTTATTTAAATTTACTGCTATTTTTATTTAAAATTACACAAAATGTATTTAAATTTACTACTATTTTTATTTAAAATTACTCAAGATTTATTTAAATTTACTACTATTCTTATTTAAAATTACTCAAGATTTATTTAAATTTATTACTATTATTATTTAAAATTACTCAAGATTTATTTAAATTTACTACTATTCTTATTTAAAATTACTCAAGATTTATTTAAATTTACTACTATTTTTATTTAAAATTACTCAAGATTTTGAGAACTGCATGACCTGAAAATAATATTTGATTATAACACAGATGTGTTATATCATGCATTTAAGGGTTAAGTTACTTAATATATATATATATATATGTATATATATATATATATATATATATACTAGCTGTGCCCACGGTTGACGTAAATTTACGGTTTCACTATTGAAACTGTAATTATTATTATTATCATTATTATTACTAAAAATGCTATTAGATGGCGTTGACAGTACCAATATCGTAATATTTACCAAGTGATGGGTTTGGTTAAATCTATAATATCCAGATAAGGAATCCCATATTGCTCGAAGGTATGAACCATTACCGTACCAAATTTCAACAAAATCCGTCCAGTGAATTTCGAGTCATTGACGAACAAATTAACATACAGACAAACAAATTCTAAAAACGAAAATAATTAAATCTTTTGCATTTTTCAGTTGTTAAAAATAATAAATAAACTTAATAGACTTATACTGTCGGTCTCGGGTCGCTACGACTAAAGACTTCTTTCAGAAATCAAAACTCAAATGGGTTAAGTGATGCACAAACGGTGCGCCGATTGTGAAATAATGTGCATAAATGATGCTATGGTACACAAACAGTGCTCCGATGGTGGTACGCTTGCGTGGGAAGCATGATCACCATGTGCATTAATAACTTGTGACCATCTCGAGGGCAGAGACTGAATACCATCGGACAAAAAGTTTGGAGGCTGGGCGTTAAAAAAATTTAAAGATTTGTTTTAATATCTTCAAAAGCGTGAAATTTTTTTGCAAAGTTCTTGAGGGCTCGAAAGAGATGATAGTCTGATGGCGCTAAGTCTTGTGAGTAAGTTGTGTGAGGTAACGAATCCCAACCAAGCTTCTCCAGCCAAAATGAAGCAATATGCGGCCGACCGTTGTCATGTAATAAACGAATCTCGGTTCTTACCGGTCGTTTTTCTTGGATAGCAGTGGTAAGACGATACAGTTGGCTGGCGTAGACTTCAGCGATGACAGTTTCCTTGTCGTGGTCCTCGGTTCGTCTCGGTCGTTTTTTTTGGATAGCATTGGCAAGACGACACAGTTGGCTCGCGTAGATTTTAGCGGTAATAGTTTTCTTTTCATGGAAAAGGAATAGGACTGTAACCAAATTTACGCGAGCCAAAACGACCAAGACTAGCTGAGGTTCACTTGCTACGCTCAACGCTCAACCGTAATTTGCTTCGATTTCTTGCTGTCAACTGGAGAAGCCAAGCTGGAATCCGTTACCTCACCCAACTTATTATTCAGTTACGTCCTATTTATTCAGTTACGTCAAAAATGAGAATAGCTACTATGCTAAATCCATGATATTTTATTTAATACACTATTCCTATATCAGAATTGCTGTAAGAAATTCAGAAATTTCGTTAATTTTGCGACTTTAATTTTAGCAATTAAACCACTAAACAATACGTCCGTCGGTCTTGACATTCTAAAATGAAATGCCAATAAATATTCCGAAGCCGACTACAATTTACCGACTACCCATGTCACTAGATTTTCGATGACGTAGCCGCTGTGGTAACGCCCACCCTTTTCCAATATGCTATTATAATTATGATACGTAAATACCTAAGGGAAAATTATTATTCTAATATACTGTATTAATCACCTTGACATTTACTAAATATATGTTCACAAATTATTACGTCAAACGTATGTACATACGGTTTATATACGAGTCATGTAATAATATATCAACCATCATTTGATCTAACAGCGATCAAATTAAACCATTACCATTATTAAGGCCTATTGTGATCTGAATTTAACCAGCTGAAGGACTTGGAGAACAAAAAACATCTGCACACGTACCAACCTAACGTGCAAATAATAATAATATTTTTAACGTGCAAATAATCATAATATTTTTAACGTGCAAATAATAATAATATTTTTAACGTGCAAATAATCATAATATTTTTAACGTTCAAATAATCATAATATTTTTATCTTGCAAATAATCATAATATTTGTAACGTGCAAATAATCATAATATTTTGCTACTAGTTCCAGTCCCGCAAGTCTTTTAAAAATATCCTCAAATATTTCAAATTTTATTTTTCGTATCCGTGCTAGCATAAATAAAACCGTGTCTGTTTGTTTTATTGTTTCTGTTTTTTGACAAATTATTGTTATTTAAAATCTTGCTTTCTCCCCTAAACAGTTGGATGGATTTATTGATATAGATAATACACGTATACGTTTTTGCGTACAGCTAGTATAGGTCGTATATTGAAAGATATGCTATATATAATTTCGCTATAATTTACAAGAGCTGTAAACATGAACGCTAAAAAAATTTTGCTCGCACATGAAATAATGATCATGCTGCAAAAATCCCAGGAAGTTTCGCGAAGACATCCATAACACATACCGAGTCAACAGGTAACACATATCGAGCTTCGAGCGAAATATATCGGAGCTCGATGGTCACATGCTATAAACGATTTAAGGATATATCGGAATATTATTGGTGTATATAAGAATCAAGGATATATATTATGAAAACTTATGAATCCTTATGTAAATAAATTTCACTATTGTTATGCAAATGTTATTCCAAAATAATATTCACATCTGGACGTTATAATTGGCTTAATTTAAATATATGTCTAAAAAAGTTAAAAAAATTTAAAAACGTTTTTATATATTCCTAGCACGTAGATGAAAACGCTGTCAAAAGTTGGTATTTTAATGGAAGAATTAACAAATTGTAACATTAATTCCGATAGCTGTTTAGGTAAAAGGCATTTAATGACATAATAAACATTGCAAGTATGTCTTATTGCATGTGATAAAAATACATTTTCAAATACAAAATATCCAAAAGGCATCTTAATTAATATGGTGGCAATAAAGAAAAAGTATGAATGTGACAAGTGTTTTAAATGAAACATGGAATTAAAGTTACCTTTAAATGAAAATTAACGGAAAATACTCGCAAACCCAAACAGGAAATTTATAGTTTTCTAAAATCTCAATTAGGGAAATTCATATTTTTATGTGAAATAAAGAACACGTTTTCATAACCAAAGGAGTCATTGAGACAAATCGAACGAGCCCAAATATGATGGGATTCCTATCAGACATTGATAGGTTTCCATAACCATCTTTCTCTTCTATCATCAGACTACTGATTACAACACGCAACCAGAGGACTCATTGATTTACTCTTACCAGTTGAGAAGTTCTTATGACAACATCCATCCCTTCTCATCCTTTATATCAGCTAGATAGTGCCATATTATTATACTGTCATCAGAATTGGATAAATTTGCAAAGTTTCAAATCTATAGGACAATTAGAAGTAACTGAAGAATGAGTTGCAAGAATCGCTTGCAATGTTGGGAAGTTACTGGTCAAACTAATAAAACTGATATAAAAATTGATATATATTTGATAAGATCAAGGTTCTCGGGTAATGTCGTAATGCTACAACAATATATATATATATATATATATATATATATATATATATATATATATATATATATATTATATATATATATATATATATTTATATATTAAGACGGTAAAGAAAGAAAAGTTTGTTTTTTATTCGATAAAATAATTTGGGGAACTAATAACTATAAAAGAGGAATCCATTGTTTTTAAAATATATGCCTACCTGCTGCAAAAAAGTTTACGATTGGTAAAGTTTTAGAAACATAATTAAAATTATGTAGAAAACATAATTACAATTTTACCTGTCTGTTAAATTTTAATTATGGTGTCTATTCTACAGCTTAGAACTCAAGAGTAGTGACATATAGATCATAGAAAATACTATGTTGAGTAAGTATAAGATAAGTATAGAAAATATCTAATATTTATAACTATTTATCATCTTTTTCATACACATGATGCTTGGGCACGCTGTTAATATAATAACCCGCGAATAGCTACGAAGACATCGCCACTGCGGGTAAACACCGCACTCCAGGCAAGTATTGGATGTGTTAAAAAGAGTTATGTATAATAATTTTTGCTCCCAATTAGAAAAAGGGCGTCTTTTACCATTTATTTCAAAGGCAATTTATTCCTTTATCCGTTAATAAAACTACAGCATCCGTTAATAAAACTACAGCATCCGTTAATAAAACTACAGCATTGGAAATAAACTATAGTGGCAGCAATCTACCGCAATTAGTATACCTTTTCAAATATTTATTTATTATGTAAACCAGCATTAATTCCAGTATTAATTCGAATGAAGTCAAAGAAATAGTACTCGAAACAATTGAAAATACAAAACACAATTCCAGTCCTACGACTATCATTTTCCCGTCATAAACAGAAAACTAATAACAATTACCAAGTTCAGTCTCAGGTCTACTTAATAATTGAGGTCCACGCCCAAGAAACGATAACCGTAAAGAAGTACTACTTATATACCTATGTGGGTATTTTCTATACAATTAATATGTCCCTTAACAATGTAGGAAATAGTCATGTGAGGAAAAAGGTCACTATTGTTTCCTTGTGGCAAAAAAATTTTCTTATATAATTCTATTGTGTAACGCTCGAGTCCCTTTACTTCATTTTCTCTCTGCGTAATCTTGAAAAGATTAAACGTTGAATACAATTTTAAGGAAAATTAAAATCGCTTATATTTTGTTATTATTATATATTTTTTTTATATTATGCAAAATTTAATTATACCTTTCACAATTAAAATGACCCATTCAGAATTCGCAGAGTGACACCTCAATTCGTCTATTAAACGAATTCAGATCTTAAATAAAATCGTGAACCTTAAATAAAATTTTGATAATATTTTTTCACATTTGTGGAAAATTCTGACTTTTCTGCAGGAGAATTTAACCCTTTCGTTACGAGCGTGGGATATATGCGACATTACATCACTAACCATATATGATAATACATCATCTAATCTGAGTTACTTCATTAATTATGATAAACTTTTAATTGTAACGTAAAGATAAGGAAAATGTAAATCTTTTTTTCCGAGCTTCAAATAGAAATAAACCTGTTAAGTGTGAGTAGAACTCGTACTACGACGATTCTATATACTCATGGGTTAGGGGTAAATTAAACAATTAAGGGTAGCCACATATTATTTTCTTTATGCTGTTTAAAAGTTTTATATTAATTTTTCTATACAGATTAAATCATATTACCTAGTTTTCCTTTCAGAGGTTTGAAAATACTATTAATTTCTAAATAATACTATGGTTTGTTTACTCATAACTTCTTTACTATTATGTATTTAGCTATTTGTGTTTTATTGCCAATTGAGAATAGGAGAAATATATAACCGAATTACAGCTCCCTACGCAAGGAGTTATTGAGATACAACATGGCTCTGAGAACCATCAAAAACAAAATATTTATGGTTAGCCAAATCGCCGTTTTCCGGTGATAAAAAAAAATTGTCTACTCTACTCAGAAAACTATTTTCCACATGTACATACAAAGAAACAAAACTCCCTAGATGTTTGGGAGTCTCCTTGAAATATAAATAATTTTAATATAATTTATAGTGTTACACCAAATAACGATATATCTGAATTTTAAGCCCCTATCTTGTTTCATTTAGAAATTAGCAGCCTGTGACAGACGGACGAACAGACAAACAGACGGAGAAACAAACAGCGTTGCTGCAACAATAAGGTTCCCTTTGAACACTTTGGGTACGAAACGCTTTTAAGATACTCACCCATCTGTCCATCTGTCGCAGTTTTTATATTATAGAAAGTTGAAATTTGGCATAATGATAAGGCGTACCATCCCCCATATTAATCAATAATAAATACTAAAAAATAATTATATGTAAAATATAGAGTGGACAAATAAAATAATATTTCGTGTGAAATATCATTTGCTTGAGGGAAAAAATATGCTTCCCTACTTTCTCTGAAATTGTTGTAGTGAAAATTGTGAAAAACAAATGCGCATGTTAGCTTCGACGCACGATTGGAATTTTCTCCTTAAATACTATTGCCTTGATATGTGTAAAATAGGTAACAGGGTATATAAATATAGATATGGATATGATTTAGTGTAAAGAAAAAGTTCTTTAATAAAAAAATGTTGCTAATATAATTATTTTCAAATAAAACACATATGAACAAGAACAAATTTATAGAACAAAATTAAAAACATTATTTACAAAATGTTAAGCTCAAGGAATATGTAATCTATGTGTTGAATTTTTAAACAAATCTATGTTATGTCGATAATTATCCATCCATCTTTCATTCATTGTCAATGTGTTTACTTATAACGGTTATTCTAAATAGCCACCTGTTAGCAGTGTTTACAAAATTTTAAGCTCATGGAATATGAAATCTGTGTTGAATTTTTAAACAAAGCTATGTTATGTCGATATTTATCCAACCATCTTTCATTCATTGTCAATATGTTCACTTACAGCGGTTATTCTAAATAGCCACCTATTAGCAGTATGTACAAAATTTTAAGCTCATGGAATATTAAATCTATGTGTTGAATTTTTAAACAAATCTATGTTATGTCGGTATTTATCCATCCATCTTTCATTCATTGTCAATATGTTTACTTATAACGGTTATTCTAAATAGCCACCTATTAGCAGTATTTACAAAATTTTAAGCTCATGGAATATGAAATCTGTGTTGAATTTTTAAACGAATCTATGTTATATCGATATTTATCCATCCATCTTTCATTCATTGTCAATATGTTTACTTATAACGGTTATTCTAAATAGCCACCTATTAGCAGTATTTACAAAATTTTAAGCTCATGGAATATGAAATCTATGTGTTGAATTTTGAAACGAATCTATGTTATGTCGATATTTATCTATCCATTTTTCATTCATTGTCAATATCTTTACTTATAACGGTTATTCTAAATAGCCACCTATTAGCAGTATTTACAAAATTTTAAGCCCATGGAATATGAAATCTGTGTTGAATTTTTAAACGAATCTATGATATGTCGATATTTACCCATCCATCTTTCATTCATTGTCAATATGTTTACTTATAACGGTTATTCTAAATAGCCACCTATTAGCAGTATTTACAAAATTTTAAGCTCATGGAATATGAAATCTGTGTTGAATATTTAAACCAATCTATGTTATGTCGATATTTATCCATCCATCTTTCATTCATTGTCAATATGTTTCCTTATAACGGTTATTCTAAATAGCCACCTATTAGCAGTATTTACGGAATTGTAAGCTCATGGAATATGAAATCTATGTGTTGAATTTTTAAACAAATCTATGTTATGTCGATAATTATCCATCCAACTTTCATTCATTGTCAATATGTTTCCTTATAACGGTTATTCTAAATAGCCACCTTTTAGCAGTATTTACAAAATTTTAAGCTCATGGAATATGAAATCTATGTGTTGAATTTTTAAACAAATTTATGTTATGTCGATAATTATCCATCCATCTTTCATTCATTGTCAATATGTTTACTTATAACTGTTATTCTAAATAGCCACCTATTAGCAGTATTTACAAAATTGTAAGCTCATGGAATATGAAATCTATGTGTTGAATTTTTAAACGAATCTATGTTATGTCGATATTTATCCATCCATCTTTCATTCATTGTCAATATGTTTACTTATAACGGTTATTCTAAATAGCCACCTATTAGCAGTATTTACAAAATTGTAAGCTCATGGAATATGAAATCTATGTGTTGAATTTTTAAACGAATCTATGTTATGTCGATATTTATCCATCCATCTTTCATTCATTGTCAATATGTTTACTTATAACGGTTATTCTAAATAGCCACCTATTAGCAGTATTTACAAAATTGTAAGCTCATGGAATATGAAATCTATGTGTTGAATTTTTAAACGAATCTATGTTATGTCGATATTTATCCATCCATCTTTCATTCATTGTCAATATGTTTACTTATAACGATTATTTTAAATAGCCACCTATTAGCAGTATTTACAAAATTGTAAGCTCATGGAATATGAAATCTATGTGTTGAATTTTTAAACGAATCTATGTTATGTCGATATTTATCCATCCATCTTTCATTCATTGTCAATATGTTTACTTATAACGGTTATTCTAAATAGCCACCTATTAGCAGTATTTACAAAATTGTAAGCTCATGGAATATGAAATCTATGTGTTGAATTTTTAAACGAATCTATGTTATGTCGATATTTATCCATCCATCTTTCATTCATTGTCAATATGTTTACTTATAACGGTTATTCTAAATAGCCACCTATTAGCAGTATTTACAAAATTGTAAGCTCATGGAATATGAAATCTATGTGTTGAATTTTTAAACGAATCTATGTTATGTCGATATTTATCCATCCATCTTTCATTCATTGTCAATATGTTTACTTATAACGGTTATTCTAAATAGCCACCTATTAGCAGTATTTACAAAATTGTAAGCTCATGGAATATGAAATCTATGTGTTGAATTTTTAAACGAATCTATGTTATGTCGATATTTATCCATCCATCTTTCATTCATTGTCAATATGTTTACTTATAACGGTTATTCTAAATAGCCACCTATTAGCAGTATTTACAAAATTGTAAGCTCATGGAATATGAAATCTATGTGTTGAATTTTTAAACGAATCTATGTTATGTCGATATTTATCCATCCATCTTTCATTAATTGTCAATATGTTTCCTTATAACGGTTATTCTAAATAGCCACCTATTAGCAGTATTTACAAAATTGTAAGCTCATGGAATATGAAATCTATGTGTTGAATTTTTAAACGAATCTATGTTATGTCGATATTTATCTATCCATCTTTCATTCATTGTCAATATGTTTCCTTATAACGGTTATTCTAAATAGCCACCTATTAGCAGTATTTACACAATTTTAAGCTCCTGGAATATGAAATCTATGTGTTGAATTTTTAAACGAATCTATGTTATGTCGATATTTATCTATCCATCTTTCATTAATTGTCACTATGTTTCCTTTTAACGGTTATTCTAAATAGCCACCTATTAGCAGTATTTACAAAATTGTAAGCTCATGGAATATGAAATCTATGTGTTGAATTTTTAAACGAATCTATGTTATGTCGATATTTATCTATCCATCTTTCATTCATTGTCAATATGTTTATTTATAACGGTTATTCTAAATAGCCACCTATTAGCAGTATTTACAAAATTTTAAGCTCATGGAATATGAAATCTATATGTTGAATTTTTAAATGAATCTATGTTATGTCGATATTTATCCATCCATCTTTCATTCATTGTCAATATGTTTACTTATAACGGTTATTCTAAATAGCCACCTATTAGCAGTATTTACACAATTTTAAGCTCATGGAATATGAAATCTATATGTTGAATTTTTAAATGAATCTATGTTATGTCGATATTTATCCATCCATCTTTCATTCATTGTCAATATGTTTACTTATAACGGTTATTCTAAATAGCCACCTATTAGCAGTATTTACACAATTTTAAGCTCATGGAATATGAAATCTATGTGTTGAATTTTTAAACGAATCTATGTTATGTCGATATTTATCCATCCATCTTTCATTCATTGTCAATATGTTTACCTATAACCGTTATTCTATACATTAATTGTCAGTTAATTTGTCGCGATCAAGTGGCAGACACAGCTAATACTAAATAATAAAAATATGCAACTGTTAACTGTACCTGAATGTCATGAGCATAGCTATAGTTTTGTTATGGAGGGGGGGGGGGTTCAAAAGTTCGGAAATGTACGAAGATTAACTAATTTTGTTCTCGAATTTTGCGTGGAAAAAGGCAAAATTCTGAACGCCTATGTCAGAGAATTAGAAATTATATTTTAGGGCACGGATATCACGTCACTGATACAAAATGTAAAATATTCCGCGAATAATATTTTTTGTTTATGCTAAGGGAGGTACCCAGATCCCCTAAACTTCCCTCTTATATTCGCCTATGCTCTACTCGCATTTAATAAGTGTTTTTATTAAATAAGTATTATAATTATGTACAAACGTGTCTTATCATTTATAAATATAGATCGTATTGCATATTATAGTATAAGAAATGTTGTTTTATTTTAAAACTCGAATGTTATATAACACTTATAAAAACAGATACGACATAAATCTGATCGTGTACAATGTGTACACCTTACCCTTAAGGGTTAAAGAGGAATAAAAAGGAATAAACTGCGAACTTGAGAAATCCATATATCCCTTTTTCAGCTTGATTTGATATAACTCTCTAAAAACTATTACTTAACCATCGTTTAAAACTAAAAACTGTCATTTTCACTTCATAAAAGAAGCCAAATACCTATTTAATTTATGGATTGGTATCTTAAAAGGACAAGTAATCGGTTCTTTTGAGTTTCCCACAATTCTCACAAATATATGTGGAGTTCCCACAAAATGATTTTCTGATTCTGCTTGAAGACTTCTCATTGATGAGGGGTGCCATGCAGACTGTGGGACGCGATAACGAGAGTACATTCACAGAACTTTTCCATAAAAACTGAACGGTTGTTTAGGCTATATTTTATAGTCACCACAGTTTGCAGATCTCAACACTGTGGTCTTTCTTACTCTATAACAGAAAACGGCAACAACAATCCAATCACTACCCTCCTTCACCTGTGTAAATGCGTCTGTATTGCAGCTTTGGAAATCTCTAGGTTTTGGAATATTTTTTTTAAAAAATTCCAGGAAAAAGTCTTTAATCGACAAGACCACAGGATCTCGTATCTTGTCAACAAAAGACAAAGCCACAAAATCTCGGAGATTTTCGTCAAAATAATGTGAAAATTGTAAAATTAGTTAATTGAAAAACAGAAAATATGTGAGCAAATTTCTGATGCAGATTGTTCGATATGCAACATGCGTTAATCATTTCAGGTGATATCGACAACTACGAAACCTTATTTGGTGTCTTTTCTGACACGCACTTGTTTTTTTCTGACACGCACTTGTTTTTTTCTGACACGCAATTGTTTTTTTCTAACAAGCACTTGTTTTTTTTTGTTTAGTTCGTTGGATTATATTCCATTCACTTATATTACTACAATAATTTGTTCATGTAATCACTTATACTTTTTAATGTTGCACCATTGTTCACAAGATCCATTACTTAGAATTAGAATTGAAAAAGAAGAGTTTTTTTTAATTTACTAAATGATGCTATTATTACTTTATTACTAAACGGTATGAGGGTAACATGCCTTTCCACAAAATGTTTATAAGTACGAAAATAATTCCATGTTCTAATTGCAACTCGATTAATTTATTGCATTGAGGACCAGACATACATTCAAATTTGCTTCATCAATATATCTTTTAATTTGGCGAAAACTCAAAAAAAAAATTTTAACGTAAATCTTCATATATTTGGCGTTAATTTTGTAGAAATTCATAAGAAGATTGTAGAAATTCATAAGTGGTGAGGAACCTAAAGAAAGTAGAAATAATACTACATCACGTATTTTCATTTAATTGTGAATAAATTTTCATGATTTCGTTTTGAACATGTGAAAAAACTCCCAAACAATAATTTAAAGATTCTTTGACAAATACATACTTATTTATTTTTTTATCATCTTTTATGTATAATACATATGACGATCTTATTGTTACATGAGCAATCTCTCCAGTCAACCATAACAATTGGTATTGAAATTTAATTGGTAAACCGTAAGAGATTTTACAATAAATATTCTTTATAGCACATTAGACGAAAAAAATACAAAAGTATAAGTAAAAAAAACTATTGACATGATTTGGGATGCGAAAGACAGAAAAGGACAAGGACACACAGGAAACGGTTTCAGGAGATGCAGGACTTTCTCACTAGATCTTTGAAAATATTTAGGGACGTGATTTTCTAGATGTCATGATCCAGGTGATTCCAAATTTTTGCTGCTTGGACAGTGAAGGATTTTTCGTAAGTGGTAGAGGTATGTTTAAGAATAAGTAGGGTGAGTAAACTTTGAAAGCGTAGATTAAGGTCATGAGCAGACAAATCTTTAAATTTGCCTCTAAGATAATTTAATATAACGATTTAATAAAACGTGACGTTTCGATTTTAGTTAACTTTGAAGCGATTAACATTCAAATCTATAAAAACACAGTGACGCCATTAAAAAAAATAAATTATTAAAATAGAATGGGGTTTTTAAGCATACTAAAAAAAATTTGGACATTACGAATAAATTGCACGTTTGGCTGCTCATCAGATCTACTTTACTATAACTGAGAAAAGTTTTTGTCTATGTAAATATCCAGTTCATCGATAAACATACAATTGTAATAAAATTAACCTCACCTTTAAGTCGTACAAAAACATACATTTTGATTTCACATAAGTTTTAAATAACCAATCTATAAATATATATTTTATATTGATAACCAAGTTCGAAAACCCAACTTTGACAGTTAATATCTGAAAATTCCATAATCTTCTGAAATATATGAGTACTTCGATTACTTCAGGAAAAGGATTACTGAAAGAATTACTTCCGGACGTTAATGTGAAAAGCCCTAGATACGTCAAATTAATTCTGCGCCTCTTCCTCTTTGTCCCAATACGTCAAAAGGAAAAATAGATTCGTTGAATCATATTGGCCCGTTTGGGGATATGACTTGCTTCAATGCACACTGAGCTGTCACGAGAAGCTGCCTTGAGACGACGCGAATTCAGTTGCTACTCAGTTCGCAGTAATTGTCTCCTGTGTTTAATCATAGAGCGACATTGGAGCAGAATTTAACGACATGAATTTCAATCGTCGGAAAATATGCAAAATCGTCAATTTTGCAATTGCAGAATAGTGTGAGTCTACAAATAATAATATTTCATTTAATTTTATAGACAGACTGTCAGATTGTTAAAAAATGAATTGGGATTTGAATATTTGTGTACTGGTTGCGATTAATCAATACCAATAATGACCCGCTTAAAAAGTGTTTGAATAGTGAATTGACGTTAAAACTATATTGAATATTTTTGGAAGATTAAGGGTATGTTTGGGGTCAATTAAAAGATACTTTTTAGGGACCTGAAAAAAAAATATCTTATAGTCATTTTTCTCGGAAACCGCCTGACCTAGAAAGTTGAAATTCGGCAAAATAAAGCATATTAATCTGCACATACCCCAACATTTAAGGCATACAAATATTTATATACCATTTTAGGTAGAAAGGGCAAATTAAATTTTCGAAAAAAAATTTTAATTTACATAGAAATGATATATACATAGTGTGAGATGGTAACAAATAGTGTGGAGCATCATTTGAGAGGACCAGTTATAGGGTTCCCAAACATATATAATTTAAATACATACTGAAAGACGAAAAAAATATGCTTCATCGTCTTTTTTCCGAAATTACTGAACCTTAAATTATAAAAAACAAGGTTTTCAGAAGTCTACGTAAATAATATAGAAAAACTTTACCTATACCCCTCCCCTTCATTATTATATTAGGTTTTCTTAAATAACTAATATTTTACAAAGTCCATATATGGACTTAAGGTCAATAAAGTAACTTACCTCAAACTAAGCACGGAACCTGCAATACGCGAGTGAGCATAGTGATGACTTAAATAAAATAACTTCAACTAAAACTAAGCACGGAAACCGCAATATACGAGCGAGTATGGTGATGACTTAAATAAAATAACTTCAACTAAAACTAAGCACGGAAACCGCAATATACGAGCGAGCATGGTGATGACTTAAATAAAATAACTTCAACTAAAACTAAGCACGGAAACAGCAATATACAAGCGAGCATGGTGATGACTTAAATAAAATAACTTTAACTAAAACTAAGCACGGAAACAGCAATATACAAGCGAGCATGGTGATGACTTAAATAAAATAACTTCAACTAAAACTAAGCACGGAAACAGCAATATACGAGCGAGCATGGTGATAACTTAAATAAAATAACTTCAACTAAAACTAAGCACGGAAACAGCAATATACAAGCGAGCATGGTGATGACTTAAATAAAATAACTTCAACTAAAACTAAGCACGGAAACCGCAATATACGAGCGAGCATGGTGATGACTTAAATAAAATAACTTCAACTAAAACTAAGCACGGAAACAGCAATATACAAGCGAGCATGGTGATGACTTAAATAAAATAACTTCAACTAAAACTAAGCACGGAGACAGCAATATACAAGCGAGCATGGTGATGACTTAAATAAAATAACTTCAACTAAAACTAAGCACGGAAACCGCAATATACGAGCGAACTTGGTGATGACTTAAATAAAATAACTTCAACTAAAACTAAGCACGGAAACCGCAATATACGAGCGAGCATGGTGATGACTTAAATAAAATAACTTCAACTAAAACTAAGCACGGAAACAGCAATATACAAGCGAGCATGGTGATGACTTAAATAAAATAACTTCAACTAAAACTAAGCACGGAGACAGCAATATACAAGCGAGCATGGTGATGACTTAAATAAAATAACTTCAACTAAAACTAAGCACGGAAACCGCAATATACGAGCGAACTTGGTGATGACTTAAATAAAATAACTTCAACTAAAACTAAGCACGGAAACCGCAATATACGAGCGAGCATGGTGATGACTTAAGATAAATAAAATACCTTTACCTCTAATTAGGCACGGACCCGCAATACGCGGGCGAGCATGGTGATGGCTTAAGATAAATAAAGTACCTTGACCTCAAACTAGGCGCGGAATCCGCAATACGCGGGCGAGCATATTGATGACTTAAGACAAATAAAGTAACTTCACCTCAAACTAAGCACGGAACCCGCAATACGCAGGTGAGCGTGGTGATGGCTTAAGATAAATAAAGTAACTTCACCTCAAACTAGGCACGGAACCCGCAATACGCGAGCGAGCATGAGCCAGGCTGCCTATTTTTTTAATTATAGTCTGTTTGTAAGACTATCAAAAACTACTAGGTCGATGTTCGATTCCGAACTAATTTTCTCTAAGAAAATTGAAATTCAGTTATTAGTACTCATTTGTACCGTACTAGTAAACCCTATACAATAAGAACCGAGTTTATAAGCTTGAGAATTTATGCACCGAAATATTTTGAAACCATTAGAGCGATGCTGCCTAATTTTTTAAGACATAAGTTATTATATTAAAACATCAATGATTATACTAAGGCATAAATTATATAAATAAATTATAATAAGGAATAACATACTCAATAGAGACATTACACGCTAAAACGAAACAAATGTGGCCTTCAGTAGTGCTACTCGCACACTCTGAAGAAAGAGATGGAGTCAAAAAAGAAAAAAAAACAAAAAAACAAAAAAAAACGAAAGATATATATATATATATATATATATATGTATATATATATATATATATATATATATATATATATATATATACCTTGACTTAAAAATAGTATCTTAAAAAATAATCGTGACTTTTTTCCATAAAATTTAAATTAATATTAATAATTACTTGTCATCTTTTTTGTACACACGATACTTGCGCACATTGTTCAGCGCCGCTTGCGAGAATAACCCGCGAACATCTACGAAGACATTGCCACTCAGAATAAAAAAGTATTGGATGAATTAAAAAGAGTTATGTGTAATATGTTTTTTGCACTCAATTAGAATAAGGGCGTGTTTTACGTTTTATTTTAACGTAAATTTATTACTTTAAAGCCAACGAATGGCGTCTTTCTTTGGCCGACATCTATTCTCGGACACCGTGTATATATACCGGTTAGATAGTGATATTGAAGATGTGATGATAGTATTACCTCAGCTTATGAGGACTATTTTGAGAGTACTTATTACACGTATATATATATATATATATATATATATATATATATATATATATGTGTGTGTGTGTGTGTATATATATATATATATATATATATATATATATATATTCGTAATAAAATGTTATCGATCTAAACCATACAATTTACATAAAGGCTATTTAGTTTCACGTTTAAAAACTTTTTGTAAGTTTTGTCCTCGGCTTCGTACGCGCAGACCACTGAGAAACATAAGTACTAAAGCCGTTTTTTGTATAATTCACCTCACCTTTGACCACGCCCATTACGCCAATGTATGTCCGGACGGTAAACTTTATTGCGCTATTTAAAATGCATGTCGCGCCATCTATCGATGTACATAAATAGACTATACCTTTGTGTAATTATTATGCCTTGAATAGCTAGACACTTCTATTTTGTTATTGTACTAATCCAATGTAAACGACTTTTTATAAAATATTAAATTCTCATGTATTCTAATTTATTGAACCTATTGCAATGAAATAAAGACTTAATTTTAATTCGGGTTAACTTATATATTTTTCTAAAAACTTAATTTGAATTTGGTCAGTAGCTTTTACATGTACAAACACTCAAACAGACAAAAATTCCAAAAATAATCTTAATGCGTACCGGTTCTTATCTTTCATCTCCCCAAATATTTTTTTTAAAAAATATTTTCAATTTTACCTTACAAATAGTTTACAATGTTATTACATTTACAGATTAATGAAGGTCATTCTTTCAAATAACGTAACAGCTTTCTTAACTTGCACAACATGTGAATAAATTGAAAATAAAATGAAATTGCTAACGATTAATGCCACATATTTGCACTCAGAATTGACTCAAAGCATCTTACTTGAATGGCTCAAGTCACATCTTACTTTGGCGACTCAAAGACGTGTAAAACATTTTTTCCTAGCTGCTTACTGAGTGACTCCTAGGGGTTGATTCTACCCTTATAAAATTTCTCTAAGAGGCCATAGTTAATAGGAAAGCTCCTTATCCTCCGTCGATGCCTGAAATGTAATTGCATCCAGAATAGACGACATTGAATGTTTTGTAAAAAAAACTGTAAATCAGGGATACAACTCGCAGTACGAGCGTTAAGTACACGCTTAAGCACATAAATATAAGCGTTTATGCATTTTTAAAAACCTATTTACCCATGTTACATATATTGCCTAATATATCTTTCATAGGCGTAAAATTTTCCAGTTTTTCACAATTATGAGATTAGCAGGTTTTTCTGGGGTCGGGACACGTCATAATTTTATGAACATTTTCTACAATACCTCTAAAACTACCTTAACCAAAACTCCAAACTTTATATGTAATAGTTTTGGAATCCTTACAGCTCCTTTTTTCAACTGCTGTCCCATAAAATATTCTTCTTCTTCTCCTGAGTCGTGGCACTTTTGGCAGAATTATCGTGGTCAGAATGTTAAGTTCGTTGCAGATGAGTGATGCGTATATCGCCATATATCGCCATTTCTCTCTATCGCTTGTGCTCTGACTGCATTCGTGTAGGGGAATGTCCATGGCTGCCTTGACCTGATTCGATTTGTTTCATCAGTGCTCTCCCACATCGCTTGGTACCTTCCACTTTACCTTGTACCACAAATCATTCAATGCAATCGTTGCTACGCCGCGACTCGCGTCTAAAGAATTTCATTATGCGAATTTATACAATATTGTGCATACCCTGCCTGATGTGGAGTTTTTGAAATACAAATGCATTTAATATGGAACTTAGTCCACGATATACGAAATGAAAAAATCGCTATCTTCATTTTTTCATGATAAAATTTGCACATAATTATTTTTCATAGATTAACTATTCAAATATATCAGATTAATATGCGATCGCACTACCACTACGCAAAATTTTAAGTTTCTACCCCAAACAACAGGGAGACAGGAAAACGGATATAAACGTGAATTATCTTATACGAATTTCATTCTTTTCCTCTTGAGATACAGAAACCCAAAAAAATGGGTGAATCCATTTTTAATCACTTACAAAAAGAGTGGGTGGAAAAATTGAACTGTTTATAAATTATTATAAATTACATACATTCTTTATATTTACGGTACAAACGATTCATGAATGGGAAATACTAGGTACTAATAAGGAAATACTAGGTCCACGTTCTATGAATGGGAAATACTAGGTACTAAAAAAGGAGTTAATTTTTATATAAACTACAATTCTAATTTGAATAAAACAAGTAACAGGTTAAATATTTATTTTAATCAACATAAAGAAAATATGTACCTACATATAACCGCACATTATAACGTTGATACCTCCAAGTTAGTAATTTAACTAGTAAAACGTTTAATATCTACATATTATTTAATGTATCTCTAGCTACTATGGTATCAAATTTTAACTGCGCAACTGATATTTGTTGGAAACCATACAAGCCAAGCGCTTTACTAACGCGGCGATATCTCATAACGCGTATACTTTATACATATTATATTATTTGATATTTACGTTAAATGCTCAAATAAGTTATTATACAATTTTGTAAGAGTTCATGAATAGAAAATATTGTCAGTAGATTAAATTTTATAGTTATTGCTTTGTTATTGCTAAGTGTTAACCTTAAATTTCTGATCTGTGATCCTTGAAACACACAGTATTATTACTTCTTATTAGAACTAAAATATGCATAAAATGTGATATTTAATGGCTACAATACCAGGTGATCGAGCGATGCTCGGTGTACATTGAGTTTCCCACAGGAACGTGAAATTGCTTGTTTCATGGTATTAGATTTAGTATTAGATTTTTGTCCCCTTCTCCGTACCTTTTCCCTTCCCCTTCGCCTTTGCTTTCGTCTTTGACCATCGGTCTGGCCTTCGCTCACCCTTCCCTTTCGCGTTCGCGTTCACTTTTGCCTTTGCGTTCGCATTCGCCTTCGCGTTCACCTTCGCGTTCGCCTTCGCGTTCGTCTCCGAGTTCGCCTTCGCGTTCGCCTTCGCGTTCGCCTTCGCATTCGCCTTTGTGTTCGCCTTCGCCTTATCGTTCACGTTCGCCTTCCCTTGACGTTCGCGTTCGCCTTCCACTTCCCCGTCGCCTTCCACTACACCTTCCCATTCCCCTTCCTCTTCCCTCATCTTCACCTCCTTCTCTCCCTCCCTCTTCACATATCGCTTCCCTCCTTCCTCTCCTCCCCCTTCCCCTACACCTACACCTTCCACTTCCACTCCCCCTTTTCTATTTTTTATTTGTTTATTTAATCGACCGTGTCATTCCTAGGTGACACTCTTGCTCTAGAACATAGGCAACGAAAGTCTTTTTCGGGTCAGCCATAGGTAGACACCTGTGATAGATAACAGTAGGCTAGGCAAAGGTAGCCATAGGCTAGCCGTAGGTACCTACATTTACCTACTGCAGGTACCTACTTATGACTAACCTTCTGCTGCTTTTCACATGTGATAGGTAGCTACAGTATATAGCTTTAGGCTAGCTATCGGTAAATACTTGCAGTAGTGACTTTAGGCTAGCCTCGGTAGGTACCTACAGTGTGTAGCCGTAGGCTAGCCGTAAGTAAGTACCTGCAAAAATGGCCATAGGCTGACATTTTGCCCCAGTGTGTTATTATATACTTATGTTCGTGCTCTAATGGCCACAGGAGGGATTTTTGAATATTGAAAAACAAAATATATTCAGGGATTAAAAATATCCTATGTTCGTTTCCGTGACATAGACGCAAATCTATGTTGGAAAATATGACTTAGGTCGGTCGAGTAATTGAGGCTTGAAAGTAAGACAAACAAACAAGCAATCTGTAAAATTACTTTATATTGGTTAAGAACATTCAGTAAACATGCTAAAGCAACTTCAAAAAATTAAAAATGTATAGTTATTGACATTTTAAAGATAGCCTCTCGATTAATACGCATGGAGAATTACTAAATGATTGTCATTACTAAACCTATTAAATTTTTTTTAAAACAGATGTGAGAAAGAAATTGATCACACCATAAAAATAATAAAAAAAGGGGTTCCATTCAAAAAACTATAAGCTAATCGCCTAGCATTGTTTCACAGGGAAACCGTTTGAAATATACCTGTACCACCGTAATGAAACAAAACACTAACGGGTATATCCGGTGAAGCCAGACATTTCAATTTTAAGACAAAGAGTCAAGGCAAAACTGACAAAATCTAAATATTATGCCGCTGATGAAAAATGAGATGAATAAAGATTCGCTCATTTATGAACAGAAAAATCCCATAATAAAGACGTATCCCTAACTTACTAGACTTTTTCGTCGAAATCAGGAATAAAGAAATATGCTTTCAAAGATTTTTTTGTGTCTGCTTGTATACACCTGGATGACGTAACTATTTCAATCACAAAAATAGATATTGGAACAGGCAAAACTAGTAGGGTGGCCACGTCTGCGTTGGCCCAGTCTGTGGTCACACATGGCAGCGCCCGGTGTGAAACTCCCACGCGACTAAGACGGAGCTCGACCGCTGAGACGGACGGTACAGTCACAATTCATGTTCTCGTGATGAACGATGTTTCATTTAGTATTAAATTTTTTTTTTAGTATTAAATCGAAATGTATGATTCAGTGTGAATATTCAATGCTCTGATTATAGAATATATGTCTACAGGACATCATGAACTATATAAAATTTAGTGCCATATTATTTTATAATTTAATGGAATATGGCACTAAATTTGATACAGTTGAATGGAAACATAATGAAAAATAAGTACCTATTCAATTATAACAAAATATAAAAGACGGAAAAATTTGCATATGAAAGATTTAAAAAAAAATACGTGGGAAAACAAAAATAAACTATGTAGAATAAATAAACCTAAACCTTTTATTAAAATGTTTATACAAATTACTAAACAGATTCTAACGCAGCTTTCAATATTATACAGTTTATGACCTAAAAAAAAAAATAACAACATAAAGAACACAGTTTATGACCCAAAAAAGAAAGAAAGAAATAAAGTAAGAAAATGTGTATACTATATCGACACGAGATAGAAAATTCGAGAAATAATATTTATTTTTCTATTTATTTATTGAGTATATAAATAGAAAAATAAAATATCTCCTAAAAACTGATAATTTAATATGAATGGGGTTTTAAATGTTAATGTACCTAAAGAGTAGGAAAAAACTGAGATGTATTTAATTTATTATGTACTGCCATTACGCTAAAATGTATAAAAATAAATAAGTAAAAAAATTTTCATTTTTTATCGTAAATAATTTATAAATAAAAAGGTTATTTTATAGATTACCTTTCTGTGCACTGATCAACTGTCGTTTTCAATAAAAAATTGCAAATATTCTTTAGAATATATCGTATTATTAAATATAATTACTGCAATTATTCTGCTGATATAACTTTTCACTTGCTTGTGTCTTCTCTCTTTACTTAATCCTCAAGTTTTGACCATTTTATACATTAAGATTTATCAGCAGTACTTTTTTAATTACGGTACAGAAACGCCATTCATCCAAGGGGTTACTTGAATTTTCTTTGTATGTATGTATGTGTGTGTGTGTCTGTGTTTTAGGCAATGTCGTTTATCTTATAAAATAATAGATGAGTCAATAAATGTACATGAATTTAATAAAGGAACCCGTCGGATGCAACGCACTGTACATCGGTCGCACTCTCGCGGGGTGGAGGCGCGCGCGGCGACCCGCGACGCGACTTGACCGACCGGCAGGTGTACACGCGCATACACTTCCATGTGTATGTCCTTACTCAGGCGTACACATACACGGAAATGGGTACAGTAGGTCGCGCGGTGATTTGTCGTATTAATTTAAAACGGAAAGTAGTCACCTCTAAAACAGTATAAATTTAAGTGCACGCGTGTATATTGATTGCAATTTTTTAATAATAAAGTGTAAAATAACGATTTTTTTTCTAATAAAAATATTGTCATCTGAAAAAGCGAAATTTTACTTGAAATATGAAAGTGGTCTCATGGGTACTTGAATATATTTTATTTAATATAGACCCAGCTATTAGATATTCAACAACTACAATTTAATATCTTAAAAAATGTAACAAATACTACCACAATCTTGTATTTTTAAATTAAGTTTTCTTTTTCAAACAATATCAATACATTTTATAAAACAAAATCCCCCCCCCCCTCCGACCACGTCTGCGTATGACTTGTCTCTTTCTGTTAAGAGGAACTTAGATTAATTCACGAGCAGTTTTAAATTTTCAATTTATTAATATTTTGTGAAAATTATGTAACCTTTGATGGTGATTATCAACAATGTTAGAAAAAAAATATTCTCCAGTGAGGTATTTCGGCGTGCACCTCTGAAATTGTTAGCCTTCGATAAAAAAAATCCCGCGGCACTATACGTATATATATGTATGTGTGTATACGTATAGTGCCGCGGGATTTTTTTTATCGAAGGCTAACAATTTCAGAGGTGCACGCCGAAATACCTCACTGGAGAATATTTTTTTTCTAACATTGTTGATAATCACCATCAAAGGTTACATAATTTTCACAAAATATTAATAAATTGAAAATTTAAAACTGCTCGTGAATTAATCTAAGTTAACTTATCAAATTATATTTATCATACAGCTGTTTAGTAACAAGTAGTTACAAAATATGACAGTGCTTTATTACGTAAAACTACGCGCGTAGCCTACTTTCGTAAAATAGAGGCGAATCGCTAATTACATTATAATGAAATATACTGAATAAACCTCAATAATTCAATTAAACCATTATATCTTTTTTAACTAAATTCACTCTTTCCTAAATAAAAATTTATTGATTCATAACTATTTCAAGAGACTGTTTATCTTTTTCTTTTAATATCCATTATATCGCCAAACTAAAGTAAAAAAATTCAATTAAAATAATTCTAATTTCATTTTCTTTAAGAAAAATTAAATTTTACCACAGCATTAAATTTCTATTACACTCCTATAAATGCCAAATAAATGTATTAATTTTGCACTTTTTTACGCGAAATTTAACGTTTTAAGTATTTTTTTTGTCACCATACCATATGTCGAATCAGTCAGGAAGAGAATCTAACACTGGATCCATTTATCTCGTAAAGATTCAATTTATAATTAGGATGTCACGGTTTAATAGTGATAAATTAAATATTTGTTTTTATTTTCCTGCCATTGTGCCAACCGGTGTACACATCTTACTAATACACCCTGCTCCCGTATGGGCGTATTAGTGTGCAGCGAGCTGCGTTGGCCTTAGTGATATCCAATGATGAAGCTTAAAGGAGCACTGTGGTGAGTCAATGTAAAAAGTGATGCCATTATTACTTTTATACTTATATATATATATATATATATATATATATATATATATATATATATATATATATATATATATATATATTGGTATCGGAATTAATTAGCTCTTTACTTTAAAATAAATTGTTAGCCATAAAAATAGTAGAAAAACAAAATTAAAAAAATAATTGTATCCTTTTTAGTTATTTTATTACTTTACCTTTATTTTTATTTTAGATTTTAAATTTGTTCATAAAGCAGCACAACATTGTTTGTTTCATCTTTAGGGATGCTTGCCTCAAAACGACAAAATGAACCATTATAAGATCACCCACTTCTCTGTCTGTGTCTCACTGTCGATTTGCACAGAAAGCTTTCGACGAAGAAACTTGAAATTTGTTGTATTAACCCACATATTTTAATTTTTTTTAGTTTTATATACAGTAAGGGATACCGTTGGAAGGAATTTAAAACCTTTTTTTTCAAAACTTTTAATAGCATTCCCTCACAGATATGAATGTGGGAAAAGTCTAAACCAAAATACCAAAAAAAAACAAAATATGAAAAAAATCACACAAATATAGGGTTGGTAAAGTCTAACTAGGAGATTACAAGAAAACCGTTGCGATTTTCCTGCCATTTACAGTTTTTGCGAAATTAAAGATACTTCAACATTTATAAGTATTTTCATCCACAATTTTTGTACACTTAAATATCCAAACTTTAAGTATGAACGGAACATTTATAGTGGAAGTTCCACTAGTAGTTATCAGATTTTTATTTAAATGTATGACAACCATTCATTATAAAATGTATATTTTAACTAAAGTACCTGTTTAAAATTTTTCGTTTGGATATTATTACGCGTATACTAAAATGATATTATCCCATAAGGTTATACAATGCACATCTTCCGGTGTATGTAGTAAAATTAAATAGATATTATTCTCAGTAATATTACATACACCTGAATATTTGCATTGTATAACCTAATAGAATAACATCAATTTAATTTATTACCCTCATTAAAATACTTGTATATTGTATAAATTTCGGAAATATAATAAAACCTACACCGCTCCCCTACAATAAACTCACTAACGTAAGCAGTGGTAAAACCCACACAAACCCGGCTTCCGCTATTATTTTTGTAATATATAAATGCTGTTGGATGTTCCTAAGAGTTAATGTTTGCTAATAGCCCACCTGAAGATGTTGTAATACAACGAAACCTAGGTCGTGGTAAAGAACTTAAAGAAAGTAGAAACGATCACGGAGTTTCATTTAATTGTGAACAAATTGTACAATAAAATGGAAGACATTTTAACCAGATATGTCGTCGGATGCATATAACTATGCCAGTAAGATTTATAAAAAAATGCTTACGATACTGTGTCACTTATTTTGCGAAGCAAGTAATAATTTTGAAACTTACAACTCTAAATTGTTTGAGTAAATTTAAGTGCTGGACATAAATTAATTGTGTAGAGTGTACAATAGTAACACTCATAATAAAATAAGTTCATTAATTCTCAAAATAAATGTCAAAAAATATAAAGATGTCACGATTTATTCACATAAAACAAGCTAGTAAAACTTAGTAATTAGTATAGATCAATGACATTGCCAAAAAATTTTAAAATTATCTTCGACAATATTATTTTTGTATTAAAAATTATATGGTTGCTACTTCTTACTTATTCCTTTCAAATTGTATAATGGGAATAATCCGTAAAGGTATGACCATCTCGCCAACAATCGGCGGGCTTATTAAAGAGGCCGTCGATAATAATTTATATAGGTAATGCGTCGGCAGTTAAAAGAACAGGTGAGGTTAACGGGGAGCGGAAAAGAGAATCGTCTATTTTGCTCTCGATCGTTCTATTTGCATTTGCTTGAATGAGAGAAAAACTCATACAAGAATTATTGATATTTCATGTTATTTATTTCGTACAGCGAAGTGATAAAAGTATCACTTTCGTTACCTACCATATAAATCACTTTTGATATCTCCATAAGAGAGTGGTTCGCAGTTCCATTGAATGACCAGGCGTAATTCTCGTCTGAAAACCGGTGGGAAACGTTTGCGATTACGCGTTTTATTTTTAAATCATTATTAAATCATTTCGATGTTTGTCCGTCGAACTTGAGCTTAATAGTATTTTGTTCTCCCGTTACGTGAAAACATGAAGTTTTAGTTTGTTTCACCTGTCTAGAATATGCATCAATATCCAGTAGCGTTCACATGCCTTTCGTGGTTCACATCGATCAACGCAATATAGCGAGATGCGCCCAGTCTGAATATCTTTTTCTGCCACATTGACTACTGCAGCTATGTTGATAAAAAAAGATTTTGGTTTGTATCTGGAAGAAGAGAATATGAAGAAAGTTTCTATGAGCTAATTTTTTTTAATAATTTTTATTTAGCTTGCTTTTGCTTTTTTGAATCAGATAATTTTGGGATTTTAGCCTCTGTATCCAAGTTGTGTTTCGGCTTTTAGGTTTATTGACAACTTCAAGGATGATACAAAGAAATAATTTTCTTTTCTTCTGAAAGAAGGGAATTTGCAGAAAATTTATGTGAATCAATTTCTTTTTGGTAATTTCTAATTTAGCTTATTTTTGGCTTTGCCGAATTAGAAGAATTTGCAATTTTACCCTCAAATTCCTAGTTATGTTTCGGCTTTTGAGTCGATTGACCACTTCATAAATGTCAAAAAGAAATAATTTTGTTTGTATCTGAAAGAACAGAATTTAAAAGAAGTTTTTGTAAATTAATTTTAAAATAAAATTTTCAATTACATTATTTTTTAACTAAACAATTTTGCGGTTTTAGTATCTAACTTCTAAATAGAAGTTTCTTTCCAAAAATGGTTATACATATATAAACATTACAAATTGAATCTAAATTATAAATTGTCCTAAAAGCGTCAGACAGTGTGACGCTGTACCAAGCGGAGGCGATATCAGGTATGAGTCTTATTCATGGCTATAATTTTGTATCAAATTAAGTCACCGTCCTACCTCGTCGACCGGACCTGTATATGGTAACTAATGACCGTGGCCAGTAACTTATACAGGTTGATCTGTCTGTACTAGAGTTGACACAATTAATTTTCAGATCAATTAATAGTATCATGTGTCATTGCATAAATTCATATACGATTAGTATTATTATCAGATTTGCCTTGAATCGTCTTCATGTGCATATGTGTGGCCATAGACAAAATAATCAATGAGACATTTAAATTCGGTAAATATATTGATTTACTATCAATTAGTCGTAGATAGTGGTAGTGATAGTCTTGAGTTAATTAGACGCTCTGTAGTGATACTCTTGAATTAATTAGAGTTAATTAGACGCTTTATAGTGATAGTCTGGAGTTAATTAGTATATTCTACCAAAATTTTAGTATATTATACATATATATGAAATATATTATAATATTATATATGTATATATATATGAAATAATATAAAATATAATAATAAATGTTTGCGAAATATTTTTAATTTAAATAAATATAAATACTTAAGTACAAAACAGAAGAAATTGTAAGCATTTTTTTTTATTTTCGGTATATTACATTTAGTTTTAGTTTTATCCGACATATCCTCAAACTTGGCATCCAATTAAAACATAGAAAAATTGGTACTCCAGATTTATATAATAAATAAAACACATGTTAGCATCAATATTGAAATTCCTAGATCTGCCATAGACATGAAGAGTTCATAATTTTTAAATTTTTTTTACCTTTTAAAAATTAATTCCATTGATAAAATGAAAAGCACATTGTTATTTATTTTGGAAATATTGCGAAAAAAACAATGTTTTACATATATTACTATATATTTTGAAAATGTTTTATTTTCATTTAATATTTTAATATCTCAATTATTGCAAGCAACCTGTATATAAAAGTTTTGTTGGTTATACCTGTCTATGTGAGTACAGCATGTAAATTATGTCTATCCAGTCACATGTATGTAAGTTGGGCCTTTGTGTTTGTATATTTCTTTGTATGTGTGAATGGGATAAGAGTGTGTGTATGTCATTTTTAAAGTTGAGGTACCTCTCAGTTTATGAGTCATTTCCGTTTACAACTGCCGAGTCTAATTTGCCCTCCTGTTTTAGACCTTACAGGGGTTCAGTATCTTAAGATGTCACTAGAGTGTAGGTATATATTTGAACAGTTTACTGTCAATGTTTTCCGAGTTTATAAATATAGCCTACAGGGATTCAGTATCTTAAGATGTCTTTGGACTGTGACTATTTAAACAGTTTACTGTCTATACTTTTCCCGTTTATAAACATAGATGCAGGGGTTCTTTATATTAAGAGGTTACTGAACTCAATAGATTTGAACTGTTTATTAACAATATTTTCCCCGTATATAAATATAGCTTATAAGGGTTCAGTATATTACAATATCGATTAACTGCATACATTTAAAGAGTTTATTGTAAATATTTTCTCCATTTGTAAACATAGTTTACAGGGATCTTTATTTTAAGAGGTCGCTGAACTGTGAACATTTGAACTGTTTATTGTCAATATTTTTCCCGTTTATAAATATAGCTTCCAATGTCCAGTATCTTAAGAAGTCGCTGGACTGCATACGTTTAAAGAGTTTATTGTGAATATTTTCCCCGTTTATAAATATAGCTTAAAGGGGTACTTTATTTTAAGAGGTCACTCAACTATATAGATTTGAACTGTTTATTGTCAATATTTT
The DNA here is from genome assembly GCA_039881145.1 of Druceiella hillmani. Classification (NCBI taxonomy): domain Eukaryota; kingdom Metazoa; phylum Arthropoda; class Insecta; order Lepidoptera; family Hepialidae; genus Druceiella; species Druceiella hillmani. Next base: position 12,682,071 of record JAYKKI010000013.1, read on the forward strand.
TCCCGTATATAAATATAGCTTATAAAGCTTCAGTATCTTACGATGTCGCTTAACAGCATACATTTAAAGAGTTTATTGTAAATATTTTACTCGTTTTTGAATAAAGCTTACATGGGTACTCTATTTTAAGAGGTCGCTGAACTGTATACATTTGGACTGTTTATTATCAATGTTTTTCCTGTTTATAAATATAACTTACAGAGCTTCAGTATCTTAAGATGTCACTGGACTATATACATTCAAATAGATTATTATCAATATTATTCCCTTTTATAAACATAAATCTTTAATATTTTAAGTTTTAATAATTGAATTATTTCAAAACTAGTTTAATAAATATATTAAGACTTCAGATTAAATCATTTGCGTAATCGTAACATGTTCAATGTCATTATAATTTAAATGGCTTAATGTAATGTTAAAAATAAAACTCGAAATTTATATTTAACCTAATTATCCAGTAACATGATGCAGTCTCTGGCAGGATAAAGAACACAGGGTTCGATATTCACTTAAGGTATCAATTGAGTTTTAACAATATGGATATTCCGTTAACAAAAATTAATTTACAATTGCTTCATGAATCTTATTTAGGGCGAAATAAGCAACACGCAATATGTGCAAAAGGCTGGATGAAAATATACTTTCCTGTGACACAGCCAAGCGTTGGTTCCAAATATTCAAAAAAGGGAATTGTGGAAATATTCTGTTTGGCTAACACATGATCTGACGCTGATGAATCGAGATAACTCATATTAATTACCAAGTAACGCATAACACACAATACTTATTTATTATTTTATGTTCACTCTCTCGTTCACTATTATATTTTTTACCGAACCTACTTCAACATTTCTCTTTTAAATTTTATTAATAATTTCTAATGCTTCGACAGTATTCGGTCAAATTTAGCAAAAATTTAAAGAATTTGTATCAGCAATCTTAAAAAAAACCGCCTTTACAATTTAGATTCCTTACGCTTCATTATATAACAGATTATAAAAAAAGGAATTTTATCCTGTTTGCATTTTATTTGTTCTTATTATTACATAACTATATTGTTATAGCAATTATTGGATTTTTTCACGTCTATAATCTGTAGCTAACAAATTTTGTTGATTTTGATAGAAATATTTAACCAAACTTTTAAAAAAATAATAAATAACTAACAATTTAAAAATATTGCTTTTAAATTGAAGTTACAAGAAATACATCTAGCTCACTACTGAACTAACGATAAAATTAAAAAAGGTGTGTCAGAACACATGAAAGTTGGGTTCCGTTGTCATTCAGTGAAACAATTTTAATAATGTAACACGTTACAAATAATTTTAAATGAAACTATTCATGGAGCACCAATTTCAAAATTTATTCAGATTTTTCTTTAGATTGTCTCAAAAATTGTGAAGGCAGACATATTACTAATCACTTTTAAGCTCAATATTTTTTACAGAAGCTTTACAGAAGGTTTCGAAATAATAAACGGTTTAGACAACTTTAATTTTATTTCGAAAGACAACATTTGAATGTCGGAATTCAAAAGACAGGTACATTTGTAAGTTAGAATTCGAAAAAAACATTTGCATATCAGAATTCGAAAGACAGGTACATTTATAAGTTAGAATTCGAAAAAAGAACATTTGCATATCAGAATTCGAAAGACACGTACATTTGCAAGTTAAAATTCAAAAAAAGAACATTTGTATGTCAGAATTCGAATGACAGTTACATTTGCAAATTAGAATTCGAAAAAAGAACATTTGCATGTCAAAATTTGAATGACAAGTACATTTCCAAGTTAGAATTCGAAAAAAGAACATTTGCATGTCAAAATTTGAATGACAAGTACATTTCCAAGTTAGAATTCGAAAAAAGAACATTTGTATATCAGAATTGAAAAGACGGGTACATTTTCAGATTAGACTTGGAAAGACAGCTACATTTACATTTTAGAAGGAATGTTAGAATTCCGTAATAATTTCGCACATTTCACACTAGCAAGTTCAATGGCCCAGTACTTTCCATCTGCGTTTTAAGAATTCCAAAACCAATGAAGTGGTATTAATTGAAGTAATTATATCTGTAAATACTAAAAAAAATGATTTCCCTCAATTTTTTCCCCAAATGTTTATGTAGTCTTGTTTGGAATGGGAGGAGTGCACCTTGCATACGACTTTGAAACTCAGTATTTTCGAGGCTAAAACATGAAAAAATTGAATCTTTTATTTTGATTGTTTCTTCTCTTAAAATGAAGGAAAAATGTATTTCAAAATCAAATTTGGTTTAAACGACTTTTCTAAAAAATCCCAGATAATATGGTACGCTAAAAAAGCTTTTTCACTTCTTAAAAAAAAACATTTAAAAAAAAGAAAAAAATACTACATATTAATTGAGATCTTTATCTGTATACACTCTCGAAATCTCATGCACATAGGTTCAAAACTATAGAAACTACAATTGAGTGACAGACGGCCAAAAGCGTACACGATTTTAACGAAACTATAAGGATTCCTTGTTTGACTATAGAACAAAAAAAAAGAAACACGTTAATATTTTTTGTTAATTTTTCTGCAGATTAATTGTCAAAATCCCCTTGAAGAATCTCTCTGCAAAATTTCCTGTTGGCAGGATACTATAAACCAAAGACTATTAGTTGGGTTAAGGAAACCTAATCGACGGAAACATTAAATTATGAATTAATTTCCAAAATCTCTTTTTGCTTTCGAAAGAAACTTCTGTATGTACTAAAATATCGTACAAAAATTAACTAAGCCTTGATTTTATTGATTTTTTTTTAATATACAAGTAATCATAATAATATATAACCGGTTACATGAGACGTTTCATTTGAAATCAAATTATTTTTTAAAGAAACAAATTTGTGTTCCAATTTATTAATATTTTAATGACTGTTTAAAAATTATACTTTAAAAATTATAGCAAGCTTAAATCCTGCTGGCTTAAATTTAAATTGCTTTTTCAAAATCTAATTTAAAAACAAAACGAGCCGTGCCCAAGTTTCTAAAACTGGCTCCTGCGAGTGCCCATATTTCTTTGTTGGGGTAGGTTTCGAAAACAATGAAAATGTTTATAACTCAAATAATAAAAGTTCCAATTACTATATAATGCATCGAAAGACATAAGGATAATATTACCTGCGTCTTATATTTCTCAGTGAAGAATTTTTCTATCCTGTAAAATTTAATAAAATGGGTCGGTCGACAATTTCTTCTCCTTCTTCTTCTTCAATGGCTTGCCAGCCCAGGAGGGCCCATGCCTTCCGCAGAATCAACTCCCAAGCTTTCCTGTTCTTGGCCAGAGACATCCAGCTCGTCATACTTGGGATTTTTAAGTCTTTTTCCAGGTCGACAATTTCACTTTATTCAATTTACAAACGTCATACTTAAGTATTCATAATTTGTTTCTTAAGTAATTATAAGAACAAGTGCTTACTTGTTATGCATTTAGCATAATCCTAGCTCCTTTTCATCGATATTTATTTATTGTTTCCTCAACCTCATTCCATCAGTTGTATAGTAGATGTTTTAATGCTCTAAGCATTAAAATATCTACTCATATAGCCAAGCCAGACCATTCTTAGAAACTAAACGTTAAAACTAAAATTTAAACATTACATATGACTAGCGTGACCCGTGCGAAGTCTTCGCATTATTTATTCCATTATGAAGCTCAGATGACAGATCAAACAAATATTTTACTAAAATTGACATATAGAGGCGCAAGTATCAAAAGCATTGAGCTAAAGCGCCACTTTATTTATACGTGAGTGGATTTGAAATTAAACAAAAATTTTACCGACCGTCAACCATATTGACGTTGAGCCGTTAGATGGCAGCATTGCTGTTTTGTGTATATAATTTTAATAATTAATTAATTTGCAAAAACAATAGCAATAATACATTTTTTAGTTGTGGATGCCGGTAGAGCAAGCAATTATCTATAAAATGATATATAATTTATGTGGATTAGTTGTGAGGTTTTTTCTAAAAAGGGAGTGTAACATCTTAACCTTAGCGTATTAATATATATGATGATGATTGTACACACGTTTTCTTCTAGAAATTAATTTACTGGTCAAATTAATATGTTCTATACACGTTCAACATCCTTATATGTTTAAAATTCTATAATTTATCTATCTTTTAAAGCGTAAATCACACTAACCTCGTATGTTTAAAATATTAAAATTTAAGGTGTAAAACACACTGGCCTTTTATGTAAAATTTGTATATGTTTAAATTTTGATAATTGATCTATATTTTAAGCGCGCTAACTTACTTTATAATTATCGTATCTTTTGAGGCATAAATAATACTAACTTTATAATTTATCTATCTTTTAAAGCCTAAATCACACTAACCTCATATGTTTAAAATATTGAAATTTAAGGTGTAAAACACACTGACCTTATATGTAAAATTTGTATATGTTTAAATTTTTATAATTGATCTATATTTTAAGCGCGCTAACTTACTTTATAATTATCGTATCTTTTGAGGCATAAATAATACTAACTTTATAATTTATCTATCTTTTAAAGCCTAAATCACACTAACCTTATATGTTTAAAATATTATAGTAAATCACACTAACCTCATAATTGTTCTATATTTTAAAGCGTAACTCACAATAACCTTATAATTGTTCCATCTTTTTAAGCGTAAATCATACTAACTTTATAATTGTTCTTTCTTTTAAAGCGTAAATTACACTAACCTCATATGTTTAAAATATTTTAATTTATCTATATTTAAAATGTAAAACACATTGGCCTTATATGTTCAAAATTTTATAATTTATCCATCTTTAAAGCGTAAAATACACTAACCTTATATATTTAAAATTTTATAATAGATCTATATTTTTAAGCGTAAATCACATTAACTTTAAAATTCTTCTATCTTTTTAGGCGTAACTCACACTAACATTATAATTGTTCTATTTTTTTAAACGTAAATCATACTAACTTTATAATTATTCTATCTTTTAAAGCATAAATCACACTAACCTCATACATTTAAAATATTATAATTAATCTATATTTGAGGTGTAAAACACACTGACCTCATGTGTTAAAATTTTATAATTTGTCGTTTGAAGCGTAAATCACACTAACCTCGTAATTGTTCTATATTTTAAAGCATAACTCACAATAACCTTATAATTGTTCCATCTTTTTAAGCGTAAATAATACTAACCATATAATTGTTCTTTCTTTTAAAGCGTAAATTACACTAACCTCATATGTTTAAAATATTATAATTTATCTATATTTAAAATGTAAAACACATTGGCCTGATATGTTCAAAATTTTATAATTTATCCATCTTTAAAGCGTAAAATACACTAACCTTATATATTTAAAATTTTATAATAGATCTATATTTTTAAGCGTAAATCACACTAACTTTAAAATTCTTCTATCTTTTTAGGCGTAACTCACACTAACATTATAATTGTTCTATTTTTTTAAGCGTAAATCATACTAACTTTATAATTATTCTATCTTTTAAAGCATAAATCACACTAACCTCATTTAAAATATTATAATTTATTTATATTTAAGGTGTAAAAAACACTGACCTTATATGTAAAATTGTATAATTAATCTATCTATTTTTTAAGCATAAATCACGCTAACCTAATATTTATAAAATTAACCTATAATTGTTCCATATTTTGAAGCGTAAATCATACTTACCTTATCATTGTTCTATGGGCATATTCGACTATGAGTTAGGATATATCAATACCGAGATTTAGACAGATTTTATATTATAGTTTTGAAAGTTAGGCAGAGTAATGGCCACTTCCTTGTACGATTTACCAAATCCAATTAAAGGCACACTTTAAAGACGTTTTGCTAAGATTACATATTGCAAGTTACATGAACTAAATTGAACCAAAGGAGACATATAAAAAGAGCCGGATGTTACAGAAATAGGAAATAATATATAAAGAAGCTGGTATTTTTAGAATATAAAATAGCGTACAATCCCACCATTCACAATCAGTAGCAAAAAGTAAAATACAATTTGTAACCATAATACAAAACAAAAGAAAATCTGGTGTGGACTTATGGCACACGACAGAAGTGAAAACTTCTAATTTTAAAATATATTTACAATTACTCTGATGTTATATTATGTATGTTATTTTAGTGAAACAGGGATCATGCGTGATTGTTATTTTAAAATACAACAATATACCCATATTTTATTAAACTACCCTCAAATAAAATATATATTAAACACTCACTGTTTACATTTGAATTATTACGCCATCTATCGAAAAATATTGCCAAAATTATTTTATACTTAAAAGTAATTTTATTTTTAAATCTAAATTTAAACTAGAAAATTTCTAGAATTGAAACAACTATTCGTTGTTCTAGGAGTATGATTTTCTCTTTGGGTGCGAGAGGTTCCGGCTTCAAACCCCGGACGAACAGAAGTATATTTAAATAAATATTTTCACGTTTTATGACAGTTTAATGTAATACACCGATAAAAGAGCCGACAAAACAACGAAGCTGACCGAATGGGAAATTAATCGGAAGATATTATTAAAAAATAGAACGTAATTTTTAAAAGAGGATGCACTGCGTGTGTCTAACACGCTCGTTCGACTCGCTCGCTCGAACTCGCACGTTCGATAGCGAAGAGAGCCGAATTTACCCGATTCAGCTTCACAAACCCGAGCGAACGTCTCAGCTTCATTCCCTGCTCATAATAAATTTTTACTTCAAAGTGAAGCGCGCGCAGGTGCACTTAAAATATTCACTTCAAAAAGTGCGCTTAAAAAAGTTCATTTGATATTCTAAAAGTACGCATGGTGCGCCTAAATATGTACTTCACTAGACTGATACCGAAGAGAGCCGAGTTTACCCGATTCTGCGTCACCGACCCGCGCATGACGGCTCAGTTTCGTTCACTGCTCATAAATAGTGCTCAATATAGGGTGCGCCTAAAGAAGTTTTTACTTCAAAAGAACTACTTTCTTAATACGCGCATATATGTCAAGGAATGCTAACAAAAAGAAAAAATAATTACAAGAACCTAAAGAACACATAAATTTTGAGAAATGGTTGCAAAACGTAATCAACACCGATTGTTTTCCTTTTTTTATTGTTTAATATGTAGCTATTACCTGAATTAATTAACATAAAATTAATTAGACTTTAATTGAGGAGTAATGTTGTGAACATGAATATCCTTTTCGCTTTTTCGAATTTTATGTGGCATTTTTCGACGACACTGTCGTGTCTGCGAGTTTCCCGGATTAGTAGTACTCCGTCAACCACACACTGAAATAAAACTTCGTGATTATTATTATAAATAAAAAATTGGTAAAACTATTAAAAACTATCAAAATTATAACTGAATTCAAGGCTCAAAATTATAACTGAATTTAAGGCTCAAAATTATAACTGAATTAAGACTCAAAATTATAAATAAATTTAAGGCCCAAAGTTATAACTGAATTAAGTCTCAAAATTATAGCTGAATTTAAGGCTCAAAATTAAAAGTGAACTCTGGGCGCAAAATTATAACTGAATTCAAGGCTCAAAATTATAACTGTTTAAAATTATTACTATGTATTTCACTGCTTTGCTCGTTATAGTTTTGAAGAACCATTTCCCCCTCGTATTTTGTTAGAGGACACTCTGGAATAATGTGTTGGACTGTCTGCTTCAGGTATTCGCTTTCACATATTTCAGTTTTCCTTAAATCCCATTATTCCGTAAACGACTCAATTCCGTTGCGACAAGGCAAATCCACACCAGACAAATCGAGCCTCTTCAAACCCATGGGGAAGTGCGTTCAGATTCATTTCAAATAAATAAATAGTTTATGAGAGAGACAGACATAGAATATTTTTTATTCCAGGAAATAATTAATTTTTTTGTCAGAAAAATCACGCCGTTGTGGATAAAAGCGCGAAAATAAAAATGGATTTATTTTTGAATAGTAAGTGGATGATATAATCTTAAACTTAAATATAAACATTTTCATTTAAAAGAAAATTGTCTGTTTTCCACGCACATAAAACCGTAGCTCAACCCACTAAAATAATATGACAAATTCTAAAAGATTACGAGAAATACACTCGTTTAAAATAAACCACGTCGACACTAGATAAGAGCATTCAACACTGATTAAGCTAGATTTTATTTACAACTAAATGACGTAAAGATTAAATTGCAATTAAACTCTTCGCTGTATAAAATAGTCATTCCATAACTTTTCATTATTTTACTGGTGGGAACTTGCTTTAAGAGCTTATGCTCCTTAAGAGCTTCAGATACGGAGCTTCGGATCGTAAGCCACCGTGCAGCCATTTTGTAAGAATTTTTAGTACCTTTCAAATGTTACATTGTCTGCTGGTCGATGACAATATCCGTCCTCACGCTCTAGCATCAATAGTTTTGCAGGAAAGTACAGTTTAAAGTAGCACTTTGTTGTAGGTAGTATATTCTTCGACATTAAACCGTATTGAGTATATCTGGAACTTGGTGAGAGCACCATTAAAAGCTAGTTTTCAGTGAACTTACAGAAGTTTGAGAGAACCGGAATCGTACTTCATAAATTTACTCGGGGTACAGTTGTAAAATTTCAATAAAAATTAATAATAAGAAACACCATTTGTGGCAATTTATTTTGAATTATCTAGGTACTATTGATACAATTCAAAAATAGTTCAATGCTCCTAACTCGACTTGAGTTAAAGAAACCGTTGCTATATATAGAATAAGATTTACAGAATGCGAAGGAAGTAAGAAATGTTTGAAGTGTACATGTGAATTGAGGCACAATGTATGCTATTTCGAAATATAACAAGGTGAATCAAAAAGCTAAGAAAGAATGTAAAGTGATCGTTAAAAACTGAACGGCGCAAAAGGTAACCGTTACGAGAGAGGTACCTCATTACGTAAATATGAATTTTACGGTCGGTCTGATTTAAACTGATATCTAATATGGATAGACACTCCAGGAAGGTATTTCAGTCTGCCAGCGAGCGATCGACATCGGCAAGAGTTTTTTCCTGCTAATTTACTTCAACTGACACTCGTTACCAACTTGGTTGTGCCCCCCCCAAAATTCTGTGTCTTCTTGTTTATATAAATATAAATATATATATATATATATATATATATATATATATATATATATATATATATATATATATATAAAGTTCCATCATTCGATTTCGGAATAATATGATCGAGTCATATGATTCTAAAATGGAATAATTCAAAAATTAGAACAATTCGAATATTTAAATAATTTTATTCTCGAATAATTATAATATTCAAATGGTTCGAGTACTTGAATTACTTCAAGAAGTGTTTGAATTAATCGAATAATTGAAATGTATTCGTAATTTAAATATTCAATTTAATTTTCGAATCGAATCTTTCGGTTCTATGCCTTTTTAATTCTTCGTAATTCTGAGATATTCGCACATATTTAATTAAAATTGGGATGGCTTGTGGTATGAACATAATTAAATCCGCGTTCTTGCTGTTGCTATTCTAATGATTATACATAATAACAACAGTTGTGACAATCGTTGTGTCTATAATTATTTACTTATTGTTTATTCAATGCGCGTTAGTGGAATGATACTGTACTAAGAAATTTAATTATAGCCGTTCTTGTATTACTAGATAGTGAAAGGGGCCGAGGATAATTGCGAGTTTATTAATTTATAGAATCGTATAAATATGTACACACACACCCTAAGCAGAGTAAATAAAATAAAAAAGGAAACATTAAAAAGTAAACTTAGTTTAAGAAACTAAAGTTTTACTACGAAAAAACTAAAGCTCAGCTGTAAAAAAATTTAAACTCGACTAAGAAACATTTAAAACTGAACTACGAAAAAAATAAATTCAACCACAATAAATTAAAACTGGACTACGAAAAAATTAAAGCTCGACTACGAAAAAACTAAAAGTTGACTGTGAAGAAACTAAAACTTAGCTACGAAAAACGTTAAATTCGACAATGAAAAAGCTAACTAAACTACGAAATAGCGAATAAAATGAAACTCAATAAAAACTAAAACTCAACTAGTAAAAAAATAAAACTCAACTGTGAAAAAATTAAAACTCAACTACGGAAAAAATAAATTCAACTATAAAAAAATTAAAACTGGACTACGAAAAAATTAAAGCTCGACTACGAAGAAACTAAAAGTTAACTATTAAGAAACTAAAACTTAGTTACGAAAAACTAAAACTCGATTTCGAAAAAGCTAACTAAACTGCGAAATAGCGAAAAAAATGAAACTCAAAAAAAACTAAAACTCAACTGGGAAAATAATAAAACTCGACTACGAAAAAACTGAAACTCGATTACGAAAAAATTAAAACTCGACTACGAAAAAACTAAAACTAAGCTACGAAGAAATTAAAATTCGACTACCGAAAAATTTAAAATCGCCTACGAAAAAACTAAAACCCAACAACTAAATAACTAAAACTAGACTATGAAAAAATTTAAAACTCGACTACAAAGAAACTAAAACTTCGGAACATTCTTTCACTTATATTGCAATAGAATAAAAATTAAATGATATGGTCACATAAAGCATTGAAACTGTATTATCTTCAATTAAATAATAATTTTATACAATAATTTGAAAAATGTATACTATTTTGGAGGCCTATTTCTTTTCTAGAGAATAAATTATTCAAAAACATTATTTCTTATTTTGAAAAATAAAATTAATAAGTACTTTTACTCTACAAATTCAAAACAGACATTAACATTAGTATATCCTTTGAAGCCTGAATATTTTTGTATAATTACACCTTTTGGAAAATTATAATTAAAAAATGTAAAAAGGTTTATTATCCTTTTTAACATAGTATAAAATGATAATCGTAGAATTGGAGAAGAGTAATTTTCCCTCAGTTCATAGATTTTTCCCGGAAAATTTTACTTCGTTACCAAGTCGTCACTTTCAATAACGGCCTTTGAAATGTATCCTTTCTGTTCTCATCGCAAATAATAAAACCAGTCAAGTGCGAGTCTGGCCCGCGCATCGAAGGTTCCACACTTGGTCTGAGGTGCTTTATTTATCATAAGTCATCATTATTACGAACTTTCTGGCACAATAGATATTTAATAAAATCTAATATAATTGAGTAAGGACATATATTTTACCGCAGATATCATAAAAACGATTATATCTAGAATTGGGCGCGACGACAGGCAATAGTCAGAGCCCCGCACTTGAATGTTGCAGGCGAGCTGCTGGGCCGATTACCAATGAATATCCGTCGTTATAAGACAATTTTATATACTAATTATAAAATATGCAATCACTACAACTAGAAGTTGCACTAATCGTTGACTATTCCATAGTTATTCCGACTATTCCATGACCATCTGATTGACAAATGTTCTATGACTTGACTATCTGATTGACGATTGTTCAATGACAGTTCTGACTGTTCGAAGACTGTGATTTGGAAGCGTCGTCAACCCTTTTATATGCCGCGAAGTGATCCCTTTGTGCGGCCGCCGGTTGTCACGCCAGAGGTTACGAACTTACGACTGCCTGATAGCCGCATTGGTTAGTGCGGCCGTCCGGAACAAGAGTTATTGTTATAATTTTCCTACAACATTTGTATAGGCTTCTAAACACAATGCTTTTTCGTTATCCTAAGTCCAATGATTTCGAAAATAAGGGAGGCATTTTTTCATCTCTGAAGATATATTATGGAAAATTATGAAAAATTTATAACACCCTCTTAGCTAACACTCTTAAGCAATACCCTACACTATATACGGAATTAAACAAAATTTTCAAGATACTTGAGTACTAAATAAATAAGAAATAAAACAATAAATCAAAACAAGAAATAAAACAATAACAAATAAAGTAAGAAATAAAACAAGAAATCGTTTTTAAAACAGTAAAGCTTTAGTTGGTCAATGGCATTTGAAAGCTTTTTACTGCCATTAAAAACCTAACTTCTGTTTTTAAAGCGCGCGTATTTGTTCGCCTGTCTACATATTTCTCTAAATATAACCCTAAAAAATATAAATCAGACAAATTTTTTACTCAAATTATCCTCCGATGATAGCAAAAATGGGAAACGAAATTCCACCGAAAAAAAACTGACAACCTCGAGTGAAACTCGCACTGCGAGTGTTCCGTAAATATTTAGACATTTATGAACATTTAATATATCTGCATACTATTTCTAATTAAACTATTTACAAATATCAATTTGTTTACAATACAAAATACATTGAATATCGTATCTTTCACAGGCGTAGCGGCAAATTGGTTATAAAAATTTATAATTCCACGTAGGAATAGAAATCACTAATATTTGGATTTTTTCCTCTATTATGCAGACTTTCAAAAAAAAGAAAAAAAAAACACCCATTATGCAGACTTTCAAGAATGTAGATTGACCGGAAGTACCCTATGGATTACATAGGTTACATTGTGTAAAGAAAAATATACGTTTTAAAGGATTTTAAAGGCCATATATTCTTGTTATCTGAACCAAAAACTTACATTTTTGCAGTATTATAGATCTCAGTATGTATACTGATAATTTAAGTAAAAAATTTGTCTGATTTATATTTTTTAGGGTTATATTAATTCCAACTTGATATTTTAATTGAGCAAAAGAGCTTTGATAGACAGACGGACGGACGGGCAATGAAGTATTCTTATAAGCGTTCCATTTTTTTTATTTTGAAGGACGGAGCCTTCGAAAATGACTTAAAATCAAAACAGGAAGATAATTTTTAGTTAATTAAGATATCAAAGGAATCATTTCATAGACCTAATTACATAGAAAAACTGTTAAATATGAATGAAACTCACACTGCCATATTTAGGAACGCAGAGAAGCTTAAACAATTAAGGATATGAAGCAGGGTTCGGAATTATCAAGGTAAATATGCCTCGTGATAATTATCAAACAAGTAAGTATCAATCGATCGTTACTTAAATTAATAATTATCCGATAAATCAAACAAATGTGTATCAATCGATTGTTATTTAAATTAATAATTACCTGCTAATTATCAAACAAATATGTATCAATCGATCGATTTATCAACTTTTCAGTTAGAAGCAAGTAGTTTAGTCAAATTATATACATTTAACAAAGGTAATCTTTTATTTATTTTGACTATGACTTCGCAACAATAAACTTATAAAACACAACTTTCAACAAAAATAAGCAAAAATCAAACTACGTATTAGTAAAATTATTGAGTCGAATATTATCCTCATTCATATTCATATTCAGACAATCTTCAACAACAGTTTGAGGATTATCTGAATATGAAGGCCAATTTAAAATAAAACTTAAATCTGATTTCAAATTCAAATTGGGAAAGACTGATATTTACAATAATAACCAATACAAATGAAGCATAACGTGACACTTAACAAATACGAAACACAACACGGGGAAACCCCGACTATAAATAAATCTTAAATGGCGTGAGTAATATTTCTATTACAAAAAAATTTAACAGTGACAAATTAAATATTTTGGATCATATTTATCAAGATAATTATCAGTCTACATTTATCTTAATAATTGTCGAAAATAATTATCGGTGAAAATTATCGCTTCTGATGAAGGCCATTTCAAAACGAGACTTAAATCTGATTTCACATTCAAATGGAGAAAGGTTTAACATTTACAGCAATAACTAACAGAAATGAAGAACGACCTGACAGTTTAACAAATACGAAACACAACACGGGGAAACCCCGTCTAAAAATAAATCTTAAATGGCGTGCGTAGTATTTCTATTAATAAAAAATTGAAAAGTGGTAAATTAAATATCAGTCTATATTTATCTTGATAATTGTCGAAGATAATTATCGGTGATAAATATCGCTTCTGACCCTGGTATAAAGTTTTTTACTATTACCCGTATTAATATTATTTTCTACTGCGTAGGTAAATATACGTCTTTACGACATCGCAACAAGAAATTATAAGTGACATTTTCTATTACATACACGCAATAGGGCAGTGAAAAAAAAATTTTATCCCCAAGTTTAAGGTATGAAAAAGTCCATACAAAATTAAAATTGCAGTCTACACTTTCATATATGTTAGGATTATTAATCTAAATGTTTCTTTAAAATATGATTAGTGTGATACGCCCCTACACTACTCGCGAAGTTACCTCGATGAAATGCTCGTCGAAGTTGATCGCAATCCGAAGTACGTGACTACACACTCGTGCAACCAAGCTCAGTCACCGTGAGTCTCCCGTACGCTAGCCTCGCGAAGTCCTCTGACTCGAGCGCAAAAACCGACAGCGATTGAAAGTCGCCCTAGGCGCAGCGAGGTGACACAAAGCGAATCGAAGTACCTCTCTATACTATTTTCTTCGCCTAACTTCGATCAACTTCGCGAGTGGTGTAGTGCAGATTTGAGACTTAAACTAAAAGAATTATAGTACTGCGATCTACGAACGGACAGACAAGACGAAATTATATAGGTGAACGTTTTCGCCATTCAGCTACGAAATCCTAAAAACATATAATTACAAAATAAACAAACATTTTTTTATATTGAATTTATAAGTATTTATCAAAATCACCTTATGAATTTAATTCCTACCCAGATCTTAGCATCCTTTACAAATAATCGACTTTAATTTCAATAGTTAGTTTTAAAAAAAAATTAAATTTCAAATCCAAACAAATTAGTAAAAAGAAAGATTTTAAAAATATTGAAGGTTACAACTTGTATAAATTAAAATTAACACAGCTATAATCAGTTTAATTATCCCGTTTTATATAAAATAACTTCACGTTATAATTTGATACTCGAGATGTAGAAATTTCAAATCCAAACAAATTAGTAAAAAGAAAGTTGTAAAAAAAATATTGAAGGTTACAATTTCCATAAATTAATATTAACACAGCTATAATCAGTTTAAGTATCTCCGTCAATTTTATATAAAATAACTTCACGTTATAATTTTATGCTCAAAATAAATTTTGTTAATTTATTAACCAGTGTGAAGATGAACCAACTTAATAAACAAAAATTAGATCAATCCAAGTGTATTACCCCGATTTAAGATTAAACTCGACCAACCAATAAATGGATGAAACGAAAACAGTATATTCCTATATAATTTTACGCCAAAATGGGCGTGGGTACTCAGCTACCCAGCATCCAAGGAAAACGATAACATCATACCTTACTTCACGCAGCAAGGCACTGACGCCTAGTGAGACAGCATCACAATTCACAGGCCCTCTCTGTCTATCATCTTCTATCCCCTCCTCTGATCTTTACTACCCCTTCCCCTTAGCGGGAGGCCTGGCTTTAGTCTAACATGAACCGTGCGGGAGTGTTGATGTACTTCTCCGCCGCCGCGTCGTTGGAGTTTCGCGTTTAATTTTTTTTTTGATTTATAAATTGGAGTGACTGAAAATAATTGTTCGGCACCTGTTGAGACCGTTTCTTGGGTTCTGACATACTCAAAATATTTATTTGTGAAGTTTATCTTTTGGCGGCACTTACGTAGCAAAGTGAAATACCCGATAGGATTGTTTTGAATTTTAGTGGCGACGTTTCGGCATTTTCTGGATTTTCGTGTACGCTCGAAAAGGATATGTTGTGTTTGTGGCCAATCCTATTGAAATATTCAACTACATAACGCAAAAGTTGGTGTATTATGTGACTGAAAACGTTTCGTTTGGTTATTGTTTTTCTTTTTCGTTTGGTGATATTATGCTCAAGGATTAATGTTACGAAAAAATAACAACGTAATAAGCTAAGTGCTACGTAAAATTTTCGAAGTATTTTCGTCCGAATCATATCGTAAGATGGTGGTTTTAGACGGACAAGCGACTTATATTGGATTATTTTGTTATATATTTGGTGAGTTGATTATTATTACGTTATATTTTGAGTGAGAAATAAAATTTTCATTAATATTATAATATATATCATTAGTTATTATATAATTTATTGTTGTTGATTTTTTACAAAATTTATGTTTGTTAAAAGTACCAACAGATTCGCGATGTCCAAATTGCATCAAATTTTACGAATACAAGCAGTGTTCGTCAAACATAATCGAATTTCGCTTTAACGATCATTCAAAAAAAATATAATATGTGTTATATATTAAGTATATGTTATGTTATTATTTGACATTCATATATTATTTGGTTATGCGCGTTGTTGTAATAATAAATTATTAGATAATTTTAATAAATTTATTGAAAAAATTACAAGAAAAGATCACAAAAGAAAATCTTTTCTTTATTCATTAACATTACGTTCAACTGATAAATGCAACCGTACATACTAGAATTCTTAGAATGATTTACGTTCTATTGGCTAGACAAGCACCAGTTAGATAAGTGAAAATATGGATATGTCATATTCTTTATCTGATACCTCTCCAGTGATAGAAGTCGAATGGCCGCAGTTTATAGCTCCAAGTATGTACTTGGAGCTATAAACTACGTTTAAAAAAATTATTCGAGCTAGGTACAATTTCACGCGAGTTCAAATCGTAACTCTTAAAGATAGATTTAATTCTGGAATTTTAAGATTGTACATAAATGAGATACTATGTAATATCGAATACCCATTTTCTGACGTGAAAGCGTTTGAACCTGATATCAAAATTAAAGTGTTTTCGCTTCTAGACCAAAATACGAATTGACTTCCAATTCAATTTACATTTCACAATTTGGTCGAAGATGATTTTTTTAACCTAATTATAATTTAATCAACTAATTATTTCAAACTTTTGCTTTATTATTAAATTCCTTTTTTTTTGAAACACGAATAAATATGCGTTTCTAGTTTATTTTAATATTCTTATTTAAACTAATAGTTACGTAGTTTACTGTTTATAATATATCATAGAAATATCTAAGAAAAGATCAAATTTTCAATGAAACTTAGAAACATATACATTATTTCTTTTTTTTAACTTAATTAAAACTAGAAATATACATATTTATTTATTCAGTCGATTCGCACTTTCTATGGTTATACAATTCTTTCTCAGTTTCCTGTCTATATTTCAATATAATTTTGTGACCTCAATTGTTTAACCCAAATGCGACCTTATTCTCGTAGATACATAAGGTTTTGATTTCATTGTAATAAAAATATCGCCTTTCAAACAATCGATTGTATACCTAGTTTTGGTCAATGTTGATTTTTTCTATCAGATATTTCATTGCTATGTACCTAATATGTCAGTATGTAAGTGAAACAATCTTTATCGTCATCCTGTCCGTTTGTTCGTCTGCCCTAGCCTGTTTCGACAGTTTTAGACGTAGTTAAATGCAAACATGTATTTTAGATGGTTAACTCAATTAAAATGGAGCAAAACATAAAGACTTTCTTTTGATATTTTTTTGGAAGTTGGGGAGATCTCCATTGGAGAAGACCAAAATTTTATTTGCGCTTCCTAAATAGTCGGCTGTCACTGGAAAGGTGTTTCGAAATATAAATAATTCAAAATCCGTTTATCATATTTTGTATTTGGCCCTATTTTTTTATTGAAATATTGAGTTTCTAATTGATGTTCAATCGTCTTTTACCTTCTTATTTTCCAACTAATGTATGTCATTTTAATAGAATTTTAAAGTAAAATTGTTTTGTTTAACTTTGATCAATAATTTAAAGAAATATAGAGGATAACAGAACCTTATTTTACGCGTGATACGACACGCATTTAACCACGTTTTTATCATGTTATCAATATTATTTTATCAAGAAATATTTATCTATTATAATATTATATTAATATTCCTCTATATTGTCTCTCAATGGATTTCAATGGATCTCAATGGATTTCAATGAGAATAAGTATGACTGAATGAAACCAAGTAGTTACATCATTTTAGATTCAATACTGTTGAAACTAACGAGGTTTAGATAAGAAAAAAAAATGTACGATAAAAAAACTGAGACAATTTACGTATATTAATAAAAAGAAGTAAAACTCTTTTTTCTAAATCAGGGACTCGACAAAGATAGTGATGATGACATTCCGTTTAACATCACTGGCAGCTTAACTACTTTTGATGACATTCCGTTTAACATCACTGGAAGCTTAACTATCGGGTCCTTTAGAATCTCTGTATTTTAGTCGGAATAATGATAGTCATTACGCAGCATTCTGTTCTGTTATGGTGTAACTAATTTCCATCCTTTATCCTGTTCCACGCATTAATCTTAGATGTTTTACACACGCTGTGTTAAGTACCAAAATCTGTTTCGACTGGGAAAGCGTAATTTAATTTTCTGTTTTAAATAAAATTTTAGGCTTCTCCAATGGATTATCTCTCCCAATTTCCACAAAATTATGAAAAGAAAGTTTTTAGTTATTATGTTGCTTAATTCTAATTGAACCATCTAAAATATCTGCTTGCAAATTTTTATTTGACTACTTCTGAAAGTGTCTAAACATGACAGGAGGAAGATAAAGATTGTTTCACTTGCATATTGAAATATTAGGTTTATAAGGAATGTAATATCTGATAGAAAAAAAACATTGATCAAAACGTAGGTATACAATCGATTGTTTGAAAGGCAATATTTTTATTACAATAAAATCGAAACCTTACGTATCTACGAGAATAAGGTCGCACTTGGGTTAGACAATTGAAGTCACAGAATTATATTCAAATGTAGACAGGAAACTGAAAAATAAATTTATAATCTTAGATAGTGCAAATCGTCGGAAATAAAAAATATCTATATTTCTATTAATTAAGTTCAAAAAAGAAATAATTTAAAATTTTTGTTACTCAATTTCATTAAAAATTTAATCCTTTGCTAACAAATTTCAATGATACATTACAAACAGTTAACTATGTAACTATTAGTTTAAATAAAAATATTAAATATAAACTAGAAACTCATATTTGTTTATGTGTTTAAAAAAAAGGAATTTAATAATAAATGAAAAGTTTGAATTAATTGATTAAATGATAATTGGGTTAAAAAAATTAATCTTCGAACAAATTGTGAAATGTAAATTGAATTGGAAGTCAATTCGTATTTTGGTCTAGAAGCGAAAACACTTTAATTTTGATATCAGGTTCAAACGCTTATGATGACTTTTCTCAAATATCTGAAATGTTTTCATTGATAACAACGATAGCTATATTATATAGCTTATATTACATAGCGATATACATTTAGATAAATTTAATCTTTTGTGGCATTCTGGTCGTATTGTGTAATCGCAGATTAAAAACGAATTAAGTTTTTGAAATGGTTGTGTTGGAAATAGAAGTGCTTCTGAAGCAAAACTTTAAATCGTGAAGTAAATATACTAGATATTTATCTACCGGTTTGTAAAAAAATATTAATTATTAAAAAAATATATTTCTATCCAGTAGCTTTGTTCGTGTTTCAGAGGGTTAATAACATGAATAGATTTTAGTTTTTGCTATTTTAAGAACATATTTGATCACAATTTATTGTATGTTTCTTTTGTTCTTCTAATGCTCTGTTATGCACTATTTTCTATTATTTTTATTCTAATGTGTTTCAACTTGTTTTAAGAATTAAATGTAAAATTATGAGTATTTTTAGGGTTTCGTAGTTCAGAGGAAAAACCTGAGTATTTTTAGTTATTCTAGTCGTACTTCAAAAGAAAAACTTATCAGATGACTCACGTGTCTGTCTGTCCGTAGGTCAGAGCCGTTTTTCTCTGAAATCGCTTGACGTGAAAATTTTAAATTTGACATAATCATAAAGTGTATTGACCCGCATATACCTTAGTAGGTAGTTAACACTTAAACATTTCTGTATCCAATTTCTTGGAGGAAAATTGAATACTAGATAAACATTGTGAAAATTCCGTATATAATAATGTTTGGTTAGGTTAGGTTGCATATTTTCCTAGATATAACGAATATATATATATATATGTATATATATATATATATATATATATGTGTATATATATATATATATATATATATATATATATATATATATATATATAACTTAATGTTATAGTTTATGAGATGTTCACGGTAATATATGTGTCCCCTACTTAATTATAATAGGTATTATTAAATATATATTTCACTAAGAAAAATCAATATCAGCGATAAGTTAGGGTAAACAAAGTAATCTCACTTCATACGCGGTAGGTAACCCTCGATGCGCGAGCCCGACTCGCAATTAGCTGGTTTCTATTTATTTTTATTCTAACTAATTTTAACTCATTTTTAGGAATTACGCAGTCAAGCTATGGATCTTTTTAATATAAATATATCCATTTCTCTTTCATAGAGTGACAGTTTTTACAATTTTACACATATTTTTGTGAAATTTTGCTAAGTAGATGCTCGTACTTCAGACGCATATCTTGATGCGTAAACATCAAATAGTACGCCTGATGATATATCTTTGAATAGATCTTTTAAAATTAAAGTGAAGTGTAGACAATTGTTTCAAATTCGAAACCACGTTCGCGAAATGGAGCAAAAAATATACTCGTTTGACAGGTTTTTATTTCATCATTTTATTGAATATCACGAACACGCGTGTGCTATTAAGTTGACAATATACACCGCCATTACAATCCTTAAACCGGAAATAATTAAGTTGTTGCTTTAGCAAATTTAAAATAACAGTTCTGTGATTTTTGCATAAAACAGGAATTCTATTGAATACTGAATGAAGGAAATGGAATTTATTATAATATATTATATTTAATATTTATACAGAAAATAATTTCCCACGATATCGTATATCGGCACCGTTTCGATACCCGATTTTATATCGACCGACTTAACCGTTTACGATACAAAAATTAATAAGCAAGTCCGTTTTTAACGACTTCCGGCGGCATGGTTTCCGTAGCACTGTTATAATTCTATGAAAAGCCATCAAATTTGACTTCGTATATCCGACAGATTTGTACGTTAGCATAAATGAGAAACTCATTATAATCCAATTGGAGAATATGGGCCATATTTGGGCTATGGATAATGTTCAACTAAGTATAAAGAGTTACTGTGCAGTCAGTGCTGACGGATAGTTTAATATTTACTGGCATGAAGGTAGAAAAAATGTTGCCATAAAATGGCTATAAAGTTAAATAAATTCAAATATTGTTGAATGGACGACATTATGAAGATGGTAGTTAGATGGTAGTAGTTGATATTATCTAAAAATTACTATAGTTTAAAATAGTTTTAAATGTGAACAATGAGATAAATATTCTAATTTTTTTTTGTTAAAATCCGCACATATCACTTATTAATTTTAAATCTGCACCTTATATGTGTTCTGACAAAAAAACATTTGCCAGATTTATAAAGATCTGCGTGGAATCACGGTTCGATATAGTACTTTAGGGAATACCCCGAGCAAGTTATTTATCGGATATTGAATAAAATTTCATAGATTTCTTAAAAAATTCTGCCTTACTTAAAGATTTACCTTGCTTAAAAATTCTTTCTCTGCTAACATTTAAGAAACCAAAGTAAATTATAATATTATGTTCTTACTATACTGTATAATCACTTAAAAATTATTAAATTCCATTGCTTTAAGTCATACTTTCCTATTTTTGGAACGTCATCTTTGTCTCGTGACTAACTGTATTAATATGGTTCTGTATCCAGGGTTAATTAAATTTTATTGTAAGTTTTGAGTTTCGTATCTTGAAAGAAAAAAAAAGAAACTCTTTCAAGATCATCTTGAAAGGAAAAAAAACGAATCCCTTCCAAGATCACTTGTGTGTCCATCTGTCTGTCTGTCACATTACAAGAAATGCTACCTATCAGCCTGTTCTTTTCTCAGTAAAGGTTAAAAACGGATCCCTTTCAAGATCACTCGTGTGCCATCTGTCTGTCTGTCACAATTCAAAAAATGCTACCTATCAGCCTGTTCTTTTCTTTAGTAAAGGTTATACTTAGAAATTTGAAAGGACACGGGTGAAAATCGGACAATATTTTAAAATAGAGAGGACAAAATTTATTTGTGCATCAAAAAAATGGTTATTTTTTATAATATAAATATATTTTTGGCATATCTGAAATCCAAGGGGTACCCCAAAATATTTGCAAAATAAATTCTTTTAAAAGTAACATCTCGTACAAGGGCTGCTTTGTAAACGCATCTAAAACAATTGCAAACGTAAACAAGCAAAAAAGAATGCATCTATCCCCTCTTCATCTCCTTTTCTGAAACAACCGAACTTATAATTATGAAAATAACACAATTTTCCGAAGCTTATTTCAAATTTATTTAAAATTTTCAAAAATTCACGATGTTCTTTGTGTCTGTGGAAATGTATAAGAAAAATTATAAATATAAATTTAGAAATACCGTGGTATTTTAAATAGTTTAACTGTTGTATGAACCTGAGTTATTGTGCGAGCTCTACGCGTACTTAAAAGGTTCTATTTAATAAATTTTCTTTCAGATTTCCATGTTCCCTTTTCAAGCGTAAATACCAATTATATTTGCATTTCACTTGAAACGGGTATCAATACTAGTTTTCAATACTAATTAAATTATCTTAAGGTAATGATTTTTTTTCGCAAACTGTTAATATCACAACATTTTATAAAAAAAATAATTTTTGCGTTTTTTAAATAAAATAAAATGTGGTGAAACACCGACTTTTCGTGTAATGTTAAATTTAAATTTTTGAGAAGGATTTTTATGAAAACTAAACGGTAAATATTTCTTTTTTTTAATTTTTATACATCATTTTATATTGACTTTATTTAATGAAGTGTGGTGAAATTACTACCTTTATATGTACCTGTAATGCTGATTGTACAATTGTTGGGAGCGATTTTTACCAAAATTTAACGGTACTTAAATAATAGTTAAATTTAAAAATAAGTTGATTTATATTTATAGGTAGAAAAAAGAAAAGAAAAATAAAAATATATATATACATATGAAGTATTCAAGAGCTCGGAGAGAATATACCAACGTAAAAGTGAACAAATTAAAGTAGCAAATAAATAGCTGTCTCGTAGATGTTATATAAGAAAATTAGGACGAAAATAAAGTCTTAAAAATGAGATCTCCTAGAAAATATTTACTGTGTATGCACAAGTTTTGTTTCTTTTTAATACAAGATAAAAAATAAAAATTATGTGTTAAAAAAGATATATTGTATCAATTTATGTATTCCTTGTTAATGTTAATGACAATTGGTGTTCACAAGGCATACGGCATTTGAAAACGCAGGGACCCGAATTCGATTCCCGGCCGTTCGTCAAACGTGGCTGGACCGGTGTTATGGTTAGCTGCAAGAGATTCCTCTCGTAGTAATAAATCCACCATATGTGTTAATTAGATACATTAAAGTAGGTAAATAAATAAATAATTTTTGTACTTTTTTGGTAAAATAGCTTTGTTTAATAATTAAGGAACTTTTTAGTACCGCCCGTCCAAATTCTTTATATTCCCAAAGATTTTTGAATAAAATTATTTATCAATGTCGAATCAATATGCATTCGAAAAATGATGGGTAATCGATAAAGATGGCAGTCCACGGGTGTAAGGTCGGGAGAATATGCTGGTGTGAGACTTCTCATTCAGAAATTGGCAAATTTTTGTAACTCTTGGCTTCTAAGCTCATTCATCTCAATTATACGAGTGTACCTTGTAAAATCGCATTTCATTTATCCTAGAATAACGATAGGTTTAGCCTTAATTATCATTTAATGACGCAGGTTATAAGACATGAAATAAAACGTAACGTTTCTCATCGAAGTATGTCTATCCCTCATACATTCCAGACTTCTGATAAATATAGGCATTTGATATATATTGTAGTACCTAGGTCTTATTTAGTGCACTTTACATACTACTATTGCTACATATGTCATGGAATTCCAACGAATACTGTTACATTCTTTTCGTTTCAGTCTCACCAATCTTAATAATTTTCTTCTTATGTAATAAACAGTGGAATTATACGTATATCCATAATATCCATATAGGCTTCATAATTGGTATACCTATGAATGCCTTGATAATTGGTATACCTATGAACGCCGTCATAATTGGTATACCTATGAATGTCTTCATAATTGGTATACCTATGAATGTCTTCATAATTGGTATACCTATGAATGCCTTCATAATTGGTATACCTATGAATGCCTTCATAATTGGTATACCTATGAATTCAGTCATAATTGGTATACCTATGAATGCCTTCATGTTTGGTATACCTATGAATGCCGTCATAATTGGTATACCTATAAATGCCTTCATAATTGGTATATCTATGAATGCCTTCATAATTGGTGTAGCTGTGAATGCCTTCATAATTGGTATACCTATGAATTCCGTCGTAATTAGTATACCTATGAATGCCTTCATAATTGGTATACCTATGAATTCCGTCATAATTGGTATACCTATGAATGTCTTCATAATTGGTATACCTATGAATGTCTTCATAATTGGTATACCTATGAATGTCTTCATAATTGGTATACCTATGAATGCCTTCATAATTGGTATACCTATGAATGCCTACCTGATTGGCATCCCTGTAAATGAATATACCTATATAATGGTTGCTATTACCTATTCGCATTATTATAATATGAATCCCTGCATTGACATTGAAAACTTGTAAATTTGAAACGTATGATATTTATGGAAATAAAAAAAATTCTATTACTGTGAATTGATAACGCACTTTATATTATTAGGAAAACGTTATTTGCCCAATGCTAACTTTTATCATGAGAAGAAATGCAAACCGTTACAATGTGTTAATATTAAAAAAATCGTGACTAATATTCCCGTGCCACAACATATTTCCGCCGTTTTGTAAGATAATATGTAAAAATGTAACTAGTAATCGGTCAAAAAATTTACGCTACTTATCAATATTTAGCACATCGTATTTAAATTTTAATCTCACCTTTTTTTCTTATGAAAATGGTTTTGGAAGTGTCTCTGTTTATGTGTTGTTAATGTTTATGCGTTGAAGTGTTGTTGCGTGGGGTCGATAATTACAAAAGTGGTATATGTGGATGTGTCGATATGCAACTTGAATATGATTTCCTAGTTACCATTTTCATATATCCCATGCTATTTTATGAAAGGGTCTCATTAAAGTTTACTAAATTAAGTTATCCTCAAATTATATATGCCCAGAGTGTTTGTAACTTGACATGCTTCGTAGCAAGGGTAGCATATTTTGAACATATATTTACTTAAAACTAGTGGTCGCCCAGTGCTTGAAATTCAACCGTAATTCAATAAATTTGAACGTTATTGAGGTTTTTTTATCGAAGAGTAAACGTCTACAATCATTGCATACAATTTTGTTTTGAATTTTGTTCTAATACGTTAGTTGAGAGGTTATATGACTATGTTACTAGCGTATGTTGTTTGCCTTAATTCCATGGGCTATGAAATTAAAAGTTTAATGTCAGTAACACAGACTATTGAAAAATAAACATTTGAAATCACACAAAATTCATAGCACGAAACTCATTCAGTCAACCTGACATTTTTAAATTATTTGGCTACTATCTCTACTCTGTGCGAATGCTTGACCACAGACTATTGTGTGTTTCACATTGACAGTTTGAACGTAAACAGTGAATCGTTTAATATATTTGTAAACCATACAAACACGTGTTTTATATATATATATATATATATTTTATATATATAAATACATTTTTCCTCTTTTTTCACTTTTTCTCCGTGTAAATTTTAACTTTACCAAATCTCACATACCCCCTGCGCGCAATGTGCTTAAAAAAGAGGCGCAAACTTTTTCTTCACCATTTAATGTATAGATTCATCGAGGTTGAAGACTGAAAATTCATAACATCGTACTTTCACTTAAAAACAGAAAGTTTCACTAAAAACGGAAGTACTTACAATTAACTCGCTAAATAACAACAACCAAAAACGAGAAAATACCATTATTTAAACGGTAATCAAGAACAGATCCCTTGCTCTTCTCCAAATCGCCTCTAAACTTTCAAATTAACTAACAACATTTCATTAATTCTCGATTTTTAGTTACTTATTAAAACCGTTACGTCTTTAGCCGAATCGTCTACGTCTAAATATACGTGGGAGTTACGTGGGATTCGACGCCGTGTTGAGGATTAAGTAATTAAAGATTAGAAATCCCGTTATATTCGGTTCCACGTTACAGTGCCGTCGGTTCCGACAATGATCTCAGATTTAGCTAAACTGTTCCAATTTACGGTTTCGACACGTTCTTCTGATTGCAACTTCTAATGTGTTGTACCGGGCATGTCGTATCGTTTAGGCACGCTTTTAACTTGTTACATATTTGTTCCGTATGAATGAATTGAGAACGATTGAAGACTTTTACTTTTAACTATTATTTTGGCGTTTTAAACCTTACTTCTTGATTTAGATTTTAATTATATGATAATCAAGGTTTTATGGGGTTAACCGGCAACACTTATTCGAAGTATATAATATGAATAATACGTTATTACAAAAACCATTTCTATAATTCACAATTAAATGAAACTACGTGATGTAGTATTATTTCTACTTTCTTTAATTTCTTTACCACGACCTAGGTTTCGTTGTATTACAACATCTTCAGGTGCCGATCCCACCTCAAGATGTTGTAATACAATGAAACCTAGGTCGTGGTAAAGAAATTAAAGAAAGTAGAAATAATACTACATCACGTAGTTTCATTTAATTGTGAATAATGAAC
Organism: Druceiella hillmani; assembly: GCA_039881145.1. Classification (NCBI taxonomy): domain Eukaryota; kingdom Metazoa; phylum Arthropoda; class Insecta; order Lepidoptera; family Hepialidae; genus Druceiella; species Druceiella hillmani. The sequence continues at coordinate 12,708,815 of JAYKKI010000013.1, forward strand.
TTCTACAAAATTAATGCCAAATATATTCAAAATTTCTATAATGTTATGATATTGGTACTGCCAACGCTATCTGTTAACGTTTTTAGTAAAATCTATGCTCATATATATAATACCATATCGTAATATTCACCAAGTTAGGTTTTTTAAATCTACAATATCGAGATATAAAAAAGCTGTAAAGTTTTTACATTTGTAGTCGCGGTGTACATGAATCTAAAATTAAGTAAAAAATTTTGCATTTTTTAAAAAAAATCATATCTTGGGTATTACCTGGGATAAACTTTTTTGTACTTTTCCTGGAATAGCCATTAGTTCTACTATAAGCTACTTCAAGGTTATCCATTGTTTTTTATTGAACCCCAATGATTAGGCAAAATTTTATGTAGAAGAAATATTATAATATTGCACATTTAGTTTTTAGTCAAATTATCTCCTTTTGCACATTTATAGTAATGACTGACTATTTACATTAGATATATAAATAAATTATAACTTATCGGAACCTACTTTAAACGCATATTTTTTAGAAATAATTGGGTCATTCATGTTTTCATACTTTTTTTATGCTAGAGATATATAAAATTTGACAAAAAAAATATTTTAGGCAAATTTACACGAAGGAATTTAGTTAATATTGTTTTTTCTGTAAAGTACTGAAGTTAGTCTTACTATTTACAATCTATCTATTGAAAGAGTTACCTTAAAATATTAACACAACAAAAAAACCTATAAAAATCTGTCATTTGTAGTCGCGGTGTACGTTCTCAAAATTCATCACCAGTTCTCCGTGTATCACTAAAAGGTTATGAGCCATAAACACTGAGTTATATTTTTTTTACAGTATGTTCATATTAGGTATATTAAAAATTCAAAAAATATTAACCTACTGACTAACATAAAGGCACTACTATACAAAGTTTTCGTTATACCTAAAATTAGTTCTCAAAATTCGGCACCAAGTCTCCGTGTATTACTAAAAAGTTATGAGACATAAATACTTAGCTATATTTTCTTTATAATATTTTATATTACATTAAAAAGCAAAAATATTAATCTGTTGACTAACATAATGACACTATTATGAACAGTTTTCGTTAGCTCTAAAATTTGTTCTCAAAAATCGGTACCAGTTCAGTGTTAAAAGTGTATAAGCCATAAAGTTTGAGTTATATTTTATTTATTATATGTTAATATGACATAAACAAGCAAACAACCGTATTGATTGATCACTACGATGCGGCTAGCTATTTTCGGCTACTGTAGCTAAATATTCGATTAACAGAGAAGTTTACGCGAGCTAAGCCGTTAGCAAACTTTCGGTAAATACGATTGTGAACTATTTTTGCACTATTACGACTAGGTCAAAAGGAAACTCTTTGATTTTAACAGTCTATGAATGAATTATGTATGTGTATTGTAAGAGTATATGCGAGGTATTACAGAATTTATCTTAATAATGAGAGTGTATAGTAAAAAGACCAATAAAATATGTCATAGCACCACTAACCGCCTTATGGTATCGGGTGATATTAAATTACATTGAAACCACATGGAAATGGACATCAAATCAATGGTCTGAAAGACAAGATTGCAATGATATATATAGTAGATGTAATATATACATATATAGAACCCCATAACTCCTAAACCACTAAACTGATTTTGATAAATGAGGCACTGTCTAATTTGTCTTAACCGCCTAGTGACATACGCTAAAAAATTCAATATGTCAACCGTAGAAAATCATATATTAGTCGATAATTTTCCTTCAAAAGGATTATAATATATACCAAATGAAATTGGTTTAAAAACCTATTTCTATAAGATATGTTTCTCTTATAAAACAGAAGAAAATTAATAAAAATCAAATTATTTTTTTTTAGCTGAATCCATCGTAAAGTATTTAAAACAAGCTCAAAAAACTCTACGCACAACGTGCAAAAATGTTATGGAATATTGTCAGGTACCTACACAAATTTGTTTCGAATTTTGCATTTTAAACTTCCAAAAAATTTATTTCCAATTTGCATTCTAAATTATCGCAGTCTGGTTCTTTCTTGTCAAGGGGTGTAACTTGTTGACGTAATAAATTTTATTGAGGGTAGAAAGAAAATTATGTACGTGCACGTGAATCAGTTAGCGATATTAACTTAGTAAAGCGTTGTGTAAAACGTTATGCAAAACATAATTATTCGACTTATAAACCGTAAAAAATTGTGTTAGAAGGGTGCGTTATGTAAATATTTCCTAAATAAAATTCTAATATTCGAATTTCTATGGCAAAACTTTTGCATACCTAAAACAATTGCCTAAATAAGATATATAAATATAGTAAGAAATACTTATTTTCCGAGAAAAGTTTAAAATTTCTGTACATATCCGCTTTTCCCCATTTCCGTTTGTGCATAGTCAGCCTGTGTACTTATTGGGGATACTGCCGAAGACATTATAACATTCCTCCACCAAACGCGATTGTAACTTAAATATTTTAAATTTTATGGACGCAGTTTCAAACATTAATTAAAGCTGGCTTCAAGGAAAGAGATTAACATTTCAAAGTTCAACTGAGCATTAAGTAATTTTCGGGGTGAATTCATTTTTTCTAGTATAATCATAATTTTGAGGGAAGAAGTTTGGCTAAAGTTATAAATATTCATAGATACTAGGCGGCATATAAAATTTTACCACAAACCTTACTTAATTCACATAACATACTTTACGTTACTATTATTAATAGCATACTTATATCATTCATTGCAAACCTTTTTTTAAACCTTATAAGAATGTTTTTATAAAAGAGCAGTTAAAATATTTTGCGAGTTTTTGTGGTATTGGATAAATGTAAAAAAGATATTAACTTTCTTCGCTACGTCTAGCAACAAATCCTTAAGGTACGTAATCTATCTCTTGTAATTAATTACAGTTCTGTTAGATCAATTGCGGATACATTGATACGTACTGAAACCAGTATTTTCATAACTGTCAATTATTAAGATTGATAACGTTCGACGGTTCTATTTATCGTACATTGTCCTTACGTTTTTATTATGTCACGGCGGTTAAGTATATAGGAAATTGTAAAAATTATTTGAAAAAAAAAAAAAAAAATAAAAATATATATATATATATATATATATATATATATATATATATATATATATATATATATATATACATACATACACTTTCTAATGGAAAACTCTCTATGACGTAATCGGTTGGTTTGCATTCTAACCCACTGATTTACCCTTTATAACGAACCCGCCATTCTCTATTACGAACGAGAAGACATTGTATAGGCGCCAAAATTTGTTTATTGTTTATTATAACTAGGTATATATTTATTACCAATAAGCTCTTATAGACTCCGAAATTAGCTTTATGAATGCCGACAATTCTAAGAATTAATAGACACAGTTCTATTGCTATTATTGTGTACAGTCATTACTGCTGTTTTCTTTAGGCACACGCGTTAACTGGGTAAAGTTGAGCCTTAACACATTACTCTTTTTCTATAACCAGTTGATCAGTCGTAAGCTGGATTTTATAGAACAAACATGGCTACAAAGAGAAAAAGTTTGTGAGTAGATCAGAAAGTGGCTTTAATGAAGTACTATAGAACAAAGAGAAAAAATAATTTATATTGGGAGACGTTTTGGACTTGGTGCCTCAAATGTGAAGAAACTAAAGGTTGAAATGGAAGGAAGTTCTTTTAAGAATTTAATGAAGCCTAAATTTAGCGAGTTGGATCGTGTAATATGTATTTTATTTACACATTCCATACCGCAAAAACTCTCTATAACGAAAGAAAATACTCGGTCCCTTGAGTTTCATTTTAAAGGATTACACTGTATGTATAAAAGTTCTAGAACCTAGTTTTGCGCAATACACAGAGTTGAGCTCGCAATTTGATACATAAGTAATCCAAAATTAATTTAAAGCCATTTGACAGTTTATTCTTTTAACTTTTAGTTGAAATTATAAATATTGAATTAACATTTCAATATATTTAGGTTATGTATTGCATCATTATTTATTAAAGTTGTTATTTTTAATTGTGCCTAATAAAATGAGAACTTCACACGGTGTAACGTCTCTTCAGTTGTTTTATCAGTTGTTGTTGTTCATTTTAAGAAACACCTATTTTTTTCCCGTTAAAATGTAAATTAAAATAACTTTAAAAGTTTTTACTGTTGTAAAATTCCAACAAATTAAAAAACAATGTTGATCAGAAAAACCACAAATTTTTATAGATAGTTAGAATATTACCATAAATACTATGTATTTTAATAATAAATATCAACTTTTTCAAGTGTATTTTAGGAAGATTAAAAATGTAAACGAAGGTGTTTTTTATCGAACTTATCGATTAGGCCATTGTCAAATGAAAAGTTAAAGGAACGTATAGTCAATATTTTTTTCCATAAACATCATTTAAAAATTGTTGGCCTTCTATGCTCATTTCCAAATGGATCCCAACTGATAAAGATTATTTCTTTTAGGTGATAATTATCTTGTTAAAACATTTCGAATTCAATATTAAACTGAAGGACATTAAAAAAGGCATTGAAACAATTTGTTACAAAAAATGAAAATGTTAATTTCATAAACTTTTCCTGCAGCAAAATTATTAAGTCGATAGAGATATTTTTTCATTTTATTAGAAAATAAAGTTCGTTTATAAGTTCGTTCATAAGTACCTACATGCAAATAATAAATATTTTAACTTTATCACATACTTTCAATTTACCTTGAATGCTTTAGAAGCAAAGAGTGAGATAGCAATATGTAGTTGTTCTAGTCCCACTAGGACTGCATGAGCAAATGTGACAAGACCTAATCGAATTCTATCATTTGATTATGAATTGGTATGATCCGCCGATATCTATGGGGATTTCAACTTTCTATACAGCAATGCTATCCCTTTCGCACCTATATAGTACTCGCTCACCTGTAAAACGCAATTATCCCTTTTACGCGTACTTTTTGATTCGGACGTCTCATTCTTCTGTTTGTATTATGCACTATTTGAATAATTATGTGAAATTTTAAAGCATTTGTATATTACCTAGCTTGAAACCATATTTTTCGCTTATATTATAATGGTATAAAGTCATCGTCTAATATTAGCCTTGTAGATTGTTTGGATTTTGAGGTTTTCGTAAATAACATGCGTCTATAATATATATATATATATATATATATATATATATATATATATATATATATATATATATATATATATATATATATATATATACACATGCACTTTCTAATGGAACTCTCTATAGAGCAAACACTGCTTGATCTCGGTTGATTCTAACCCACTGATTTACCCTTTATAACGAACCCGCCATTCTTTATTACGAACGAGAAGACATTGTATAGGCGGCAGAATTTTTTAATTGTTTATTATTACTAAGTACATATTTATTACAAAATAAGCTCATATAGACTCGAAAATAATCTTTACGAATGTCTACTATATCTAGGAATGAATAGACACAGTTCCACATAAAGTTATTACTACCTTTGCAGCATAGAACTAGATTTATTTATATAGTTTTAAATAAAACTTGTGGCGACTGTGCCATAGTCGACATAATAAATGTTTCGTTTTAAATACGTTTTGATACTAATATGGCATTGATAAGTTGGAGCGTACGTTTTGCATCAAAAAGTGGGCGTAAACCGCGCACGCTACAGATAAGTTAACTCCATGTAATGGTACTTATATAGGAGGTCACGTTTATATTTTATTCTGAAGGCAGTTACTTTTAAAATATTATATAATTTGATTTAATTTATTTTTATCTAGTGATATATGAAATATGTTTTGCAAAAAGTATCAGGAAAATTAGGGGCGTAATTTTCTAGAAATTTATACAGTTTTGTATTTAATAACATTGAATTATTTCGACAGGATTTTCCTGAATAGAATTTTATGTTAAATAATTTTATTTGCAATTTTGGATTCTTCAATAGGTAATTATATAAATAATTGGTACATTCAATTTATTATTAAGAAACATGCAAGTCAAAAACATATTGGTTAGTGAATGAGACCTTTTTTATAATAGAATAATTACTGTTGTCACCCTGGTGTGTTGGGTTGATCACAAGGCATACGACCTTTGATGGCGTGGTGCATTGCGGGGACCCGGGTTTGATTCCCGACAGTTCGCCGAATGGGGCTGAGCTGATGTTGTGATTGGCTGTGAAATGTTGCTCTTGTAGCAATAATTCTGCCATATATGTCAATTAGGTACATTAAAGTAGATAAGTAAATAAAAATCGTCATTAAGAATAATGATAAATATTAATGATTTGTAAAAATTAATTAACCGTTTGAGTGCCGACGAGCGCCATCGCGCTCGTGCGGGTACTAACTAAATTAGCCACGAGCGCGATGGCGCTCCCGAAATCAGTTGCTTAACGTGCGGTAGGGGAGGTCGCTCGCATGCATCGCTAATTTTTTATCTTTCTACGTGTTACATAAAGTTCAAATTATAATATTAATAACAATTTAAAGAGGATCCAGGAAAAAAAACAATTTTAATTTTTATATCGGAATACGAAAATAATTCGAGTGAAAATGATCGTTTTCCAAGTTATGAAGAAAGCGATAGTGGGAGTAACATTGTGGTGCGCTCACAATTTCGCGTAATGCAAATTTTGGGTGATAGTCACTAATTAACTTGAAAAAATAATTAACTAATATAAATAGTGTCGATAACAATTATTTTGCTGATGCAGAGGATGTACTGGACTGCGAAAATACGATGTGACCTTGATTTCAGTTTTTGTTATAATTTTTGTTCACTATATATATTTCCATAATTTTCTTTGTATTTTATTATCCTTGTACAAGTTTTTAAGAAATCACCGAAAAAATTATTAAAATTTGATAATTTTTGGAACAGATACAGCTTTTTTTTCGAGACAAGGGTAAACGGCATCGAAAACAAAATATTTATTTGGCATTATTAAGTATATATGAGTCAAAAACCATGGCACTAAACGGTTAAATGACAAAACGTGACTTCAAGGTTTCAGTAGAAATGTTATAGGAAATTGGAGGCACCAATTTCCTTACGGTTTTATCTAGTTTTATCTTAAAGTTTTTATAGTTTTAAGATTCAATATGTTAGCAGTTTTTACGTTACTTATAAAGTATATTTACTTTAAATATATTAAAAACAATCATCCTACCAGCTACAATCTACTAGATAAAGCTAAAAAGTTTATGCCATTAGGATTTACGCGCATTGGTTTAAAGCGTTTTATACAATATTTTGCACGACCAGCATAAACAGATACCTATATATGAGGGAGCGAGATAGTTGTACCTTTCTCTGCTTATACTTTCACCTGCGCTTTTCCATTTAGTTTCATTAAGTGTTTTAAAAATTAAGCGGCAGGGGGAAGTTTGGTGAGTACGGGGAGGAGAATTAGGTACTTTTAAATTCCTTATGTTATATGGGGCATTGCTTTAAAGGGCGTGTTACAATTTTTTCAATATAAATATCTGTGATTTCAATTTTTTTCCATAATTGTATGTGTTAATGTTATGATGTTCAATACATCTTCGAACAACGTCATACAAAATAAATTTTCCCGCCCCATTATTTACCTACTGAGCTTCAGGTATCATGAAAGAACCGGGTTTGAGAAACCTATGTTTGCGTGTAAGAAAATTGTAAGGTGATTCTAAATATCATAGCTGTTGAGAAACTCACGATAATATATACGTCTCCGTACTTAATTATATAAGATATTATTTAATATATATTGCGTTAGGAAGTCCATATCAGTGTTGACTCAGAGACGTACCCTCGATGCGCGAGACGGACTGGTACTTAGCCAGTTTTTATTATTATACACAACGTACGGGTTTAGGGACTAAATATATTTATTTGTTGACTTATAACTTTTATATCTTGTCACTAAATACCACAATGATGATGATAACATCATCATCATATATATTAATACGCTAAGGTTAAGATGTTACTCTCCCTTTTTAGAAAAAACCTCACAACTAATCCACATAAATTATATATCATTTTATAGATAATTGCTTGCTCTACTGGCATCCACAACTAAAAAATTTATTATTGCTATTGTTTTTGCAAATTAATTAATTATTAAAATTATATACACAAAACAGCAATGCTGCCATCTAACGGCTCAACGTCAATATAATTGACGGTCGGTAAAATTTTTGTTTAATTTCAAATCCACTCACGTATAAATAAAGTGGCGCTTTAGCTCAATGCTTTTGATACTTGCGCCTCAATATGTCAATTTTAGTAAAATATTTGTTTGATCTGTCATCTGAGCTTCATAATGGAATAAATAATGCGAAGATTTCGCACGGGTCACGCTAGTTTTATATAATCGTAAAGAAATTTATGAAAATAAATCAAACAGTTCACATTCAGTTTCACACTTGATACTTCGAACATTTGAAAATAGCGTTGCCACACAGACTGCCAGCCTGTACACAGAAATAGGCAGATGTATACTTCAACAGCATCAGGTTACGGGCTCATTCACGAAAGTTTACATCCATCGTGTCACGGCTGGATTGTTTTACATCCCATTGTACGGGACACAGAAGTACTGCTTCTTACATGGTGGCTGCCAGGGCCCTTTGTTGCAAGTGGAACAAAAAAATCGCATTTGTTTATGCGCGATATATAGTTAGTTATATATCCTCATAATAGGACAACTATTTACTTATACATAATGTATTGAGCTTCGCTTTCTTACCAACACGTTATAAACAATGTTTTTAAATTGCACCGTTTTTTTTTTGGAAATTTGTGAATTGTTATTAATAATACAAGGAAACCTTATTTGTTTATACGCGACATGTAGTTATCTGTCGTTATAATAGGACAACTATTTACTGCGAGATAATGTAGTGAGCTCCGCTTTCTTACCAACACGTTATGAACAATGTTTTTAAAGTGCACTGTTTTTTTTGGAAATTTCTTAATTGTTATTAATAATTTAAGGAAACCTTATTTGTTTATTATTTGTTTATACCCGATATGTAGTTATTTGACCTTATAATAGGGCAACTATTTACATAGACATTATGTACTGAGCTTCGCTTTCTTACCCACACGTTACAGTGTTTTTAAATTGCACTGTTTTTTTTGGAAATTCGTTAATTTTGTATTAATAAAACAAGGAAACCTTATTTGTTTATGCGTGATATGTAGTTACATGACGGTATAATATAGCAACAATTTACTTCGACATAATGTACTGAGCTTCGCTTTCTTACCAACACGTTATAAACAGTATTTTTAAATTCCACTGTTTTTTTGGAAAATTTGTTAATTGTTATTAATAAAACAAGTTAACCTTATTTGTTTATGCGCGATATGTAGTTATATGTCCTTATAATAGGGCAACTATTTACTTAGACATAATGTACTGACCTTCTCTTTCTTACCGACGCGTTATGAACAATGTTTTTAAATTTCACTGTTTTTTTGGAAATAAGTTATTTTTTATTAATAATACAAGGAAACTTTATTTCTTCTCTCGTCCGTTAAGATCTTTAAAATTTCAGACTTATAGAGCCTGAAATTTTGCACATCAATGCTTCACAAAGAAATTTTTTTTAATACATGTAAGTCTCGACATTTTTTTAAATATTAACATCAGTTCTGTTGTTGGGAAAATGACTCTTTTATGTTTTACGTGGCTTTTACGCGGACTAGAATGTAACGACATTGGTGCAACGGGACACAATTTTCACTTTGATTCATCTTGTTGCATCAAGTAGTTTCGTGGAAACAGCATTTACAATATATTATGAAAAATAAATTAACTTTTCATAACTTAAAAGGTTTCCCGTTTGTCTGATTGTTGATTTAAGTAAACGTTTTTAAGATGCTTATTTTCTCTTTTTTGAATGGTGTCATTTCTATACCCATTTTAGAGTATTTCCGCCAAAAAACTAATATTGCGTTTGTTGGGTAGCAAAAGCTTGTATTTGCGCGACAGTTGTCTCGAGTAATTTAGTTTTAAATACTTTCGCTCATAATAGTTTCGCATGCCTTTTGCAAACGCAGCGTTCTTGATGAATGTGAGTTTCTGGACCAACTGTACAGATAGTTACGTGATGTTACGTGTAGAACAATTGTTGTAGACAAATTGTTTCTAATGTAGAATTTTCGCTTATGTTAGTTAGGTCTTTTGCAAACGCAGCGTTCTTGCTGAAGGTGAATCTCTGGACCAATTGTTACAGATAGATGTTACATGTAGAACAATTGTTGTAGACAAATTGTTTCTAATGTAGAATTTTCGCTTATGTTAGTTAGTTCTTTTGCAAACGCAGCGTTCTTGCTGAAGGTGAATCTCTGGACCAATTGTTACAGATAGATGTTACATGTAGAACAATTGTTTTAGACAAATTGTTTCTAATGTAGAATTTTCGCTTATGTTAATTAGGTCTTTTGCAAACGCAGCGTTCTTGCTGAAGGTGAATCTCTGGACCAATTGTTACAGATAGATGTTACATGTAGAACAATTGTTGTAGACAAATTGTTTCTAATGTAGAATTTTCGCTTATGTTAATTAGGTATTTTGCAAACGCAGCGTTCTTGCTGAAGGTGAATCTCTGGAACAATTGTTGTAGACAAATTGTTTCTAATGTAGAATTTTCGCTTATGTTAGTTAGGTCTTTTGCAAACGCAGCGTTCTTGCTGAATGTGAATCTCTGGACCAATTGTTACAGATAGATGTTACATGTAGAACAATTCTTGTAAACAAATTGTTACTCATGGCAATGGATACATAGCTCTATGTGTATACTAAATTATTCCCTGTTACTTTAGAGCACTGTAAAATCCCATGTAATATATTGTAAAATGTCGATAGTATAAAATAACGCACACTGTTCGACGCAGGCTTAAAAAAAGCACGACAGGTTGCTATTTGTTTAACGTATATTTTGTTATTTTTACGGGGTAATTTAGAAATTCTTCACGCATACGTTTCAATTTCAACGGTACGACGTGAAATAAATAAAATTATGAATTTGCGCATCAAAACAAACATCTGAAGAATCGAAATCCTTTGATAAAAGCCGCCACACTGTGGTCCCGCGCCGTGCCGCGTACGCTTTGCCGCGTTTGTTCCACTATTAATTCGCATAGACAGGCAAACGTTCATGCTGCATTGGACCCAGGTAATACAAGAATAAAAATGAAATTCGTAGAGAAAATGAAGACAGTAAACTCGTTAACAATTTTACTTAAATCTAAATTCGGACAAATGAGAAATCTTGGATTTCTTAGGAAAATTCGGGTTATTCTTCTTAATAGTTTATAAATATTATTTTTAAGGAACTATTTGAATAATTACGACGAAACCGTATGCACTTACTTAGTAATGTATGAACTTTTAAGGGTATTTAGCATTTCTATTAAACTATTTAAGAATATTAATATTATTTTTCATCCTAATAATATATTGCCTTATATAGGTTTCACAGTCGTGAAATCATATGTATGTTTCTATATAAACATTTAAGGGTGTACGTTTCTATATAAACATTTAAGACTGTTTAGCATTTCTATTAAACTATTTATAAATATTAATATTATTTTTCACCATGATAATATATATAGTCTAATATATCTTTCGCAGGCGTAAAACCATGTGAATGTTTCGACATAAACATTTAAGGGTATTTAGCGTTTCTATTAAACTATTTATGAATATTAGTATTATTTTTCACCATGATAATATATTGTCTAATATAACTTTCGCAAGCATAAAATCAGTGAATGTTTCTATATAAATATTTAAGGATGTTTAGCGTTTCTATTAAACTATTTATGAATATTAATATTATTTCACACCATGATAATATATTGTCTAATATAACTTTCGCAGGCATATCATGTGAATGTTTCTATATAAACATTTAAAGATAATATGATATATTAGACGATATATATAATGGTGAAAATAATATTACTACTTATAAAACTATTTGCAAGTAATAATATTATTTTCACCATGATAATATATTATCTAATACATCTTTTGCAGGCGTAGAATCATGTAAATATTTCTATATAAACATTTAAGGGTGTTCAGCATTTCTGTTAAACTATTTATAAATATTGATATTATTTTTCACCATGATAATATATTGTCTAATATAACTTTCGCAAGCATAAAATCAGTGAATGTTTCTATATAAATATTTAAGGATGTTTAGCGTTTCTATTAAACTATTTATGAATATTAATATTATTTCACACCATGATAATATATTGTCTAATAATATATATTGTCTAATAATATTTATGATAATATATTATTTAATATATCTTTCACAGGCATAAAATCATCTGGATGTTTCCAAAGTTACAATTATAAAATTTTAAATCACGTCTATAGTTTTCAAGACACTTCATGCTGTTTGTTTCGTTATTTTGATTTTGACAATTTCTGAGTCAATGCCACATGTTTTTTTTGCGGAAGTAGTTATTCGAGTTATCACTATGTCAAACTTCAAGTTTCCACGTGAAATGTTTCTGAGAAAAAGGGTTGTGACAGAAAAACAGGCATGCCAACATGTTAGTGTCATGCAAGATAGATGGAACATAGGGGTCTTATATGATAGAACTTAGTTGTCTTATATTAATCATTTTTTTTTCTTTTACTTGCATCTATTATTCCTATCATTTAGGTATTCTAAATTAATTAGTTTCACTGATTTTATACATTTTATTAGTGGTTTATACGCATTTATTAGTTTTACTGATAAGAATAAAACACTGTAGCCAACTTTCAATTTAAACAAGTGTAAAGACATAGACAACAGATAAGACATAACCTAGATGAAAATGTCACTCTGATCCGGGGGAGTTACCCTAAAAGATAAGGTCACAAACAGCTACATTAGAGGTACGTTCAAAGTTGCCAATAAAACAGACAAAATGCAGGAGAACCGCCTAGGTTGGTATGACCATGTTATGCGTAGAGAAGATGATCATATGACTAGAAAAGTTCTGGAAATGCCTGAATCAAAAATGGGTCCGGGACACCCGCCAACTACCTGGATGGGCAAAATTAAGAATGATATCAGGACTAGAGGACTCCAACTATAAATGACACAACCACGCTCAGAGTGGAGAAATAGGATTAGGTGGGCCGACTCCAAGAGAAATGAGACCTAATGGCACGGGAGAAGAAGCAGAAGAGTTAAAGACATAGACAAACACATAACAAACAAACTAACAAAACGTATAACAACTGTTAACAACTTAGCTGACAATAATCGATTTGTAAACTAGCCAGAAATTCTAGACAATGAATGGAGTAGAAAAAAAAGAAACATCAAGATTGGGCGCCGCCCACAATCAGTTTAGCAAAGTAAGTAGCATTTTATTGCCAGCTTTTAGCAGGTGGAATAAAATATGACCTCATGCTCGCATCTAAAGGAGGCATCGAGCCTAAAACAGACATGTTATCAACGTAACTATTTAATCATTTTGAAAATGCTTAGTCAACTGCCTTCGGAGTTGAAGAAAATTACATGCGATAAATAATGTTAATAACCAAACGCTTCGAAATATAAAAAATCTATTAAACTTTTTTGGTATCCCGTCCCGCACAGGAATACGGGTTACCGTAAATGGAGACCAAGCTCCTTTTGTGTCAGCCACGAAGAAGTTGGTTACGTAAAATTTTAATGAAATTTAAGTCGTTAAAATGATTTGCATGACAAATTCTAGTAACTTTATGAACATGGAAAGTGATATGGTTAACCATAATTACAATATGGTTCTATAAATATGATATCATCCACAGTATGAACATCTGGTGCATATAAAAATGCATAATTTTCCGTAAACTCCATCGAAACAATAGATTGATAGTATATTAAAGCCGTTTATAATTAGGTATTGTTTTTTAGATATTACGATAATTATTTATATTGGTTTGTTTTTTAGCCTCATTAGTGTTTATACTGTATTTAACGGAAAATTTGTCCTCACAAAAGATAGTGTCACGGCATTGTTTTGTAAAGAGTTGGAAATATCTTTGACTATTTTAGATTTTACATATGATATTTAGAAAAGTCTTCAAAGTTCTATATTAATTTAATTCAGACTAAGCCAAATAGTAAGGAAATATTATAAAATTGCACTTTTTAACAATGTCCTTTCTTTGCTAATTAAGCAAATATAATATTGTTATTTTCAATTAATTATTATATTCATCAGAGAACAGTTGTTAAACTTTTGTTTTTATTTATAACAGGGGACTGTGGCTAAAACTTGGGACACAATGGATTTGACAATAACTAGTAAATAATATAACATTAAAATATACTTGTAGAGAATCTATCAAGTTAAATTATTTGATTTTTATTCAGTTTAAATCTGGATGAATTCTTAAACGGAATAATTTAAAAATACCCCCATACATATATGATTCTGAAATGGGCCTCATCAAGTGACCGTACTATATTCTATTTGAGAGCAAAAAATACTTAAATATTATCTTCTTCATTTCAGATTAGTCTATATTTAACCACATAGATGTACATACATATATATATATATATATATATATATATATATATATATATATATATATATATATATATATACACACCCACACACATATACACATATATATTCTTATCTATACATATAATAAAACTGTAACAGAGTAAATTCTGTACATGGAAAATATTTTATTTTATATGCGTATCATGCAAAATCCACTGGACGGATTTTTATAAAATTTAGTATGGTAATAGTTTATACCCAGGACCAACATATGAGAAAAAACAATTAAAAAAATAATAAAAAAAAATTAAAAAAACAATAAATTTTCCCAAATTACACGCGAACAACGTCGTAGGCATAGCTTACAATTAGCTATGTAAACTAGTGAAAAATGCTCTACAATTAGCTATGTAAACTAGTGAAAAATGGTTTTTCCTCTAATAAAAAAAACGTTTATTATTTATTTTATCGGCAAGTAAATTATAATTATTCCGAAACTGCTGTATTCAATGCAAAATGCAAGTATTCAGAATTATTACGACTAAGTATTAGGCGTTGGATGTAACAAAATAATTTGTTCGAAATCTTTACGCATATAGTGGAGGATTTAAACGTCTCATTGTATATTGGCAATATGTGGGGTCAATATATTTTTGAAATAATAATATAAATTAAATAACAATAAAATATATAGGTAGTATAAATTCATGTGAAATAGTAGAAAAGGGATGTTTAGAAACAGTAAATAATTACTTTCGGAAAGTAGTTTATTTTTTTCATATTCTGTAACAAGTAAATCGTAGAAAAGTGTGAACCTGTAATTTCATAGTTAAAATTTAACTGTCAATTCTCGTTTTCGAAGTAAATTTTATTAGAGAATATTGGTAATTGGCTAATTTATTAGACTACCATTAACCCTCACCCACGTCTAAAATTCAGACATCCATGCCTAAAATTATTAAACTACTCTAAGTATAAAAATTATATTTATTAACGTCAAATGTTGAAAGATGGTAGGATTTAAATTTGAAACGAATGTTGTTAAACAATTAATTGCAAAAAATTAGAACTATGAATGCAGAATTTCCAAGAATTGAAGAGAAGTTAATACAAAACATAAATTGTTGATTCAGAAAAATAAATAAAAGCCTGTCAAGAGCGGGTGGACTCGCACTATGAGGGTTCCGTACACATATAGATGTTTAAAAACATTTAATGGTATATATCCCTATGAGACTATTCACAAAATTTTAATTTTCCAGAACGAAAATATACTGTCTACTATATTTTTCACAGGTTAACGATTTTCGAATTTTTTCTTTTACTGATGCTTTTCTTGGCAAATTTCATGATGTCAACGGAAACTACCAAGTTTTGATTTATTTGCGAATATAAAAATATGCGGCATAAATGCCCGATTTTTTAAGGTTCTTCTTGATTACGTTAACTTAGAAACTTGATTTTGTATCGTAGGATAAGGGGCCGAAGACCTAAGTGTCTTGATATTAATTTCAATTTCATTCAACCGCCACGCATTCCTGAGAAAAGACCCTTGACATACCGACGGACAGTGAAGTGAATCTATAAGGGTTCTTTTTTCATTTTGAGGTACGGAAACTTAAAAAACCTATCGGATTATAAAATATTATCAGGTTAATGTTTTATTAAAAAAATAATGCTGAATAATTTTTTTGTATCCTACCGAAGTCCAACTGACATTAGCCAATTCTTATGCGCCATAAACAAAAAGCAAAAAAAATAATCGATTATAACTGAAGTTATGACAACCCAGCAAGCGACTCGACAGCATCACCTCTCAACCTCAAACCTCACCTCTCCAAATAAAGAATCTGGCAACCCACGGGGCGGTGACAAGTCCCGCAAAAGGACCGAACCGCCGTACACTCACGCTCATAATAGATCTCAGCAAGTGTTTCTTTAGTACAGGCGGTTACGTCATACATGTGACTGGAATTAGTTTTTATTACTTCTGTATACATCTCGTGTACATTGGACGTTTATGGCGACCAAGAAAAAAAATGAATAAAGGAATAAAATATATATTTAATTTGAAATGTGTTCATAAACTTAAAAATGATTCAGGGGTGAAATTCCGGGTGTATTTTTTTAATATTCTGTTCTATGAATGAAACTCTTTCATTGTGTTCAGAGAAATGTGATGAAGATTTCAAATAAAACTGAATAAAATTCGTATGTGTATCAAAATATTTTACTTTTGAATGTTCGTTACGTGTTAAAATATAGATAAGTTTGATCTATGTTTTGTAATAAATGTACAACTGTTTAATGAATCAGTCGAATTGAATACAACTTTTTAGATTTTAATTGTTAAAAAAAAACTAAGCTTTGTACCTAGGATTATACAGAAAGAAGCCTCTTTCTTGAATATATCTATGATTCTTGTACATTAACTAGTCACCAATTAAAAAAATCTTTTTAAAAAGTGTTATTTCTACGTATTTTACAGTAAAATGAAAGACTTTTGTTTTACTTTTTCCATCTGATCATTTATCTGTTGCAATTTTAAAACTACCCACATGATGATGGATAGGTCAAATTTACTATTAATCGAAGTTGATAACTTCCTTTTGTCCCGAATTCTGTCAAGTAAACTGTTTATGTCTTTTGAACTGAACCAAAAGTTCTTAAATTTTTTTTTTCATTTTGAGCCTATTTTGCGAAATATTTAGCTTCGGAGTGATTTGTAATGTGTCTGACGTTATATCATATATTTCTGTAAATAATCCTCAAGGTAATTTGTCTCATTTCCAATAAGACTATCTTATATACGTGATTTCGTTGACTATCTTATCGGTGATAGTTTGAAAGTGGCGCTAATTGGAGCTGTATTTTCTTTTTATTTTTATATGGAATGTGCCCAAGTGCAAGGACCTCATATCATATACCTCTGTAAATAATCCACAAAGGTAATTGGTCTCACTTCCAATATGACTATCTTATATACGTGACTTCGTTGACTGTCTTATCAGTGCTAGTTTGCGAGTGGCGCTAACTGGAGCCGTATATATCTCTGTAAATCATCCTCAAAGGTAATTTGTCTCACTTCCAATATGACTATCTTATATACGTGACTTTGTTGACTGTCTTATCGGTGATAGTTTGCGAGTGGCGCTAATTGGAGCCGTATATATCTCTAAATCATTCTCAAAGGTAATTTGTCTCACTTCCAATATGACTATCTTATATACGTGACTTCGTTGACTGTCTTATCAGTGCTAGTTTGCGAGTGGCGCTAACTGGAGCCGTATATATCTCTGTAAATCATCCTCAAAGGTAATTTGTCTCACTTCCAATATGACTATCTTATATACGTGACTTCGTTGACTGTCTTATCGGTGATAGTTTGCGAGTGGCGCTAATTGGAGCCGTATATATCTCTAAATCATTCTCAAAGGTAATTTGTCTCACTTCCAATATGACTATCTTATATACGTGACTTCGTTGACTGTCTTATCGGTGATAATTTGCGAGTGGCGCTAATTGGAGCCGTATATATCTCTAAATCATTCTCAAAGGTAATTTGTCTCACTTCCAATATGACTATCTTATATACGTGACTTCGTTGACTGTCTTATCGGTGATAGTTTGCGAGTGGCGCTAACTGGAGCCGTATATATCTCTGTAAATCATCCTCAAAGGTAATTTGTTTCACTTCCAATATGACTATCTTATATACGTGACTTCGTTGACTGTCTTATCGGTGATAGTTTGCGAGTGGCGCTAATTGGAGCCGTATATATCTCTAAATCATTCTCAAAGGTAATTTGTCTCACTTCCAATATGACTATCTTATATACGTGGCTTCGTTGACTGTCTTATCGGTGATAGTTTGCGAGTGGTGCTAATTGGAGCTGTATTTTCTTTTTATTTTATATGTGGATATACCGAGAAATCTAGCCCCATTACCCCCGTGTTTAAGCATGTGTAGTTTTCAAACTGATATGGAAGAGCGGCCAAGTGCGAATCGGACTCTTACACGAAGGGTTCCGTACCACCGCACAATATTAACTGTAATTCTTTAAATAACAAGACAGATGCCTTAGCAAACGTGATTAGTAAAAATCTGTAAAATAATTGACTAATTACATCTGCTCCACAAATTTAATTATCTATATTTTATTTTTTGTTGTTTTACTCTAGAATATGCACTTGAATCAGACTACGTTTGATGTCTGTCTGTGGCGCAGGAATAAAAACGTCGAAAAATGCCTTTATTTGAGTTATCTTGATGGGAACCCACACTTGGGGTATGACTTATTGACTTTTTTATTTACTTTGTCGTGATAGAGGCCATAACGTCACGTATTCTATGTTTAAATGTCTAAATTTCTAGCCTGTGCCTATTACATTTCAAAAGATACAGCCCTGGGATAGACAGACAGACGGACGATTTGACAGACGGCGGTGGCTTAGTAATAAGGTCCCGTTAGTACCTTTGTGTACGGAATCCTAAAAAAGGAGTAAAATATTTAAAATTACAATCGGTGAGGCTTTTAATTCAAACTTATTCTGGATTCGTCGAATTAACAAAATATTTTTTGTGGAATTACTCCAAAACAAAACGCCTTTGTGTATTTTGATACAGGTTTGAGTAATTTCTTTATATTACTGTAGAACTAAACAAATTTGGTATAGATTAGAGTAATTGCTTCATATTTCTGTAGAGCTAAACTAATTTGATATGGGTTAGAGTAATTTCTTTATATTTCTGTAGAACTAAACTAATTTGATATAGGTTAGAGTAATTTCTTTATATTTTTGTAGTACTAAACTAATTTGATATGGGTTAGAGTAATTTCTTTATATTTCTCTAGAAATAAACTAATTTGATATAGGTTACAGTAATTTGTTTATATTTCTGTAGAACCAATTTAATTTGATATGGGTTAGAGAAATTTCTTTATCTTTTTGTAGAACTAAACTAATTTGATATGGGTTAGAGTAATTTCTTTATGTTCTTGTAGAACTAAACTAATTTGATGTGGATCAGAGTAATTTCTTTATATTTCTGTAGAACTAAACAAATTTGATATAGGTTAGAGTAATTTTTTTATATTTTTGTAGAACTAAACTAATTTAATATAGATAAGAGTAATTTCTTTATATTCCTGTAGAACTAAACTAATTTGATATGGGTTAGAGTAATTTCTTTATATTTCTGTAGAACTAAACTAATTTATAAGGAAAGTATGAAAAAGTTTTGAAAGTAACAGTGTGTTCGCGTTGCAATTGAATTATTTTGTATTAAATCTTGTGTTAATTAAGTTACAGATACTGAGATATTAGATATTGTAGTACCAATTTGATAGCTTGTTTACGAAGGTAAAATGTATTTTATATCTATTCAGAAGATTATTCATATAATAGTATAAGTCCTAACTACAGTCGGATACTTGAATTTTCAATTTTAATTTCAAATGAAAATTAATTATAACAAGGCCATATTACATGACGATTGAACACGAAATTACTAGAAGCGAAAACATATGGTGTTTCTGTCATCGCTTATTGAATTACTGTCCGCAGTCGATGTAGCTAATTAGATAATAATTATCAAGGGAAATACAATACCGCGAGGCGTTTTGTGACCACTTGTACTTCGATTCACGCCAAAAAAAATTGTGCGTGTCAGCTCCGACGTGCGAATAGAGTCTACTCCTTAAGTATGATTGTCTTGTAATGTATAAAATAGGTAACACTATATATAAATATCAATATTATTAAATGTAAACGGAAAACTCTTTAATGAAAAAATGCTGATAATATAATTATTTTCAACTAAAACACAAATTAACAAGATCAAATTTATACTATAAAATTGAAAACATTTAGTAACGTCAGACTAAGAAGTTAAATTTTATAGAAACTTTTTTAATTTTGTAGGATAGAAGACAACAAATATTCACACATAATGACATTTAATGATTACATCTTGATATAAGCGAACGATAATAAACCATGCGTGTCATACTCCGTCATTGCGATTACGCTATAAGAAAATGCCAATATGTGTGTCACACTCCATCATTGCGATTACGCCATAAGAATATGTCAAATAAATATTGATATCTCACTCTAAAGATGCGCAGAAATGTTGCGCGGAGAGGCCACCTAACGGTTGCATTTTTTAACGCTCCGAACTTCGTACGCTCTGAACTTTTCATTTTACTACTCATAAAACTTCATGCTGAGCGTTATATATGACAAAACGATTCTTAAGGAATTAATTGAAAAAAATTACAATTAATAATTTAACTAACAATTCCCGTCCACTGTACCACGGGCCAGCGTCAGGTTCAATATCCTCGCGTGCAAAAGACGTTCGGGCCCGATGTTCAGCACATTGTCTCCCACGGACCGCGGCGGCACATGTCGCGCTGTTTATTTTTGAATTATCGTCTCCCGGGGCGGGTCGCCAGATGTGGTACGCGTGTGTTGCGGCCGCGTGTGCGCTACGCTACGCCTTTCGGTTTGCGCGACGGTACGATTATCGAAAGGGGTGTCGGTTTGAAAAGCGAAGGAGAGTAGTAACTTAACTTTTATTTGCAGCTTTTGTATTTTTGGGTCAGTACAGTAAGCTTAAGTTATGTAAAAAAGCTTTCTTTGTATACGAAGGCGGTCGAAAAGTAACTGATAAAAAAAAGGACACAATATTCAGTCCTATATTCTACCATATTACTTTATGAATAACGTAAACGTTACGGAGTTATTAGTCATTAAGTAGAAGTCCGAATGTTGTATCATCGTGAAACTTTTATTTTACCTATAATAGTTCCTTTTTTACTTACGTTAAAATGGCGCATTTTTTCGCATTACCTAAATAAAATATGTAGTTAGAATAGTTATGGTTAACGCTTTACGTAAATAAAATAAGTAGTTAGAATAGTTATGGTTAACTTTATAGGTTAATTAAATATTTCTTTCGATAATTTAGTAAATGTGGCCTCACTAGTAGAATTATTTGGGCGAACTAAAAAGTAAAACGCCTAATTTGTGAAGTTACATTATAAAATTTATGTTATATATTAAATCAGGTGCCAACAGATATCGTATTAAAACATTAAAATTTAATTTGCATTTGCAGAAACGCCATTAAAGTTCATACTCGATCGTGATATATTATCAATTAATACTTTGTTATATATAAAGAAATAACAAAATTCATAATTAACAGTTTGAGCATACCGATTTTTAAAGCAAACCTTAAGAGAAACGGTATCATCGTACGTTACCTAACGTGTATGTTAAGTAATGTGAATGATACAACATAGGGCTGAAAGATAATAGAGGCATACATTATCTAACAATACTTTGTTATGTATAACAAAATTCATCATTAACAGTTTGAACACGCCGAATTTTAAAGCAAACCTTAAGAGAAACGGTATCATCGTACGTTACCTAACGTGTATGTTAAGTAATGTAAATGATACAACATAGGGCTGAAAGATAATAGAGGCATACATTATCTAACAATACTTTGTTATATATAAAGAAATAACAAAATTCATAATTAATAGTCTGAGCATGCGGATTTTTAAAACAAACCTTTAGACAACCGTTATTATCATACGTTAGCTAACATGTACGTTAAGTAATGTGAATAATACAATATAGGGCTGAATGATAATTGAAACATACATTATCAAACAATACTTTGTTATATATAAAGAAATAACAAAATTCATAATTAATAGTCTGAGCATGCGGATTTTTAAAACAAACCTTTAGACAACCGTTATTATCATACATGTGAATGATACAATATAGAGCTGAATGATAATAGAGGCATACATTATCAAATAATACTTTGTTATACATAAAGAAATAATAAAATCCGTAATTAACAGTTTGAGCATACCGCTTTTTAAAGCAAACCTTAAGAGAACCGTTATTATCGTACGTTATCTAACGTATACGGTAAGTAATGTGATTGAAACAACATAGGGCTGAATGATAACAGAGACATTAAAATTGTTATGATCTGAAAAGGAGACGAGCAAAATCCCATATAGTATTGGGTCCAGGTATTACGTGTATGAAAATAACAATTTGAAATAGAGGAAATTAAAAATAAACACCTTAAATATTTCAATTATATGGTCAATTAGACAAAGGAAAAATATTATATTGAAATAAAACTTCTTTAGGTGTGACTTGAGAGTAATTTAGGTTTTTTTCCGTTAAAGTTCATTGAAGCCTACAGAGTGCTTACGGATTTCCTGTATTTGAAAGGATCGAATGACGAGAATTTCATGAGTATATATGTTACATACACATATATACTTCAATCTATATCGATTCTATTTTTATAAAGTTTAATACTTATAATTATATTGTTTGTAAGTATATGCTAGTGATGTGGTGATGATCTGATGATGAGATTCCGAAATGAAAATGGAACAGTTTAATGGATGGTAGTAAATCAAATATTATTCAAGATATTTGTTACTGATCGTTGTTACTTTGCGAAATAACTACACAATCCATCAAGTCAGGGTCTGATAATGAGTTTTGGAGATGATCAATGGAACTCCTTAACGGTTGGTAGTAAATCAACCGTGATTCAAGATATTTTCTACTGGTAGTTGTTACTTTGCGAAATAACTACACCATCGACTAGGTGACGGTCTGATGATGAGTTTTGGAGATGAACAATCGAACTTTTTAACGATTGGTAATAAATGAGCCCTGAAATAACTTACCATTTTACCAGGTCAGGGTCTGATGCTATGTTTTGAAGATGATCGATCGAAATCCTTAACGGATGGTAATAAATCAACCGTGAGTCAAGATTTTTTCTACTGGTAGTTGTTACTTTGCTAAATAACTACACCATCGACTAGGTGAGTTTTGGAGATGAACAATCAAACTTCTTAACGGTTGGTAGTATATAACGGCCACCAACTTGCTGTGTTTTTTTTAAAATTGCTCTGTGCGTTTATTGTTTTATTTGTTATTTTTTATAGCCATTTGTCATATGCCCAGCGCTTTGGGTTGATCTGTAACTTGGGCATGGGGTTTCAAGAAAGAAATAAATTATTCTCTTGATGTAAATAAATAAATATTACAATTTTTATAATAAATTTTAGGTTGCTTATAATTTTCCCTGCTTGTTTCGTTGATTGATTAATCTGAGCATTCCATGTTTGCAACCTTGCGTTGTTTATTCCGGTTATATTAAGACGATTGCTCATAGTTGATAGAGCAACATTCGGTATTATATTAAAACTTAATATTAAAATTCATTTAATAAATGTGTCTTCTACTATTGTGAAATTATTATTGCAATTATACACACACGTATATTTCGCATATTAACGTTTAGATTTTAAACTTTGTATACAAATGTCTACAAATGTTTACTATACATTTAATATAAAGAGATAATATATTATATATTTATGTGAAGTATAACATATATGGTTAGAGAATATTGATATGCCTTAAGTGATTAAGAGCCGCCCTAAGATGCGAAGGGCGTCGCGGTTGACCGGTTTTACGTGACTCGACTCTTAAGCTCTTTGCGTAATAATGCATGACAAAATAAAACAGGGCAGAAATAAAGAAACGTAAAAGTAAAAAAAATATAACGGCCTAAGTGGCCTTTTGAAGGATGCAAACATTTACACAAGTTTATGTTAAACTAACCGTGCCCGCGGCTTTGTTCACGTGAAATTATAAATAAGAAAGTTTATTAGGAATAATGAATATTATTCAATTCTCTCTGTAATTTTTTTTTATTTTGACAATATCTTTGAGCATCAGTTAGTGTTTTTGGTAACCTTTATGGTTACCAAAAACACTAACTGATGGCATTGGCAGTACCAATATAGAAATATTCACTAAGGTTTTACACAGGTTTTCTTTTTAAATTTATGATATCCAGATATATATATATATAAATACATATATATATATATATATATATATATATATATATCGCGGCTTTGTTCGCGTGAAATAGTTAATAGTTATTAGGAATAATGAACATTATCATGTCTGTGTTGTATTTTTGTTTATTTTTAAAGTATCTATGAGCATAAAGTTTACCAAAAACACTAATAGAAGGTGTTGCCAATTTTGTAATATTCATCAAATCAGAGTTTTTTAAATCTGTACCCTATATGTTGCGTGAAGTTGTAAACTGTTACCATACCAAATTTCATCAAAATCCGTTCGGTAGATTTCGCATGATCGAAGAACAAATTAACAGACTATAACAAATTAACAGACTATCAAAATATTTTCTATTTACAGAATTTACTCCGTTACAGTTTTATTATATTTATAAAAGAACTCGCACTACAGGGATTGTGACATATTTATACTTCATTCCATTTTAGAAGAGAATGTCTGCAAACAAAGAAAAATGACGTTTCGGGTATTACCAATCTTTTTGTTGTGAATGTAAGTTAGTAGTATAATATGGATTTATTCAATATTTGTAATAAAAAAATACTATTTTTTATATTATTTTTGTTACTATGTGTGATAAATAATTTTCAATTATATAAACAATTTATGAACGTTCTAAGATCTGGGAATCGAACCAGGGATAGTCAATAATTAAAAATATATAATCAAATATTTATACTTCATTCCATTTTAGAAGAGAATGTCTGCAAGCAAAGAAAAATGACGTTTCGGGTATTACCAATCTTTTTGTTGTGAATGTAAGTTAGTAGTATAATATGGATTTATTCAATATTTGTAATAAAAAAATACTATTTTTTATATTATTTTTGTTACTATGTGTGATAAATAATTTTCAATTATATAAACAATTTATGAACGTTCTAAGATCTGGGAATCGAACCAGGGATAGTCAATAATTAAAAATATATAATCAAATATTTATACTTCATTCCATTTTAGAAGAGAATGTCTGCAAGCAAAGAAAAATGACGTTTCGGGTATTACCAATCTTTTTGTTGTGAATGTAAGTTAGTAGTATAATATGAATTTATTCAATATTTGTAATAAAAAAATACTATTTTTTATATTATTTTTGTTACTATGTGTGATAAATAATTTTCAATTATATAAACAATTTATGAACGTTCTAAGATCTGGGAATCGAACCAGGGATAGTCAATAATTAAAAATATATAATCAAATATTTATACTTCATTCCATTTTAGAAGAGAATGTCTGCAAGCAAAGAAAAATGACGTTTCGGGTATTACCAATCTTTTTGTTGTGAATGTAAGTTAGTAGTATAATATGGATTTATTCAATATTTGTAATAAAAAAATACTATTTTTTATATTATTTTTGTTACTATGTGTGATAAATAATTTTCAATTATATAAACAATTTATGAACGTTCTAAGATCTGGGAATCGAACCAGGGATAGTCAATAATTAAAAATATATAATCAAATATTTATACTTCATTCCATTTTAGAAGAGAATGTCTGCAAGCAAAGAAAAATGACGTTTCGGGTATTACCAATCTTTTTGTTGTGAATGTAAGTTAGTAGTATAATATGAATTTATTCAATATTTGTAATAAAAAAATACTATTTTTTATATTATTTTTGTTACTATGTGTGATAAATAATTTTCAATTATATAAACAATTTATGAACGTTCTAAGATCTGGGAATCGAACCAGGGATAGTCAATAATTAAAAATATATAATCAAATATTTATACTTCATTCCATTTTAGAAGAGAATGTCTGCAAACAAAGAAAAATGACGTTTCGGGTATTACCAACCTTTTTGTTGTGAATGTAAGTTAGTAGTATAATATGGATTTATTCAATATTTGTAATAAAAAAAAATACTATTTTTTATATTATTTTTTTTGTTACTATGTGTGATAAATAATTTTCAATTATATAAACAATTTATGAACGTTCTAAGATCTGGAAATGGAACCAGGGATAGTCAATAATTGAAAATGTATAGTCAAATAATATACTAAGACTTAAAAATAAAGTAACATGTCGTAATGTCTTTTTTATGATACTTATGCTAAATAACTGGTATAAGTTTCATTTATTTGTTATATGTCTATATAGTCAAATAAGAGTGAAAGTTTTGTTATTAGAAAAAGAAACACTGCTGTACAGTGTGTTAAAAATTTGTATTCTACGCTGCAAAATAATACTAACACTTAAAAATAAAGTAACATGTCACAATATTCTTTTAGGATACTTTTGAGTATATAAGATAACTGGGATAAGTTTTCATTTATCTATAATTATGTCTTTTTTACTACTTTTTTCTCGTTTAAGTATCACGCTAGAAAAACAATTGTCTAGCATTTATTTCATATTGAAACAGATTAATTGCAACAATTTCACTTAAACGCATTATAATTTAAGTGATGTGTACTATTTTTATTAGCATATATTGGTATAGATTTCATAAATGTAGGAATATTTAAAATGGTTCGAAAATGTTTTAAACCTCTGAGTTTTCTGTGATTGATAGCTAGGGTTGTCCATTTTTGTCCCTTAAATTTTGCATTTCATCTTAGTAAAATAATGGTGTAACATCAATACTTATAACATTATTTAACGTAACAATTTATTAAATTAATGTAGTGTTTATAGTATATGGTTTAATAATGTTATGAGTGAAATGTTATCATCAATTATCAACTTATTAATTATAATTTGTGTCAACCATATTTAACTGTCAAATTGGTTTTTCTATTAATATTCTCTTTTGGAATGAGATGGAGTGTAAGTACATACAAATGTTTACATATTTCAGTTTGCTGTCTTTCTATTAAACTATTTATAAATGTAAATATTATTTGTCACCCTATTAATTAATGTACTACCAAGTATATATTTTACATGTACTGCAAAGTATATTTTGAATTTCTCAAAAACTAGATTATTGTCCTAAAATATTCTAATCAGATTCTACCGAGTCTGGATTTTTTCATGAGTTTTTCTTAAATGGTCTTAGAAACTTGGGAAAAAATGTGCACTTTTTTATACATTTCCATAAATTTTTTGAGTTTCTTGTTACCCTTTAAGCCTTTTAAGTTTCTTTAACCCTTTCGGAAATATGCTTCACATGATACATAAAGCTAAAAAAAATTCTGGTATTTAATTTGTCGCCTCTAAAACTACATATATTATAAAGTGTTAGCTGCCACGAAATACACGGGCTAACATGATCTGTTACTAAAGCTAATTCAAAGTATCTACGTCAAACGGCTACCGAGAAAATCGCCAGTGACACACAGATTGAGAAATCTTTCAGTGATCTTATAGATGTTTCTATTTTTGGCTTTGGCAAGACGAATTTTGGCCTTATTTTATTCCGAAATACTATCCAACCTTATTCTGTGTCTATTATTAGGAGAGGTGAGGCTCTATTTGAATTAAAATAATAAATATTTTGCTTCTATAATTTTTGTTAAGTCAAAAATATGACCAATATACTCTTCATACCTACAAATGCGATTTATAAATATGAGGAATATAAGGCAACATTTCAGACAAAGTAGAATTGATTTCACATTTATAAACGCCCATTCTATCGATAACAATTAAGGAATTTAGAAAGTTAGATCATTTGATAGAGATTAATCGCTTTAGTTTAACATTCCTCCACATCAGTAGAAAAAATATGGTTCGAATAAATAAATGAACAATAACCTGCTAATGAAAAAAAAAGAAATTGAAAGGTTAAGGTAAACAAAACAGAAAAAACAATATCAATCCTAATAAGTGGGTCATTTTTGTAAATAAATATAAGTATTTTATTGAAGAAAATATGCAAAAGGTTGAAGGTCATCTAACGCTCCATCACACCTACGTGGTTTGTGTCAACAGGAGAAATTAAGAATTTTTATATAATAATTCAGGAATGAGAGGATCTGGATTAGACAAATCATTATTTATTAGAATTCGTTATAATTAATTAAATTGTATCTAATTTGAAATTATGATTAAAATTGTAACAGAACAAATTCGGCATGTAGAATTATAATAAAAGCCGAAAAACCTTTTTTTAGTGTTTTAGTCCGTTTGTCTATATGTTATTTTGTGCGTCAATCATGCAATATCAACTGGACAAATTTTAATGAAATTTGGTATGGTAATAATTTTGAATGGTAATATAACCAAGAGCAACATATGAGAGGATTTTTTTTTCTTGTTCCGAATTTTACGCGAGTGAAACCGTGGTGCACAGCTAGTTTTATCTAATAATAGTAACACTCAATTCATCATGTTGTGCCCATTGTTTTTGGTGTTGTCACAAAAGAATTATATATTTTGTTGTCATCCCAAATTGAATTGTGCAAATTGTGACATTACTGTATGTGTGTCAAAAATAAATAACTAAATTATAATCATTATGGGGGTAATTATGAAATTACGACTGGGAAGTATTACACTGTTTTTGGTGTTGTCACAAACCCACTGTTTTTGATGATGTAACAAAATAATTATAGTTTCTTGTCTCTTAAATTGTGACATTACTGTATGTGTGTCAAAAATAAATAAGTAAATTATAATCATTATGGGGGTAATTATGAAATTACGACTGGGAAGTATTACACTGTTTTTGGTGTTGTCACAAACCCACTGTTTTTGATGTTGTGACAAAGGAATTATATATTTTGTTGTCTTCTTAAATTGAATTATTCAAATTGTGACATTACTGTATGTGTGTCAAAAATAAATAAGTAAACTATGATCATTATGAAGGTAATTATGAAATTACGACTGGAAGTATTACACTCAAGGTATTCAAAAAATACTACGATGCATAACGATCTCCGTTAAACTTATCAATGACGATTCATTTCAGTTTTAGGTACGTCAAAAACTTAATTTTCCCTCGCTATGATGTCGATATAAATGTTTTTGAGTATTAGGTGATGAGATATATGTGAGTGATGAGGCATATGTTTATGTTTTATAATATGTCAAAATTAACAATTTCTGTATGAGATGTTTTCTGAGATGACTGTTAGATAGGTAGACGCGATAGTTATGGGGTCAATCTAATAAGGGTGCCGTTTTCTTCCTTCTGAGGTACGGGATGTTAAAAAGGGCAATATGAAGAGATCAACAAGTTCTGTATTAGAGATTATTTTTGCGACCACTAAATTTAGGGTAGTTTCTGCTCTAAGTAGTAATATGGCTGATATAATACATAAGTGACAGAAATTTCAAAAAGGTAATATAACCTATATATAGTAAGCCTTTTGGCTGATCTTAATTACCAATTTACTATGTCATTATCTGATTAGCATTTTTTTTTCATTTTTCCTCTTTTATAACACAGGTTTTGTGGCTTCTGTTACCATCCTTTATGCTAAATCATTCACTCATTTTACAATCTTTTCCATGTACAGAATTTACTCTGTTAAAATTTTATGTAGATGTAGATACAATATGGTATATATACAACGCGTACGATGAGGTATCACACGGCCTCAGAAAGTAAGAGTGCGTAGACTTGCTTCATCAACATGATCATAACTTTGGAATGTTTTGATATATGACGATGAAGCAAAAATCACTTTGGTTCTTAGGTTGCCTCCTATAACATGTGTAAAATTCATACCAATAGACTCGGTAGTTTTTAAGTTAGATCCTTTCGTACAAATACGCAGAATGACAGAGAGACAATTTTTATAATATTAAATTTGTTTTAGTAATCGAATATGCAAAAAGAAAAAGCATTTACTTAAATGTTGCAAATTAAGAAACCAGCGACAGAATTTCAGTTAAATTCACCTATATTGACGAACCATATTTGTAATAATTGTGTGAGGAGTAAGGTCAAGTCAGGTTACAATTAAAAACTTGGAAAAACGTTTTCACGGAGAGTCACTGGAAATCTACAGATCTACAGCATACATTTTCATAAACCGATACCACTTCCCTTATTTTCGCTGAGCCAATAAGACCTTAAAATTGTTTCGCTGCATTTCTACCAAAAGATTACTTTTTCGGTACAGTATAACGCAATCAATTCCAACAGAAATAGTCGAGATATTTTCCTCAAAAAAATCTGTTAACCCAACGTCCCAAATAGACATCGTTTCCTAAAGCACCTTTTGCATTATTATTACTTATAGGGGGCGCTCCAATAGGCTCAGGTGCCCACCCTCGCAATCGACGGACCCTCCTAAGTATTTGCTGCAAACAAACTAAACTACAGGGTAATACCTCGGCCCAACGGCGGCGCCGCTTGAGATGCCCAATCCAGCGTATCCAAAATTAATCCCAGGCGTCAAATACGGCTAAGGGATGAACGGATAAAGTCCTCCAAGGAGCTTATTTATGGGTAGGGTTGTTTCACGGTCGAAATCTTTGAAATAGCTAATTTGATTTTAGTTTTATATCGTTGGCTAGCTTTCCGTTCGGCTTGGCGGAAACTGATTTATGGTGAGGAGTAAAGATAGCAGCACCACCTATTTCTGCGTAGTCTTGGTGTATATATGATAAATCACTGTTTTTCTTATTCGTCCAATAATTTAACATCACTTTTCTAATAGATCATGTTTGAAATCAAAAGTACTAATCGTTCTTTTATTTACATTTTTTACATAGCAATTGTTTACATAATGTTTGGTTTGTAAATATTTTCCCTGTAGCTATTAATCTGTCTGAGAATAAGTATATCCGTACAGTATGCTTGTTTGGTAAATATTCGTTCTTGTGGCAATTAATCTGTCATATTTCCTTTAAATGTTATGAATAAATATATCCATACAGTTTCCCTAACTGGTAAACATTTTTTCCTGCAGCAATTATATGTCATATATCCTTTAAAAGCCTCCTGTGAATAAAAATATATTCGTACAGTATGTTTGACTAGTAAATATTTTTGCCTATAGCAATCAATCTGTCATATTTCATTTAAATAAATATATTCGTGAATAAATATGTGAATAAATAGGTGAATAAATATATTCATACGATATGCTTGATTGGTAAGTATTTTTTTATATCAATTAATTTGTCACAATTCTTTAAAAGGCTCATGGGAATAAATATAATCGTACAGTATGTCGCATTAGTAAATATTTTTTTCCCGTAGCTATTAATCTGTCATATTTCCTTTAAAAGCCTCATGTGAATAAAAATACATTCGTACAGTATGTTTGACTGGTAAATATGTTTGCCTGTATCAATCAATCTGTCATATTTCATTTAAAAGCTTGATATGAATAAATATATTCGTATATGCTTGATTGCTAAGTATTTTTTTATACCAATTCATTTGTCAGTATTCTTAAAAGCCTCATGTACAGTATATTGCATTGGTAAATATTTTTTTTCCCGTAGCAATTAATCTGTCATATTTCTTTTAAAAGCCTCATGTGAATAAATATATTTTAAAAGTATGCTCGGTAAATATTTTTTCCAGTGGTAAATACAGTAATACAGTTTATTTAAATAGTCATTCCGCTTTGATGCAACTACTTAGATAAACTGCTATGTGACTACTGAGATAAACTGATGTGACTACTGAGATAAACTGTGCATCATAACACCAATAGTTAAAAAAATAATTACCGTTTACATAACATACGCCCATATGTACCACTCACGGTCAAGATTGCCAGTCGCACTTATTGATAGTTAAAAACGTATTCTTGTTTCTCATTAAATGTCAGTCGAGTGAGAACATGAGTCTACTTTACCGACCGTACCCTATTGTACAGTCCAATTGCTAAAGTATCCATACAAAATACGTTTTTAACTGTCAGTAAATACGACTGAGAGTCCTGACCGTGTGTGGTGCAAACGGGCGTTAGACATTTTGTATATTAAAAATATCGAACGTGTCCTGCGTCAGACTTCCGAGACAATATTTTAATGACCACGTTTAGTGTCGATTCGGTTATGAACTTGGAGTTAACTATGTCGGTGGTCTGCTGACAAAAAGTAAATACATTTTCATTCCCATATGTAAACATGGGAAAGTTTTATGGCTTTTTATGGAATTATGGTTAAAGTTTACGTTTGCTTATGGAATTTGTTTACAGTTTAATATTATTGTATCGTTTTTGGAAATGAACACGTGTTTATATGAATTTTATGAGGATAAACAGAATCTATACGCTTTTGATATATAATTTTACGATGTTCTACAATATCATAACGGTTCTATGTTTGTATGAGGGTGATCAATTTTAAGCAGCTTAGATCGATATTAATGTGATATTGAAGTGTTGGTTTCTTTTATATTATTGAAAATGTATAAAAGTGTTTCATAAAAATCTAACTTCGAATACGGAAAAGGAAATGTTGGAACACTATATAAGTGCAATAAGATAATTTTTTCAAAATATTTGATCTTTCGCTTATTAATGGAGGAAGGTTTGTAAATATCAATATTCATGGTGCATATTTAAGGATTTAAGCAGTAAAATTAAGGATAAATTAGGTAAGTTTATTTGGAAACGTTGGAGAAAATTCTAAAAATCAAATCAATAAAGTACTAAAACCATAGTAAATATTGAGTAACGGGTGTAAATATTTTGTAATCTTTCTGTAATTAATGATAAATATTTTTTTATGTTAACGACACCAAAGGATCAGCCAGTAGTAATGGCATACAATTATTTTTTATATGTCTTATTTTCAGCTGGCAAATTTTGAAAATAAAAACCCTCACTCGTCATAAGTCTTTAACACGATCAACATAATTGCAAGACAAGTGGCCTATGACTATTGGAATTGCGAAAGAAGACATGAATAGCATTCTTTTAAATATACCCACATTAATAGAAGTAGGGAACATTCAAGCTGATCTGTTTGTTACGAAATTATACACGGTGTCCTGGAAAAAGTGTCCGACAAATAAAGACGCTATTCGTTGGCTATAAAGAAATAAATTGCCGTTGAAATAAAACCTAAAACACGCCCTTTTTCTAATTTAGTGCAAAAAATATTACACGTAAATCTTTTTAAAATATTCAATACTTGCCTGGAACGCGGTGCTTACCCGGGCAGCTAGATGTCTTCGCAGCTGTTTGCGGGTTATTCCCCTGTGCGGCTCTGAATAATGTGCGCAAGTATCATGTGTACGAAAAGGTGACAAATAATTATGAATATTATTTTTTATTTCTTTAAAAAAAGTCATCTTTTTAATTTTATTTTAACGACAATCAACTAAGTAGTTTTCAGTCAACGAATAATGTCTTTCTTTGTCCGACACTTGTTCCCGTGTATATATTTTTGTTTAAAAATTATATATCTATAGTTAAGAATATATGTATATGTAGTGGTGAGGTTTATAAACATCATTAAAGTATTACCCATTAAGAAATTAACCGTATATAATGAATACATAAAAAAAATTAGCGGGGGGAGGGTAGGTTGAGAACTTTAATTGCGTTGTATCTCGTAAACGGCGAGGTTTATATACATCATTAAAATACTAACCATTAACAAATTAACCATATATAATAAATACACAAAAAAAAACAATTAAATCAAAGTAATGTCTTGTAGCTTTTACTCAGGCTAGGCCTAACTTCTAGTCTGTGATATGTACATCATCACATTACGCCGACGAGGTATTGAGCACATCTTTGTAATCTCTGGTTATTGGAAAAATTAAATCGGTATCTTCTTTGTAACCTCAAAATTTAATCGGTAGCTTCTTCGTAATCTTGGGTTATAGGAAAAATTAAATTGAACAAATTGGTATCATCTTTGTAATCTTGGCTTATTGGAAAAATTTAATAGGTATCTTCTTTGTAATCTCGGGTTATTGGAAAAATCGGTATCTTTTTTGTAGTCTCGGGTTATTGTACAAAATTTAATCGGTTTCTTCTTTCTAATCTCGAGTTACTGGAAAAATCAGTATCTTTTTTGTAATCTCGGGTTGTACGAACATTTAATCGGTATCTTCTCTGTAATATTGGTTTATTGGAAAAATCGGTATATTCTTTGTAATCTCGTGTTATTAGAAAAATCGGCTTAGAGTGATATAGTTCATTACTAATGATATAGAAATTTCTGTACTATGTAGTTGCAGATCAAATCCTATAAACCACTGAGATACTTACATCAAGCTACGACTTGAAAAATGGAATAATTTTTCCTCGGAAATTTAATATAATTATTAATTTCATCCACGTAAGTGAGGCTACAGATCGCTAAAATTAAAAAAAAAACTTTATGAATATTGGAGTTTTATTATAATAATGGTAGATGTAACGATGACTATTGCAGAAGCTTTCATAATTTTCAATAAGGGCTTTTCCATCGTGTAGGAAATTTCGAAGTTTGTTTGCTTTAAATGTCAGAGATGATGTTTTGCTTTAAATGTCAAAGATGATAGATGATTTAAATGTGAAGTTTTCAAAGGACAATCAGAATTTGGCGAAAGTTATATTATTTATTATAAGTTATGTTATATTATTATCAGAGCTAAAATTTAAAATGCAACAAATTTATAAACTAAATTAACTGGAGTTTTCTTCTCTATATTAATTCTTGCAAATTAAAAGTCATGTAATATTTTTTTCCTCCTTTTAGGGTTTTGTACCTCAGAAAGAAAATCGGAAACCTTCTAAAATCACTCACCTGTCCGTCTGTCCGCGTTACAGCTATTTTTCTCAGAAATCGTTTGACGTAGAAACTAAAAATTGGCATAGCAATAAAGCGTATTAAATGGCACATATCTCGATACCTGACATTCAAAAATATTTATATTTGTAATTTTATGAAGGCAAATTATAAGGTTTTTCAAAATATTTTTTTAAAATTTACCACTTCAGAAACATATTGAAATTCCGCCTTCCCATTTCCAAGAATTAGAAATTATGAAGAAAATAGGTTTTTCGAAATATACGCAAAGGTTCTATTGTCATAGTAAATCATTTCTATTGTGATAGTATTCCAAGATATTGTTAAAGGTTCTATTGTCATAGGATTCTAGATATCATAGTAAATGATACATGGGGGCCAAAATACATATGTCCCTCCTATTTAATTATGTTAGATGTATTGCTAAATATATATTGCGCTAGAAAGTCTATATTAACCATGACTTTTGATAACTAAAGTTATTTCACTTCAAATGACGTACGGAACTCTAGCTGCGCGAGCCGTGTTCACGTTTGGCCGGTTTTTTTAAACATATGTTATAAGTAACAGAATAAATAAGACAGACAAATAATCGAAATATAAAAAAGGAAACATTTCAGTTTGTTTACTATGCATCCTGTCTCCACTACTGACTACAGAGTACATGTAATATAGAACGTGGTCTTCACATAACCAAATTTCTGCTATAGTTTTATTGTCAAACGCTGACATTTATAAAACTATTAAATGATGTAGCATAAATAGCATTGTCTTGTCACACGTTACCCTCTAAATATACCACCGAATATGAGCTGTTGGAAAAAGCGACGATACTTTGTTCTAATTTTTCTTACAGAGCCAGTTTTAAACCATTACCAGATATTCAGGCAGTTCATAGCCTATACCACTATAGCTTATATACCACATACATACTAAAGCTTATGTGCTACAGCTTATGTTACCATCACAAGCTTATGTACCACATATCGATTACACATTTTATTTCTTTATTTAGTTGTCATTTATGAAGAAAAAGAGAGACAGATCATTGTAAAATACAATGACTGAGATTCTTAGGTGTTCGATAGACTTGTATCCTAACATTCCCACATCATAATAATACACTACGTACATTAAGTTATAGTATATGTATATAATATAGAAAAACCTGTCAAGCATAAGTGGAACTCGCACTACGAGAGTTCTGTACACATTTAGGCATTTATAAACATTTAATAGTACGTAATGTTCCTATTAAACTATTTACGAGATTGTTATTTTTTAAAACCGCAATATATTACCTATCTGCATCTTTCATAGTCGTATACTTAAAAAAACACTTTTTTGTTTGGTATAACTACAAATTAAGGATTTTCGGATGTTTTTTATTTACTTGTGCTGTGAGACCTTGCTTATTGCTAAATTTCATGATTCTAGGTCCACACGAAATATTCTTTAGGTTTTAATTTATTGGCGAGTGTCAAAATATGTTTAGGGTTTTTTTATTGTGTCGACTAAGAAGCTTGATTTTTTACAGCTTCAAAGGACCGTATTATACATTAATTTCAACTTGATACCTCCACGCGTTCCTGAGAAAAATGGTCTTGACAGACGGATAGACGAACAACGAATTGCTCCTATAAGGTCCTATTATATACCTAGGATCAACGAATTGAACCTAGGTATATAAGGTAGGTCCCTTTTTTCTTTTGACTTACGGAACCCTAAAAACAACTATTGCAAATAATAAACAGAAAAATTCAAGATAATCCATCATCAAATCATTTTTTTGGAAAAAAAATGTGTTAAAAAAGCTTCTCTTTTTTATTACTGTATACACACACACACACACACACACACACACACACACACACACACACACACACACACACACACACACACACACACACACATATATATATATATATATATATATATATATATATATATATATATAAATATGTAAAAGAAAATGTGACTTCAATATGTCTGATCTACTGTCAATATTTATTACCAAACGCTGATGTTTACGAAACTAGCTAAACAAAGTAAGCATTGTCTTGTCCTACGGTTTTGAAACATTTCAATACCCTTTGAATACACCACATAATGTGAGAGGTTGTAGTAAAAGCATTGGTACTTTACATTTCAATACCCTTTTGAATACGCCACTGTGGTACTTGTTTAGTTCTAATTTCTTATTTGTTTTCTCGTAAAGCCGGCTTCGAACCTTGTCGCCCATATTCGAGTAGTTCATCGCCGGCGAGAACAGGTTTTCATTCACCATCGGCTGGTCGGCGCCGTGAATGAACACACGCACGCATGTACGCGCGCGTTTCTGCGTATGTGTGTGCGCGTGCGTGTCGATTGTGTGTGCTTGTGTGTATTTCCTGTCGCATCTGGTGCCGAGTGCTGATTGGACACGAAATTATTGAATGGACGTGGGTTGATCTGAAGTACCTGTGTAGACGCCGTTACCGTGACTTGACAGCGACGAGTTACGCTGCTTCTTTTCTGGTGATGATTTAAATTTGGTGGGTTTTGAGTGTCTGTATGAAATAGTACTTTTACTACGTTTAAAAATAGGTATAGTAAATACCTATTTTTGGTAGAAGTTGGAAAATATTTAAATAATTTAATAGCTAAAACGAAACTTCCAATTGTGTATGTCCGTCTGTTCTTACGTACTCACAACATCAAAATTCCTTCAGTTTAAGACCTATTGTGATGATATTTTGCAGGAAAACTTATCTAAATTACGTGAAAGGGGATTTTTTTTACGTTTTTTATGGATCCCTTCGATGAGGCCATCAAAAGGTTTTTTACCTTTGTATAAGACCTCATGGTTCGATTTGATATAACATTTAAACCATTTTTTGACTCCATCGATGAAATATATTTTGGTATGTAATGATTATGTTATATAACTGATTTTACTTGCAGGTTTTGGGTTCTGAGGTACGCAAGCAATGTATTTGTTAATAAATATATTGCGCCATCTGGCGTCTATTTGTAGTACTGAATTTTTAATGTTGAATGAAAACACATTTCATAGTTAAGGCAATATCCTATTTGTTAAACAGTAGCCTTTACGTTAATTCAAGTTCCGTTCCCAAAATAAAACAAAACGGATTCCTTATAGGATCACTTGGTTGTCCGTCTGTCTCACAATCCAAGTCCTTTTTCTCAGAAATGGATTAAGATATTAACTTCAAATTAATTGTATGAAAGAGCTTACATGTAAAAGCCAAGGATATTGCACATTGTGCTAAGGTTTAATGTCCACAAATGATTTTATTTAAGAAAAAATCCTGTAATTTTTTTCTTTTTTTATACCATCAAAACATTTCCAAGGGTGCAGAAAATCTAAATATATTATTTCTGAAAGGTGTTTTTTGGTCGAGCGGCTCGATCTCTTTAACTACTGCACCAAAAAAAATAAAAAAAATACCCAATTAAAGCTTATGTTTTCTACTTTGGGCGAAAAATATAAAAAAATTCGAAAAAATCTTTTTGTTAATAAAAAAATTAATTTTTATAACAATTGGCATGAGCGCCATCTGTGGGCGACACATCAAATATCTTAGCCAAATTGTATACTTGGAACACGCTAGATGGCAATATAGTGCGAAGACTTCGCACGGGTCAGCTAGTTTTTTATAAATATGAAAATTATTATTGCAAAATTATTCTTTTATCTAAAATTAGTGGGGTTAGTTAACTAAATATTTAAAATAAATTTATTACCAAGTCTATGTGGCAACATCTTCAAAGTTTTTAATATACCTTCATTTAAATTTTGTCTCCAGACAGTTGTCGCTACACAAAAGACATTTTAACACGTACGACTACATAATACAAAGAATATCGACAGGTCAAATCTGTACCAGGCGGCTCGTGCTGTGAACGTAACGCACACAGTCTAACAGCGGCTTCGACGCACATCCGGTGCGTGTCGCAACCGGACGTCGAGTAGGTCGGCCGGTAGGCGCCCGTGGGCGGAGCACTTTCTTTAGAACCACTGCTTTTATAATTTGTTCCATATCAGCGTTCGCCGCTAGATTCTGGCCGCTACAACCCGCGATGTTGGTAATTAAGATAAATTTACGAGATTTTTTTTATAAAAAGTAATTTTTCAATAACTGTTTACATAAAATTGTCACGTTCAAAGTTTAACCAGATAAAACGGTGAGTTAATGTAACATTATCTTTAATATTTCCTAAAAGATCATACAGCGACATCTACGCTAAAAACATTCACGGCGCCACAGCTGACGGAATGGAGCATTGTTGGTTTTTTTCTGGTGATGTCAGTATAGTTTTTTGTGTTTATTTAAGAAATGAATAAACTTATTAAATGGAGTTTTTGGCCGATAAATGTTGGCGAAGTATGAAAAAGCAAAAGTGAAAAATTGAAGATATCATTTAAAACATGCAATACAAATCATGTTACGCAATTTAATTCTGAAAAAGAAATTTACATTATCGGCTAAGTAATTGCTAACGCGCAATGTAGCTAACCAACTACTATATTATGTGAGTCAGCGGGCGACAGTTGCCAACTTTTGTCGGACAAAGTCGGAAGCCGATTTTCTATCGGCTTGGTCCTCTTGACGTATGCTCAAGGTATACGTCAAGAGGACCAAGCCACCGAATGAATGCTTTCCGTCTCCATCAGGACATGTTCAGTTGCAAAAATTAAAATTATTTGTTTTAGTTACTCCGATTATTAACGGTATACGTAATCGTTAGATTTAGTTTTGTCTAAAAACTATATATAATAAATAACAAACATCATTAAATAAAGGTTTTCAATAATTTAACCTGAGTGTATTTCATATTTGATATTTGTTTATTTGTTTAACCAGTATTTTATAAGGAATCGTAGATTTAGCTTTATCTAAAAAAACATACCTACATTTCTAAAAGGGAATAATAAATAATATCAGTAGATAAAGGTCTTCAATAATTTAACCTGAATGTATCCCATGTTTGATTTTTGTTTATTTTTTTAACCAGTATTTTATAAGGAATCGTTAAATTTATCTGCCTAAGAGCCATAACTTCATTTCAAAAAGGGAATAATAAATAACATCAGTAGATAAAAGTCTTTAATAATTTAACCTGAGTGTATCCCATGTTTGATATTGATTTATTTTTTTAACCAGTATTTTATAAGGAATCGTTAGATTTATCTTTGCCTAAAAGCCATAACTTCATTTCAAAAAGGGAATAATAAATAACTTAAGTAAATAAAGGTTTTCAATAATTTAACCTGCGTGTATTTCATGTTTTATGTTTGTTTATTTTCTTAACCAGTATTTTCCAAGGAATCGTTAGATTTATTTTTGTCTGAAAAAGCATAACTTCATTTCAAAAAGGGAATAATAAATAACATCACTAAATAAAGGTTTTCAATAATTTAACCTGAGTGTAGCTCATGTTTTGTATTTGTTTATTTTTTTTAACCAGTATTTTATGAGGAATCGTTAGATTTACCTTTGTCTAAAAAACCATGACTACATTTCGAAAAGGGACTAATAAATAACATAATTAAATAAAGGTTTTGAATAATTTACCTGAGTGTATCTCATGTTTGATGTTTGTTTATTTTTTTAACCAATATTTTATAAGGAATCGTTAGATTTATCTTTACCTAAAAGCCATAACTTCATTTCAAAAAGGGAATAATAAATAACATTATTAAAGAAAGGTTTTTAATAATTTAACCCTGAATTGTTAACCATATTACAAACATAAAGAAACGATATAGATATTTATTGTATTATCCATTAAAATTCAATTGAGAATGTTTATTTTTCATGCAGATCTAAATTAAATATATTCGATAATTTACAAATCAGTTATTGCATGAAATTAAACTTTTTAAAATACGTAGTTATGTTTGCAAATATTTTAAGTATCCCCTGCGTTTTAGACATGCCGCAAAATTTATTAATATGATAAATTTATTTTCACGTGTATATTACTTCTGTCTACTCTAATGTAAAACGTGGACCTAAAATTATGTCACGTAATATTTTTTGATCAACATTCACATATGATCGAATTGAAATCATCTGTTAATATTTTTCCAAACACTATAAGTAAAAAATAACAATTTCAGTTAAAAAAACACAAACGAACAAATTATGAGTGATATAACAATTGGTAATAATTTTATAAATATAAAACTATTCTAATGTAAAAGTGGACCTAAAATTACGCCACGTAATCTTTTTTAACATTTTTTATCAACATTTATATATGATCGAATTGAAATCATCTCTTAATATTTTTCTAAACACTGAGCGTTACCCGACTTGCTATAAGTCAAAAAATAACAATTTCACTTAAAAAAAACACAAACGAACAAATTATGAATTAAATAAGAATTAGTTTAAGATAATGAATTTTATTTTTACATTTTTAAAAATGTT
Source organism: Druceiella hillmani (assembly GCA_039881145.1). NCBI lineage: Eukaryota > Metazoa > Arthropoda > Insecta > Lepidoptera > Hepialidae > Druceiella > Druceiella hillmani. The sequence continues at coordinate 12,750,394 of JAYKKI010000013.1, forward strand.
TAACCTCTTTATCGGATAATTTTAGAATAAAAAAGTATAGAAATAGTTTTATTGCGAAAAACTAAAAAACGTTACGATAAATTTCTGTTAAGTACCTAATTTATGTATAGTTATTTGTATACATTTAAGCAACATGACTAGGGAAAAATATTTGCTGTAATTATAAACTAATCATTTTTATTGTCATAAAAATATTGCTATTGTTATCTCTACGTTATGTAAAAATAAATAATATAGTGTTAATGCGGATCAGAATAAAAATATAGATATATTTATAGAAATACATCGAGATTGAATTCCGACGTGAGGACGTTGCGATGGTCACGAAGTCGAATACCGTGGGAAAGCGAAGAATTTCGATATAATTGGATTATAGACAAATTATTTTTATGCAGGAATTATCGCGTGTGAAACACGAGAGAATATTTAATAGTCTTCCCCTTAATAAGCGCAAAATCAATTCTGTACGACGATGTCTCTCCTAAGCCGACGATCTAACTACGGCATACAAAAAACTGACTAAGCTACGGCATTGACTGATTCTAAGCTACGGCATACAAAAGCTAAGCAGTATCTAGAATATAATTCGTTTTAAACTGTTAATAATGGTCACGCCGTCTCATGCGGATGTCTGATTTATAGACCAGACTTGTATATAAAATAAAATTATATATACAGTTGTTCGGCACATGTGAAAAAAACATTTACAAAGCACAATTAGAAAGATTTTGAACCAAATTCTTAAAATACTTAGCTTTCGACAGAATGTTTACGTTGACAATGTTGCTGAATTCGCATTGCACTTTAAATTCCTTAAGTTTAAAAATACAGGATAAGAACTTTAAACTTCTTAAGTTAAAAAGTAGAACACAATATTACACTTTATAAAATACTGAATGGATATTTAGATTATGCATATTTGTCTTCTGCCATACCTTGGCGAGTATCCTTATGAAGGACTAGATCTCCGCCCTTATGTCATCTTCAGAATACGCATGTAATCTTACAACAATCTTTCAATAACCAGGATATATGTAATTTAAAATAAAGTTTTTTAAACTCGTTAAAGAGACACTATCAAAAAATGGTACATAGTACGAAAACGGTATCTAAAATAGCATGTTCACATTTCTATAGTAAATGTAAATAAACACGTCTACACATACAACGTATTCAATTGTCAACGCTTAATAAATATACGTAGAGAACTATTTTCATAACAATAATATAAAAGAAAAGTATTAGAGAACAATTTTCATAACAACAATATGAAAGAAAATTTAATTACGATAAAGTGTAATCATGAGTAAATATATTTGTAAACCGAGTACTATCGATTACTTGGTATATTTATCTGCACAAGAGATTGCTAATTGGCGGAAACTTGTAGTGACATGTAAATTTTTTAATAATTTTTTTATATTTACTTATTGTACGTGCTGGTTTTTTTCTCTCTCTAATCGTCAAAAAACAATAAATATTACAAAATAAACAAATACCAATTATAATTAGTTGTTAATAATATTTGTAATTCAATGTTGCCAAGAAATTGACAGAATATTGTAATCTCTCTTGCAGCATGTGATGATTATAATTATTTTCAAAATATTTTTCAATTTTATTATATGTAAAAAGAATGAAAATGAAGATGAAAATACACTAATTTTCGCAAGTCTATTCCAATTTTACAGAATAACAAACTTTGCTATTTGTAACTGTTACCTGTGTTTGTTGCCTGTATTTGTACTGTACCTGATACTTGTATACGTATTGTACTTAATTTTGGGTTGAAATTAAGGGTGTTGAATAGGGTGTTGGTTAAAAGGGCTAGTTTTAAGGGTCTCAAAGCAAATTTCGTAATTTTAAGCAGTATATCTTCATGGATATACTAAGAAATATGAAAAAAAATATATTCCCATCTCCAGCCTCCATTGTTAATAGACCTACTGAACTTATGGAAAAAATAGAAGTTTTAGACGCAAATGTTGTGGGAAAGTATAACGGTGATTCAAGGTTGTTTAAATACATTCAGTAATATATAAATATGTATATATATATATATATATATATATATATATATATATATATATATTGGTATATATATATATATATATATATATATATATTATTGAATGTATTTAAACAACCTTGAAGGAGTGCAAAAAGCTAAAATATGTATATGATTTGCGTTACAAATACATTCAATTATATATTAAAATTAGATTAAAAGATTCGTTGTTTGCATTCATATTGTCAATGTCAAACACATAATAGTCTGTGGCCAAACTATCGCACAAAATAGAGATTGTCACCAAAGAGTTTTAAAATGTTAGATGAGTTTTGATCATTTTGTGGGATTCAAATATTCCTTTTTTTATAGTCTATATGGTGTATGTCAAGACAAGAAAGCATTCACTTTATGTTTTGTTTTATAGATATATGTATTTTATATGTTAATGATTTTTTTGCAATAAGTGTATACAGCTTGCTTAATATACACCAGTTGCAAAAAGAAAATTTTGTAGCAGCAATCTGAATTCACTTACTCTCGCCCACCTATTAGTGTTTCCAATAAAGTGAGTGGGTAAGTAATTAGGGTCAAGATTTGACCACTGGGCGCCCACTATTATATATTACTAGCGTGACCCGTGCGAAGTCTTCGCATTATTTATTCCATTATGAAGCTCAGATGACAGATCAAACAAATATTTTACTAAAATTGACATATAGAGGCGCAAGTATCAAAAGCATTGAGCTAAAGCGCCACTTTATTTATACGTGAGTGGATTTGAAATTAAACAACAATTTTACCGACCGTCAATCATATTGACGTTGAGCCGTTAGATGGCAGCATTGCTGTTTTGTGTATATAATTTTAATAATTAATTAATTTGCAAAAACAATAGCAATAATAAATTTTTTAGTTGTGGATGCCGGTAGAGCAAGCAATTATCTATAAAATGATATATAATTTATGTGGATTAGTTGTGAGGTTTTTTCTAAAAAGGGAGTGTAACATCTTAACCTTAGCGTATTAATATATATGATGATGATGATGATGATGATGATGATAACGCACAAATAGGTTATAAGTTTGCGATTTTCGATTAACTTTTGTATTAATCTAGATATTTTCTTTCTGTTTCAGGTGCCCCATAACAGAATAATTGGAATATATTTTCAACGGTAGAATTAAAAAAATACAACTAATATTAAAGTGAAAAAAATAACGAATTTATCGTAGACTGTAGCGTTTTGTGGTTTAGTGTATCTTTGTGAAAAAATATAATATCATTCTACGTCCGTAATATGTGGCCTAGGAACCAATAGCAACATTTAACCTAGAAAAACATTTGAAAAGTATGAGTTTGGATAGTGACAGCAGCATATGCTATAATCGTTGTGATAAAGTTTCAAGTGTCATAACAAGCAAGGAAAATGGCTGTAAAGCTGATTGTTATAGCTGTTTACTATGGTGAGATTCTAATTGGCTTTTTTTTATTAATTTTTACACACGTTTACCTTTTGTAGAATTCGTTTTTGTTTGATAATCGATTATCAATAATTGTATGTTATTACACAATTATGTGTTAGGCGACTTTAGCGACTGTACTTTAAGAGGATTTAATACTTTACCTCTTAATACTTTAATCATCCAAAGTTGAACATTAACTGTACTTGAAAATTTATAATCGCATCATCATTAGTTTAGTAATCTAACTTTAACTTTTTTATTTTAATAACTTTAATTAAATTTTTTTTTAATTCTTTTAGGTTAAATATGGCAATGATCGGACTCGATAATATAACGTAGTTTTTAGTCGAATGCTAATGGAGCAGCGAGTCTTATTTAACTCCGTATTTGAATTGTTATGGAAAACCTTTCCGAAATTAGCTCATTGGATCATTATTAAGAATTAGACGGGGAAAAGTTGATTATTATTGTGTGTAACAATCTAAATGAAAATGCATTTTCGTAAAATATTTCAGTACGTTTATTCAAGTATATGACAAAAATTCCAATATTTATTTCCAATTTTCTCTGAGATATTTAAGTAAAAAAAATCTATCCGACTTTGCATACTAAAATAGTTTTTTTTTTAAAACATCCTTTATTGGATATACAAATCTTAATATACAATTAATTAATTATCATGGATGAAATGTACTCGATTTTATTTTCAAGTAATCGTGTGCAGGTTTACTGTACCAATGTTCAGCTCCCAGATAAATTAAGTTTATTTATGAAGTTAATTCATGAAGTTTAACACGTTTTAACCTTCTCAGTTCGTGGGTAATATCCAAAAGTCGAATAGCTTCTACGTTGGTATGGTTGAGGAGTCGTTTTTCATGTTTAATAGCATATTCTTGGATAACTTCATTAATCGTTGTGAATTTCTTGGTTGGTAACATAGCGATATGCATTGGTAATAATACTAAAATAGTGCGGAATCATAATATGAATAGTAGCTATTCCGAAAGAAATGTTTTTTGATAATCGTTTAAAATTCATTCGACGAATGTAATTTCATTTCTCTGTGAAAACTAAGTAATAAAATGCAGGTGCGGTCTTCAAGACATTATAACTGAAAAGTTGTGTAAATACCATTTTAATACATTTATCCTCAGGGTATTTACCCTGTGGATAAATGTATTAAATATTAAGTTTAATACACAATTGCTATATACTCGTCTCTAGTTTTTGCCCGTGGCTTTTCACAATATTTAACCATGTCAAAGTAGTAAGAAGGATAATTTTTAATTCCTTAACTTTCTGTTATTTTTTTTATCGATTATCGATCTTTTATCGATACCGACCGTTTTATCGATGTAAGATATATTAATTTCCTTTACTAGACTACGTAATACAGATATTATTTAAATTAACTTGGTTTTTAGGGTTTATGTTTCAAAAGGAAAAACCGAACCCTTCGAAAATCACTAACGATTCCATGTATAGACCTATCACAGCTGTTTTTCTCAGAAATCGCTTGACGTAAAAATTTTGCATAGTAACAAAGCATATTAAACCGCACATACCTCAATAAGTACCACTGAAAATATGTATATGGAAATTTTAGGCGGAGGCAGAGGGGGGTGCGGGGTGAAAATCAAGTATTGGAAAAATTAATTTCCATTAAATTTCATAGGGTATCGTTCGGAAGAGCTAATTATGAGGGTTTCAAAATATTTTTTCACAATATTAGGTACATATATTATTATAAAAAACATTTTTTTGGAACCCTGCGCAAGGGCTGTTAGTAAAAGTATAAAGTAGACATAGGTTTTCAGATATTCTCGATGATGTATATATCTCTGTTCTTAATTATAGTAGATAATATTAAATATTTATTGCGCCAGAAAGTCCATTGTGTTACGGAATCATCGACGCGCGTGACAAACACGCACTGAACCTTTTTTAAGAGCCACCAACAGATACAAACAAATAGATGCTATTACGCGACTTCTCCACGTCATGTAGAGACTGAGGTGATACTACATCCTCGTTTTATTTTGGGATCAAAGTCTATTTAAATTTAGCGGAGTATGAGCAAAGAAATAGACAAACAAGCAGACAAAAATTTAGACAAAGTTCAATTTCCTTGTCAAAGTCTGGCGAAATAATTTTTTTTAACAACTTTATTAATACACTTTTTTGACTTTATTCTTTTAATATATCTATAATTTCGTAAGTTGAAATCGGAAGTATAGATATCGTGAGACTTGAGCGTATATTATATGTATATTTTAAACTTAAAATTGAATGTCAAATATTAGCTTACGAGACGCGTAATGGATTTTATAGAGCGCAACTAATTTTTTTAAAAATACTTTTAATGATACACTTTTTTCATTTATTATTTTAATATATTTGTAGATTTCGTAAGTTGGAATCAAAAGTATCGATATCGTGAGACTTGAGCGTAAATTATATGTATATTTTAAACTTAAAATTGAATATCAAAAAATTAGCTTACGAGACGCGTAATGGATTTTATAGAGCGCAACTAATTTTTTTTAAAAATACTTTTAATGATACACTTTTTTCATTTATTATTTTAATATACGTATACATTTAATAAGGTGGAATGAGACTCGAGCGTATATTATATCTATATTTTAAACTTAAAATTTAATTTCGGTCATTAGTTTACGAAGCGTGCAATGAATTTTATAGGGCGCAACTAATTTTTTTTTTCAAATACCTTTAATGATACTTTTTTATCTTTATTCTTTTAACATAAGTATAAATTTAATATAGTGGAATTGTCAATATGATGAGACTTGAGCGTATATTATATGTCTACTATTATCATGACTTAATGTCAATTATTAGCTTAAGAAGCCCGCAATGAACTTTATAGAGTGGGACTAAGTTTACTATGTGTCGACACGTGATTTAATCTCGGGCGTTCTACCTTATATACGAGTTTAATGTATTGTAGTAATACATATATATATATATATATATATATATATATATGTGTGTGTGTGTGTGTGTGTGTGTGCATGTAAATTATAACAAAAATAAACCGTTCAGTAGTAAAGTTATCGCGATACGGCGGAATGAATGAACATATCGCAAAACTCGTTCCGTGAGACGCCGGTGTCTCGGCGTTTCGTATGTAGATTGTTAATAAAGCTTGTATCATACAGGGGGATGTATAAAGTTAATATTTTTGATTGTAATTTTACAACCTTTAATTTATTGTGGAAGCTTCAAGACATCTTAAAATGACTGAATGACATTTTTAGTAATATAGTTAATATAGAGTTACCTTTAAAATAAAAATTAATAAGATATATGGTACTCATCATAAATTAGACTAAGATCGTCGTTTTTAGGTTCGCCTAAGATATATATATATAAGTATATATATATATATATATATATATATATATATATATATATATATATATATATATATATATATTGTATTCATCCAAGATTAAGCAAACATCCACTCAAAACTATCACTTAGATATTCATAGTTAAACGAAGGGCTCTTATATCTCGTCATGACGATCTGTTCGTCAGTGTTTAACAGTTTTGTAGTTCGCAAATTGATTTTTTAAATAGAAACCTTAATTAATATTAAGCTCTAAAGTGACCAATAATTTTATCCTTCAATTTACTTAAATTAAAATTTCTTAGCGTTGTGATATTTTGTAAAAGAATATTTCCGAATATTGAAACCTTAAATATTGCATCGTATACCATATCTTGTTATCAGCCGATTAATAATTAAAATAACTCCAGTATTCACAGGAAACGGTAACAAAATCACTTAATGTTTATTGAATTAATTCTTTATACGATGTAGTATAGATTTGTATTAGAATGTACTATCAAAGGTTAGTGTAATTAGATGGTACCTGTTTCAACCAAAGTTTTATGCGAAACCGTTTAAATGCGATATAAATGAGAGACGTGGACATTACAATTTTTGTTCAAACAATGAATTACTTACGCACTATAAGTAAAGTGACATTTTCTCTGTTTTCCTTTATTTAATTAAAATAAAACTTTTGCTCTATCGAGTATCAGAAATATTAAAAATACCCCTCTTCCGGTTTTTTTTTTAAATCGACCTAAGAATTGTTTCCCGTTCGGATAATGCTTGTGTGATGATATATTTGTTATATTTCTTCGACCTATTTTATTTTTTGTCATTAAAAACTTAATATACAGGTGAAAATACAAATACTTAATATAAAAAAAACAAGGAAGGACGAAAATTAAGATAAATAAAAAAAATAACAGAAAAAAATTTGAAATTTTATATTTCATATTCATTTAATAGTAAAAGCATATTTAAAATTGTTTTATTTTTTACTAAATTAAGCCAGAGAAAGTTTTATAATTGTTAAACTCGTTAATAATTATAATTGTTAACTCTGTTTAATATAATTGATAACCTTTATAATTGTTAACTCTGTTTTTTATGAGCAACCTTTGATTCAAAAAGAAAAAATTAAAAAATATTCACTTTTTCTAAAGTATACTTATGTGGCACTTTACACTTAAACATATACGTTCCCTATTAAGAGTGTTAACGTTGATTAAATATAAATAGCCAAATTTTCTAAGTATTTATTTTTATGAACTTCTATTTTTGAAGTCTATAGCGTTTACGTATATAAATATTGGAATATTGTAAGCACTTGTACACTCGATGTCTCTGGTCACTAGAGTGCTTGTGTTATAGAGTGATTCGGCGGTTCATATTCGGGGCCACTATAAAATAAGAAAATAAATACATTTAACATGAGTTAAAATATATTTTAAATCACATAAACCACCATGGTTCAAATCCCATTGATGTGTTACATTATTATTTGTAACAGAATTGACTTTCACCAGGACAAAGTGAGTATGTAATGAAAATTCTGTGCAGAAGATTACTTTTAGGAATTATACAATTTTAAATCCTCAGATTAATTTTCAACACGTGTAATTAGTTCGAAATGATACACATATAGATGCGAAATATCTAATGGCGCATTTGGATGGGAGTTAAAACGTTCTGATGGCACGTCACGACGTGCCATTCGACCAGTTTTGCATCTTGTCTGCTCTTTCCAAGTTGATTAGACCAGCTTTGCGTCTTGTCGGCTAACTGTATTATATAATTGAAAATATATTTTCAACAGATTGTTAAGAAGTATTTTTATGATAAATTATTTCAATAAATTTAATTAAATTAATACTTTATTGTTAACAATTATCTGAGTATTTGTTTTTTGGCGTTCAATCCGTTCAAATAAAAATATTTGAATATAAGAACAAATTAGGAGTTTCACATTTGCCATGCGTCCCATGACAGCTTACATTTTTTTATTAAGGAGTTTAATCCAAAAGTAAATCCATAAAGTGATCACTATAAAGAAGATCATTATTTTTACTTCAATATCTTTTCACACCTACGCACTTTACTTAAAATTTGACGTTAACAAAATAGCTTCACAATAACTGAGTTTGTGTGAAACGCCACCTTTATATAAAGACCGGTTACGTAAAGCCGTTTTCCCATACTCTTGAAAACGACAATATTATTATGGTACCTACTCGCTTACGTTATACTTACATATTCGCATGATTATCGATTTCAACCTTACACCATCGTCGATAGTACAGTGAACTTCGGGAAAAAGATATCTAATATTCGTAATTCCCACGTAACGAACTTGCGTGTTGAGTGTTGAATGTCACGGTACAGTAGCTTTAATACATTAACTCGGTGATACGTAACGAAAGTAATATTCTAAGGACTCGTTACAAGGCTAATTGAAATCGGTATTGACATATATTAATTTTGTTTCAGAAGACTTTTATGAAAAAAAGGCTCCGTGCCTTAAACGTCATTTTGTTTTAACGACATGATACCATTTTTTCACCATTATAATACCTGAAAAAAAGTAAGGTCCTTATAACTAGTACTATCAAACGACACTCTACAAATTATATGGAATTAAAATAAAAAAAAATTGAGAACAGAATTTTTCCCCCTAAAATTTCCATACACACATTTTTGAGGGATGTCTATTGAAATAAGTGCGTGTTAAAATGCTTTACTACTACGCCAAATCTCAAGTTTTCACGTCAAGCGGTTTTTGAGAATATCGGCTGTGACAGACAGACAGACACATGAGTGATTTTATATATTCATTTTATCTTTCTGATGTTCGGAATTCCAAGAATTAATGTCCTTCCCCATACATGTATGGCAGTGATCTTTTTTTGACTCGTATGATCGAATAAATTATTACTGAATAGGTTTTTTTATTAATGTAAAAATAAGAAAATGGAAAATGGCATTTCGGAGAATATATAAATTAGGGAAATTGTTGATGGAAATTATAATAGAATTTTTTTTTGCATTTTTCAAATGCATGGCTGATCCTGTAGGAGGAAAATATATCACGTCATTTTTAAGTTTAACATTTCGCAAGTTTGGTAACATTTCGCAAGTTTGGTTGAAATTCATTTTAAGACACATATCCAGTAATAATTTATTCAATTATATGAATAAAAAAAATGACACCCATTTTATATATAGGGGGAAGAACATTAATTTCTATACCCTGTACCTCAGAAAGGAGAAATTAAGATCACTCACTGTCCATCTGTCTGTCACAGGCGATTTTCTCAAAAACTACTTGATGTGGAAACTTGGGATTTGGCGTAAAAAATATATTAACACGCAATAAAACAAATTAACACGCACTTATCTCAATAGATATCTCTCAAAAATTGTTGTACGTAAGTTTAAGAGGGGCAAATCCGTTCTCAACTTTTTTTTATATTAATTTCATACGTTTTGTGACAGCGTCGTTTGATAGGACTAGTTATAAGGGTCTCAATTTTTTTTTCAGGTATTACCTATATTCTTGGAGATATACTGAAAAATATGTAATACAATTATTTCCTTCTCTCTATTTTTGAGACAACCGAACCTAAAATTATGAAAAGTAGAGTTTCATAAACTCGTGCAAAGGTTTTAACAGCGATGATTCCATGTTTCACCTGATGATGGCGATGTTTTTGTTTCATAATTTGTTTCATAAGTGTGCACCATTTTTTATACCTGTGAAAGATATAGTAGGCAATTTGTTTACTTAGTGAAAAATTAAGGTTATACATAGTTTAATTAAGGTTATACATAGTTTAATAGATCGATTTTTATGAATGCTTTACGGAACCCTAGTAGCGCGAGTTCTACTCACTTGTATAAACCTACCTACGCGAGTTCTACTCACCTGTATAAAATCGCCTAATATATGAATACAATGCCTAGTATATCTTCCAAGGACATAATAAGTATACATTTTAGAAAGTTATTTCTGCAATTGGCTTAAGCCACATGGAGTTTCGTAAACTTTTTATAAACCCAATTTCATGTCATAAGTTGGTCGATTATTACTCGTAAACTGGTAGAGGCTACTGATAATTTTCGTTTTAAATTCGTGGTATACACTACTATTGTGAATACTTATCAGATATTCAAATATAAAACAAATAGCAATTTAACTGTTCAAGGGTGAGGGAACATAACTCTTAACAACAACGATCAAAATTAAAAGCTAAACATTTCGTAAACAGATCCCTGTATCAAAAGTTTTCAGGATATACCCCCAGTATTGTTGAACAATCTATTGAGCGATATCCTATAATCAATAACCAACAAAAATCGAATGAGTGATATCTATATATACCCCAAGGGGGTTGGTGATATAACCTTAGATAGATATAACCGTTGATAGATATAACCCCAAGGGGGTTGGTGGAAAAAAATCGTACCCACCTTACATGTAGAAGTACCTTTAAATTTGTTTTAAACATTTGGTTTCAAGATTTTATTTCGTAACTTTATAGGCGTTATAAATATAGAACTTTATAATACTAATGATGTGTGAATAAAACAGCTGTGACATACAGATGGACAAATATTTAGACGGCCTTGGAGAAAATAAAAGCCTTCCTAATTTGGCCACTGGACTTTAAAAATGAGTTCGAAGGAAATTATAGAAATTAAACCGACAGCTTTTTGTCATTTTTTTGTGATTGCCTGCCTGTTTCTTTCAAGTAAACAACCACAGAATGATTTCCATGAGAGTTTCCATAGTATTATAGCTTAAGATATCGGGAATAAAATGACGTACGTATCATCTCTGCGATATGACGTCGGAAAATCTTTGTGTTGTTTTCTGTCTATTTGTTCGCAGTAAATAGACAGAAAATTAAAGTAACGAAGTGGTTGGTATTAAAACACATAAAAATTTATCCTTAATAGCACAATAAATAATTATATTGTCAGCATTAAACTAACAACTAAAGATGGACAGTACTATAAGTACTTTTCACATAATATATATCGTTTACCTAAAATGTTGTTAATTTAATAGGTCGTGAAAACGTAAAGCCATATTTAGCTTATTATATAATACAGTTTTATTTGTATAAGTCGATACAGGAAATCAATGCATCGTGTTAGGTGCAGAACCTTTGACTCAAGAGTACGACTAAAGCTCATAATATTTTGCGGTTCCGTACCTTCAAAATATCACTTGTTCTTCCCTGTGTTATATTGGTTTTTCTCAGAAACCGTTTGACGAGGAAAATTGAAATTAGCTATGGTGACATGCACGTACATCCATAGTAAACACTCATAAATATTTGTAAAGTAATTTTGGACGTGTAAATGAAAAAAATAATTTATTTGTTAATGTCACATGTCATATGGATCGATAGAAAGAGAAAGTGTCCAAAACTATTTTTTATGTTTTCTAAAACAGTTACAGAGATATTGTTGAAAATATCCACGCCGTTTTTCTCAGACACCTTTGGGGGTGGAAACTTGAAAAAAAAAGATGTATTTTAATAATACACTCAAAAATATTAAAAAGAAATGTTAAATAAAGCAATCGATATTTTTCTACTTCATATATCATGTGGAATATCACAGAGCAAGGAATAAGGAATATATATATATATGTATATATATATATATATATATATATATATATATATATATATGTATACATATACATATGCATATAAGAAAGCTCTAGACAAATTTTAAAAATGTCCACAAAAAATAGGAACGAAACTGCTGAAGTCAAGATTTTTTGTGCGTATCAGCTCCTACATGCGACTGGAGTTTACTCCTTAAGTGTGATTGTCTTGTAATGTGTAAAACAGGTAACACTGTATATAAATATAAATATCAGTATCATTAAATATAAATGGAATATTCTTTAATAAAAAAAATACTGACAATACAATTATTTTGAAGTAAAACACAAATGAACAAGATCAAATTCATACAACAATATTAAAACCATAGTAACGTCAGACGTAAAATTATAAGAAAAGAAAAATCGGAAGAAGTAAAATGAAAAGGGACTGTCCAATTTTTGTAAGATAGAGGACATCAAATATTCACACATAATGACATTTAATGATTACATCTTGATATAAGCGAACGATAGTAAACTATGTGTGTCACACTCATTCATTGCAATTACGCCATAAGAAAATGCCAAATAGACATACTGATATCTCACTCTAAAGATGCGCGGAAATATTGCGCGGAGACCTAACGGTTACACTTTTTAAAGCTCTGAACTTCGTATGATCAGAACCTAACGGTTATATTTTTTTAACACTCGAACTTCTCATTTTACTCCTTATAAAACTTCATACCGGGTTTTATAAGGAGTAAAATTTATTATTAAACTCAAAAACACCGTTTCTGGAAGTTCACGAGAAATAAACTAGCAAACATTCCCATAATATTGGGTTGCAAGAAAAACATTCTTAAATGGAGAAAGTGAAAAATAAGCCCCTTGGAAGTTTTATTTAAATCGCCAGTCAGAGAAATGAGAAATCTTGTGTTTTTTATAACAAGCCAGATTATTTTTGATAATAGCTTGTGAATTCTACATCTACGAAATTATTTGAACAAGCAAGATGAAACATAGTACAGATCGGTCGTCGAAAAAATCACGCAAAACTTGAAGAGATCAAAAAAACAATCATTTGTCAATGTTAGTCAACATATAATCATCATCATCATCATATATATTAATACGCTAAGGTTAAGATGTTACTCTACCTTTTTAGAAAAAACCGCACAACTAATCCACATAAATTATATATCATTTTATAGATAATTGCTTGCTCTACCGGCATCCACAACTAAAAAATGTATTATTGCTATTGTTTTTGCAAATTAATTAATTATTAAAATTATATACACAAAACAGCAATGCTGCCATCTAACGGCTCAACGTTAATATAATTGACGGTCGGTAAAATTTTTGTTTAATTTCAAATCCACTCACGTATAAATAAAGTGGCGCTTTAGCTCAATGCTTTTGATACTTGCGCCTCTATATGTCAATTTTAGTAAAATATTTGTTTGATCTGTCATCTGAGCTTCATAATGGAATAAATAATGCGAAGACTTCGCACGGGTCACGCTAGTTTTTAATTATTTTCGGCAATGACTACCGTTACTAAAGCAATATGTGTTGATTATATTGAGTAATCGTTTCTTTATTATGTGTTTCGTTAGATTTTTAGTGTTCCTTTTATTTGTATTAATAATTCTTGATATATTAAAAATAAAATATAATCTATTATTTTAAATCTTTACTCCGTGCGACTGTTTGACCACAGACTATTATATGTTTGATATTGACAGAGCCAACGTAAACAATTTATCTTTTAGTACATTTGTAATATAACATTTAATGTATTTGTAACACACACACACATATATATATATATATATATATATATATATATATATAAATTTTAGCTCTACGCACTTCTCCATATAATCTTTATGGAGGAGTGCGTAAAGCTATATTAACTATAGAAAATCTTATACTCCTCCGTGCGCGCAATACGATTAAAAAGTGATACAAAGTATTCTCTTCACGTATTAATGTATAAATTATGATTACAAATCATATTTTAATGTTTACTCTTTCCTGATTGGCAACAACTTCATTTTTTGGGTACTTGGATAATTTTTTGTTTACTGTAAAAAACTAAATTTTCCAAAAATTTTATTCTACTTCTGTTTGCCGATCTCCTTTATCGGAAAACTAAGGCGATGACTTTAAGTGTCAAAGTTTTCATGATATTTACAATTTTTTACGTCTGTTAAATATTGAAGTAAAAATTAAGCATAAGATAAAAAAAAAACTATTAATATCTGTAAATAGTTTAATAGAAATACCATGTATCATAATCAAAAGATTTTTTTGATATAAGTGTATATGAAAACCTCGTATCACGAATTCTAACTGAACTTACAGATTTTATTTATGTTACCTTTTGCCCTGTATTTATTACAAAATGCCCTGAAGAAATATTTAAACTCAACAAAACAACCGAGTAGCAACCAAAAGTAACTGAAACAATAACAATAGGATTATAAAAAAAAACTCCCACATGTATAATTACAATGGCGCTCAAACTTTTTGCAACTCATTGTACGTGTACACTAACCCGAGTACTTTGGTTCATTCATGCCGATACCGGTATGATGGGTTTATTTTTTTTTTGTTTTTCGCATAAACTGACATATGTATTTGTGGCTTTATTGTCGTTCCCATGGCTCGTTATACTCGGCCGCTCGTAGTTCTGTTTTAACATGCACGGCCGACGGGTTTAATTAATTAATTTTTGCAGCGCCGCCCGCCGAGATTACATTTGATATTTTTATCGGGAATCATATTTAAACGACCACATGACATATTCTTATTTGACTACATGACATATTCACAGGAGACTCAGAGACAAACTGTATATATTCTTGTATTGAACTCATAGTTATTAAGAAAAATTGCACGTACAAAATTGAGAATAGAAAAAAGTTTTGGCAAGTACGGGTAGAACTCGACGAACTACAATGGTACGACTACGAAGGTTCTTGTGAGGGTACATAATCGTTTTTCCTGCATAAATATGACAATTTATATAATATTCACACGTGTATAAAAATAAACCGTTTATCTTTGTTACTTTAACTTATTTATGGAAATTGATAAAAGTACGAGACGAAAACACTTAGAGAATTATCTCGTAATAGACAGATGGACTTATCTTGTATTAGAAAGGTTCTAGTGAGGGTACATAATATTTTCCCTGCCTAAATATGACACTTGGTATATTATTTACACGTGTATAACTTGTTTATCTATGTCACTTCAATTTACTTATGCTATTTGATAGAAGTATGAGATGGAAACGCTTAAAAGACTTATCTCGCAGTAAGTACGAGTAAAACTCGTATTAGGAAGGTTCTAGTGAGGATAAATAATATTTTCCCTGCCGAAATATGACACTTGGTATAATATTTACACGTGTATATAA
Organism: Druceiella hillmani; assembly: GCA_039881145.1. NCBI lineage: Eukaryota > Metazoa > Arthropoda > Insecta > Lepidoptera > Hepialidae > Druceiella > Druceiella hillmani. The sequence continues at coordinate 12,766,286 of JAYKKI010000013.1, forward strand.
AATAACTTGTTTATCTATGTCGATTTAATTTACTTATGCTATTTGATAGAAGTATGAGATGGAAACGCTTAAAAGACTTATCTCGCAGTAAGTACGAGTAAAACTCGTATTAGGAAGGTTCTAGTGAGGATAAATAATATTTTCCCTGCCTAAATATGACACTTGGTATATTATTTACACGTGTATAAAAAATAACTTGCTTATTTATGTCACTTTAATTTACTTATGCTATTTGATAGAAGTATGAGATGGAAACGCTTAAAAGACTTATCTCGCAGTAAGTACGAGTAAAACTCGTATTAGGAAGGTTCTAGTGAGGATAAATAATATTTTCCCTGCCTAAATATGACACTTGGTATAATATTTACATATGTATATAAAATAACTTGTTTATCTATGTCACTTTAATTTACTTATGCTATTCGATAGAAGTATGAGATGGAAACACTTAAGAGACATATCTCGCAGTAAGAACGAGTAGAACTCGTATCAGTTAAATTCTAGTGAGGATAAATAATATTTTCCCTGCCGAAATATGACACTTGGTATAATATTTACACGTGTATATAAAATAACTTGTTTATCTATGTCACTTTAATTTATTTATGCAATTTCATAGAAGTATGAGATGGAAACACTTAGGAGACTTGTCTCGCAGTAAGTACGAGTAGAACTCGTATTAGAGAGATTCTAGTGAGGGTACATAACATTTTCCCGGGTATATATGACACTTGTTATAATATTTAGACGTGTATATAAAATAACTTGTTTATCTATTTCACTTTAATTTATTTATGCAAATTGATAGAAGCACGAGACGAAAATACTTGACAGACTTATTCTGCGAAGGAGGTGCCCGTGTTAGATATTAAAATATTTAAACTTGTTAATTGCATTTTAAAAACCTTTTTAAATAAATCTATTTGGTGAGAAAAAAAGAATCGTGATGCGTGAGATAAATTGTTTATTACTCAAAAACAGTAATCAAATAATTTTTTTTTCATTTTTAGGGTAAAAAGGAATCCTTGTAAGATTTCTCACGTGTTTGTCTGTCCGTCTGTTGGCATTTTTTCTCAGAAACCTAACCGGTTTCTGAGTAGAAACTTGAATTTTGACATAGTAATAACGCATATTAGCCCACACATGTCAATGGCTAATACTCAAAAAATATGTACAGGAAGAGGAGGAGGGGGTGGGGTAAATTAAATATTAAAAGATATTTGAACTTCTATATATATTTTGGGGTATTGTTTAAAAGGGCTAGCTGTGAGGGTCTCAAATAATTTTTTTATAATTGTATATAGTACGTATATTTTCAGAGATAAACTGAAATGTACGCAAAACATATCTCAATATCCCCTAACCCCGTCTACTTCCGAAACTACTGACATAAAAACTGAAAAAATTATAGAGTGATGTTATTTTTTTGTAAGAAAGTTTGCAGAAAAACTAATCATGGTTCTAGATATCACGGTTTTTTATATATTGACTGTAAATATATATAGACACACACACACATATATATATATATATATATATATCCATCCACATTCTGCGTCCCCCAACCTTTTTAATTATATTAGGTACTCGTATTATCAAATGTTTATATACAAAATCCATATAAATAAAGTAATTCCACTTCTACCGAGGTATTGATACGCGAGCCAGACTTACACTTGACCGGTTTTTATTATCGTTATGATTCAACTAGATATATTTATAAAATTGTATCGCATTGAATTGAAGGGCTATAATGCTGTAATATACGAAGGGACAGACGTGCGTATTAAAATTATGTGGATTCTGCTTCTGAAACCGAAAAATAAATATAAAATGTATGTCTGCAATCACATACCACCCTAAACTAATTAAATATCATCCCCTAGGTTATTGCCACTTCGACGAAATATTAATAACACTGCTTCGCTGAGTAGCAGAAGCGACTTTATTATACGTTTACGGAGTCATTCGTTTCGGAGCTCCCTAAGCGAATATAAAGCAAATGTAAATTCGTAGGAGCGTTTTGATATTACAACGTGAAAATCATTAAGTTCCCATACATTTATTCAATTTTAATTAGTTCATCTCGCGCACATGTGAAGCGCCTTCTTAATGTTCGCGTCGTATTAAATTGTCTTCCTTTCTACGGGGCTAGGGATGGGCTTGATGATTTGCAATGAAATTTTATTCGTATTGTTTTTAATTCATTAGTCTTTTGGAAGAGTTAATATTTGTTTTTATATTACAATGTAGGATTCCGCGTTATTTTGGTTGAAAATTAACACTTGCGAAGATCTGTCTATTCTTTTCCCATCCAGCACATTATTATTTTATTTATAATTATTCTCAAATATTTTAATGAATTAAGTAATTTAATTTCTGAGGGAAAACTCCAAGCATGTATGTGTATATAATTAGTTAATATTTGGATTTTTGGTCAGTAACAGTCTCTTCGCTGAAAGTGTTGGACATTGAAAAAGTTTACGTATATTTATTCGGACACTGAGTTTAAGAGCTTTTCCTAGTATAGTAGTATAATGGCTTTTACGACCTTAAGTCTAAATACTGGATCTTAAGACGTACTAGTCTTAAGATACTAGCTTTGCCCCGCGATTCATCTGTTTAAAATTATCACCCACGGTAAAAAACGTGTCCCCGATGTCCTATCGTGTCCCTGACTTTTTTACATTTTTTACTATTGCTCAGCCTTTATAAAAGTTTGACTAAAAAGCTGTAACCTATAACGTTCCCCAAAGAATGTACTTTCTAATGCAGAAAATTTTATTAAAATCAAGCGTGTAATTATATAGATTAGCCCGAACAAACGAACAGTTTATTTTAAAGATTGGAAACCTTAATAATATCGAAATATGCACTGTTGTGGCATTATCTGTATGCATTATAAAAGGTAATCAAAATTCTTAGTAACTGGAAAAATGTTTTTCTTTTAAAAACAGTGTTTCAAAAACCCCGTAATTAGTGTGTTAATGACCTCTAAAATATCGTTATAATATAGTATTAATATTAATATAAAGAAAGTAAGTGCTATGTTTATATTAACATAGCACTTATTTTCTTTATATAATTTTATCAATGTGAAAAATACAACTAGAAAATATTTAGTATAACGCAATTGTATTTTTTTAAGAAAAACGCATTTGTATTTTGAGAGTTTCATATTTCAGAAGTAAAATATGGTACCTTAGTAGGGTCACTCACGTATACGTACGTTTCTCCCTCGATCAGTATCGTTATAATATAGTATTAGTGTTAATATACAGAAAGTAAGTGCTATGTTGATATTAACATAACACTTATTTTCTTTATATCATTTTATCAATGTGAAAAATACAACTAGAAAATATTTAGTATAATGCAATTGTATTTTTTTTAAGAAAAACGCATTTGTATTTTGAGAGTTTCATATTTCAGAAGGAAAAAATGATACCTTAGTAGGGTCACTCACGTATTTGCACGTTTCTCTGTCGATCAGTATCGTTATGATATAGTATTAGTATTAATATAAAGAAATTAAGTGCTACATTTATATTAACATAGCACTTATTTTCTGTATATAATTTTATCAATGTGAACAATACAATTAGAAAATATTTAGTATGATGCAATTGTATTTTTTTTAAGAAAAAAGGCGTTTGAATTTTGAGTGTTCCATATTTCAAAAGGGAAACTTTATAGGGTCACTCACGTGTTCGTCCGTTTCTCTGTCGATCATAGATTTTTTTATATCTGGCCACAGCTGTTCTTAGAAACAATTTATATAAAAACTGAATATTTTATAAAAACTTATATTTTCATAATTTAAAAAAATCTATTTATTTAACATAATATTATATAAAAACTTATATTTGGCATATTGATAAAGCATAATTAACCTGCTCTCACCATACTAGTTAACACAGAAAAATGTTTATACGAAAAGGAGACGGACACAAATGGAGTTGGCTATTAAAATATATAATTATTTTAATTAGATATAATTATTTTTATGTCTGAAAATTTGTAATAGTGAATAAACCAGTATACGCTTTTTCTTATAATAAACAAAATCATTATATTTTATTATGAATGTCAAATACTTTGTAAAAAAAATTGCTTAAAATTAAGCTTGAAATTGAAATTAATTTTAATTTCCAATTTAATCTCTATCTATATATCAACAATTAATATATGAACTGACAAAAGTATTCTAAGATCTGAACAAAGTTCTTATTGTTTATTAAATAAACTAATTGTTTATTAAATAAACTAATTGTTTATTAAATAAATTAATTGTTTATTAAATAAATTAATTTTATTATTTAAATAATACGAAGAATTTGAAATAAAGTGATTTAACTGAACTAGTTCGTGTTTGATTTTATTGAAAAGCACGTAACAAAAACCGAGATTATATTGCCCAAAAAGTTTAAAATTAAACTATCATCAACTTAGCCCTAAAGTTTAAAATCAAACTAACGTCAACTTGAACTTTTAGCAGCAAAGTTTTAAAATGATCAAACTGATGAATTTATCTTTCGTTATGATTCTCGAACTCCGAGCATTCATGCACGAGTCCGGCTCACGATTTCCGGTTGAAACACGTTGCTAACTCGATTTACAGGTTCCAGGCGCGCTTCCGGTTCGTCTATGAAATTAAACAGTCGTTTGGAACTACCTATATAACACTATGGATATATGATATTGTCACTATATAAATAAAGTGTGTTCATTGTTGATTTACATAGAAATATTCTGTTTTCTCAGTTTATAGTCAAGTTTTCGATAAAGTTACGGTGAAAATCAGATCAGATCAGAGTACAGTGACACATGAACTAAATTTTTTCTCCAAAAATTATGATTCGAATCGACCGACTTTGTGGAGAATGAGTGACTTCTTCTAAAACATATGGCGTTCAGTGCCTAATTAAATTATATAATACAGCGACTCCAAACAGATTACCTACTATTGTATTACATCATTGTTTATCATAAAAAATGTAAAGATGATATTTTGATGGGTTCTCTAACCGAATATTCTAAATGGGAATTCTATTTTTGGCCCCAGATTTTAAATGAAAGAGCTTGTGAGGTACTACAAACTTGCACATATTTTCCATTGCTTTGATTACTTACTCTTGTTTTATATTGTATTACATCATTTTTAGCATAAAAAATTTTAAAATGCTATCTTTAATGGTTCTCTAACCGAATATTCTAAATGGGAATTCTATTTTTGTCACTCAGATCTTAAATGGAAGAGCTTGTGAGGTACTACAAACTTGCACATATTCTCCATTGCTTTGATTACTTACTCTTGTTTTATATTATATTACATCATTTTTAGCATAAACAATTTAAATATGCTATCTTTAATGGTTCTCTAAACCGAATATTCCAAATGGGAATTCTATTTTTGTCACTCAAATCTTCAATGGAAGAGCTGGAGAGGTACTATAAATTTGCAAATATTTTCCATTGCTTTGATTAAAAATTATATATAAAATGTACAATTTAGTTTAAAGGAAGTCTTTATACACGTTTAGGGGCTTGAGGGGAAGAAAATATTTATTTTATCTACTCTTAGGTAATAAAATTGAAAATGATTTTCTGCCTAGGAAGTACATTTATAATAGTTTCATTAAAACTACTATACTATAACTTTAATTTAAAGATGTACATTTATAATAGTTTCATTAAAACTGCTATACTATAAGTTTAATTTTAAGATGTACATTTTAATAGATTCCTTTAAACTACTATACTATAACTTTAACTTAAACATGTACATTTATAATATTTTCATTAAAACTACTGCACTGTAATTTTAACTTAAAGACACAAACTACTATATTATAACTTTAACTTAAAGTTACAAACTACTATACTTTAACTTTAACTTAAAAATGTACATTTATAATAGTTTCATTAGAACTACTATACTATAACTTTAATTTAAAGACGTACATTAATAATAGTTTCATTAAAACTACTATACTATAACTTTAACATAAGTTTTGTAGTCACTACGATCATACTTTATAGTGCATATTAAAATATTAAGGAAATAAATAAATTTTGTACTAATATAGCATTTTTTAATAGAAAAAATGTGTATATATCTATAGTCTGAAATGTTTGTTTCTTAAATCATGTAGGTACGAAAGCTTCGCACTTGATTCGCACTTGAGTTTTTTTATTTTTGTTTTCGTATTAAGACGTTTGATTCTCGACGTAAAAATCCTTGGTGGTAAAATTATCGTTAATTTTATTTTGCCGAAGTTGGTCCAAAAACTATTAGCAAAAGTTCTATTTACTGGTCGACAGAATTATTTTTTAAAGTTTCATATGTCATTAGGAAAAAAGCAACCCTTATTGGATCACTTCGTTGTCCGTCTTTCCGTCTGTCAAGACCCTTTTTCTTAGGAACGCATGGAGGTATCAAGTTGAAATTAATATCAAATACTTAGGTCTACAGTCTCTTGTCATCCTGTTCCTTGTCTCCTTATCAAGCTTCTAAGTCAACATAATGAAGAACCCTAAAAATATGGCCATTTATGCAGCATATTTTGACACTCATAAATAAATCAAAACCTATAGGATACTTTTTGTACATCTAGAATCATGAAATTTTCCAAGAAGCAAGGTCACGTCACATCAGAAGCAAAGGGAAAAATCTTAATTTTATAGCAATATCTTTATTTTTTTTTTAATATGCGCCTGTGAAAGTTGTAGTAGGCAATATATTGAAACATTCGTCATATTTTCACGCCTGTGAAGATATAGTTAATGTTTGTAAATATTTTTATAAGAATACTATGAATCCTTAAATTTTTATGTTTCTAAACGTGTATGGAACCTTGGTAGTGCAAGTTCTACTCGTGTTTGACAGGTTTTTTTGTATGTAAATATTAATTGTTGTACTAATCATTATTTCAAACATGTATGTAGTATGACACTGAGGACTTGTCTACAAGTTCATTACGCAAAACCATTGCAAGACATTAATGAGGTTGATTTTTTTGGATTCTGTAACTAGGAAGCCTTATAGTTTCGCCATGTCAGCCTGTCTGTCCATCTGTATCTTATAGTTGTCTCTATGTTTACTCGCGGACTACTAGCGCTTAATGCTGAAATTTGGCGTGATTATAAATATTTATAACGCCTACAAAGTTATGAAATAATATTTAAAAAACCAATTAGTGTACCTTTGCTACTATTGTTTAGTGTTCGCATACCCCATTATATATAATATCGTGAAGCAGGTCTTTGAAAAGTATTAGGGGTATGTCACAAACATTTTTTCGCTACAGGGGTGTGTTCACGAAATGTTAAACTTGAAAGGGGTTATTTTTGTTCCTACCAGCTAAACCGGTATGTTTGAATATGTGAAAGTATTCACAATAGTAGTATATTTAACTATATTAAAAAGAAAATTATCATAGCTAAGAAGGCTCTACTGGTTTACAAGTAATATTCGAATGACTTGACATTTCTAACATATACAATACTCGATTAACTTGAACTTCTTACTGACAGGACTACATGTGAATGTGGTAATTTTTGTTATAGTTATATGTTCTCATTATAGTAGAATGAATTTTCGTTTTGATTATCAAGTAGAGGTAAGTGCTTCATTGAAATAAAATTTTTCACATTTTAATCTGATTCCATATGAAACTTTAAACTTTTCCTAGTAAATTATTTAGGAAGTCTTTACGTGAATTGTATAATATTATTAAACGAAAAAAAACTGTGAAAAGTCTGCAATACTGTGTGTTTTGCCTAGTGTACTGTGTGTTTTACCTAATATTTTATTAAAATGTTAAAATCATGAAAAGTTTACAATACGGCGAGTGTTTTTGTGTTATTAAAAAGTTTAGTTTATAAAATATTTTTTCTTAATATAATCTTAGATTTTAATTCGACTTTATTTAAAATTTTCCTAGTAAGTGTCTTATGAGCTCTTTACGAGCATTGTACAATATTGTAAAATTAAAAAAAAAATAAATTAACGAAAATAAATTTAAAATTTTCCTAGTAAGTGTTTTATGAACTGTTTATAATGCTCGTAGCATTGTAAAATATTGTAAAATTAAAAGAAAAGTAAATCAATTAAAGGAATGAAATTTTAAATTTTCCTAGTAAGTGTCTTATGAGCTCTTTACGAGCATTGTAAAATTAAAAAAAATTTGTGAATAGTCTACAATCCTGTATGTTTTACTTAGTGTTAATAAAAATATTTTTTTAAAATATAATTTAAGATTTTAATCCCATTCCATTGGAAATTAAAATTTTCTAGTAAGTATCTTATGAGGTGTTTACGCGCATTGTATAATATAATAAAGTTAAAAAAAAACTGAAAGTCTAAAATACGGCATGTATTACCTAGTGTTTTTAAAAATATATTTTTTAAATATTATGTAAGATTTTAATTCGATTTCATATGAAACTTTAAAACTTTCCTAGTAAGTATTTTATGAGGTCTTACGTGAAAAAAATGTTGTGAAACCAAACGTCTGTGAAAAATCTACAATACGGCTTGTTATTTCATAGTTTTATTCAAGTATTTTTTTTAAAACATTAAGTAATTTGTTTTCCTGAATTTTGAAAATTTTTCATTTTCCAAAATTACTCTGTTTACCTAACTCCAGCACCGTCTTCAATTGCGGTGGGCATTTCTATTACTTTTAGATATAACTCTCGATAAAATGTTGCTTAACAAACTGTGTTATTTTTCGTGAAGTCTTTTAATAATGTATTTATTTTAATAAGTTCGCGTATTTGGATATGTCTCCACCAAAACCACTTTCTTTGTTACCTACGATACTTTCTCATCTTAGCTGTACACGCACGCTGCCTTAACTGGGAAAACATAGATGAATACGAGATAGATTACGTGTTATTGTATATATGGAGCATTAGGTACGTACTTATATACTGGATCTTGAGACAGGTTCGATCGACTTCCTCTTTTTTATAGGTTCGCTTCACGACGCTCACAAACACAGAGATGAAGAGGGGAAGACAACTTAACACCTTCAATGTCGGGGGAGAATATGTACTCGCGTCCTAATGACCTTTGTTGCTTTGCTGGAATCGCATTTTTTGTGTACATACGTCAGTTGTTCAATGCTATGTGTCTATTTCTGTCTCTTTAATGATTATTGGCTCAGTTAAAATTATCACAGTCAAATTAATAGTTGACTTTGAATTTTTGTGCAATTGAATAGGGTATTTGACTAAACTTTTTTTATTACTAGAATAGAATAAGTAATAACATTAAAAACGGTTAAAATAACTACATCGTACCGAGGACTTTGCATTACAAAGTTATAGCGATTTAAAAACTGACGAACTATAATTCGCTCGAAAACGCCCCGTACAAAACACAACTGGCTTATGACGTCACTGGCCAGTTATTTAGGGACATTCATTATAAGGGAGTTTATTAAATATCTTTTGTATCTCGTTAAATATTGCGTTTAAGTTTTATATTGCATATATAATTTTCTCATTTTATTGTGTGGAAACTAAATTCATAATAACTTTTTTAATTTAAGGAACAAAAAATTGACACTTTTTCTTATTTAAAAGTTTCTATTAATTGTTTGGTATATGCATTATTTTTTGCATCACAAGATTTTTTTAAACCTACTCCACAGTTTTAAAATATTTTTGCAAAAGATATTGACATCAGTCAAATACCCTATTATTAAATTTATACTCTTCTCTCTCACACTCGTAATGTGTCATGATATTTCTATCTCTTATCGATTTATGTGTTGTGTTGAATATACGCGTGGAATGTTACATCTTTAATGTTATTTGTAAAACCACGATAGACTATAATCTGTGATAACGACCAATATTTTTCGCATTTCCACAATGAGCACGAAATTTGACATACGACCGCTAGCAACGGCTGCCTTAAGAAACTGACGCTAATATGTGTGCCTGCACACAAACTATTGTGGCTTTTTTTCGCTTAATTTATAGGCAGGGCCTATTTAGAATTAATTATATATTTAGTATTAATAAAAGAATTTCGTCGGATGTACGTTTGAGGTGAAATTTGAAAATTTTTGTAGTTACGTTAAAACAATATATGGAAATTTTGTAGAAAATGAAAAACAAACCAAAAAGTTCGACGGTTTTAATTACTTATTTTGATAGATTGTTTGTTATGATCCATTTTCTATTGGAACATTTAACCATAGAAGAACTTATGAAGTAAGCAATCTCAACCCCTATAACTATATAAAAACATGTTTGTAACAATTATGGACACCATTAGGTTTATAAAAATGTTTGAAAATGTATATGGGTAATTGGTATAGACTATTTACTAGAAGTATTTATGTCACAAAGGTGGTCATTATAATTTAATATTCGAGTAAAGAAATAAAAAAAAGGATCAGTTGTGATTTTTTGTTCCGATCGAAACTAGGGCAGGCAACTAGTGATTATTATTTAGTGACAAGAGATAAACATATATCTTCTTCAGAGTGGATAAACTAACCTAACCTAGCTTGACTCAAATATTGAAATGACCGAGTTAATTCGAGATAAAAGGTCGATAAACCATTACAGGTAACTTCTAGATGATGGAAGTAAGTATGTAAGTAAATACCTTGATCTCATGCTGCTTCCTGTCTCATTTATTTACAGGAAATACCAAAGGATAAAATTTTGAATGCCCTTTTCTAAAGGTTACGGCTTTTGACTCTCATTTCCGTTCTGAAGGTGCAATATATCTGGGCATTATTGTACATAAATTTTAGAAAAAAATCGGCCTCGCAAAATTTTTATTTATCCGTTCGTCTGTTTTTATGCTTGTCATACTAAAAGTACTGAACGAATTTTAATATTTGGCGAACTTATTGCTATAGGAACAATTCCTTTAGATCAGCGAAAACTAAAGCGTATTTACAAATTTTGCAATACCCATCTGTATTGTAAAATTACCAAAAAAAAGCAATAAAATGTGATGATAACAAAATATGACAAACAAATATTTCGTAGAAAAAAAAGCGAATTTTCTAACTTTGATTTTGGAGTAGGGTTTTTGAAGTAGGACAAAAGGAGAAAGATTAATGGAGAGGAATTTGGAGGAAAATGGTATACGGAAAGTAAATTTAGTAAGGTAATATTTATTCAGACACTTATATGAAAATCTGAACATGAAAATCTAACTGAATATGAAAATCTAGTGTCAGAATCGATATTATTACATAACTTGGTAGATATTATATAGCGTATAAATAATACAATATTATTATGTCGAATACAGTGAAATCCATATTATCACAAGAAAAAAGTCCAGGAAATTTTGCCTCTGGGTTTATATATCAGTCTCTGTGTGCACATTACTTAAAAGCTGTTAAATAAAATATGAAGTTTATAGTATCGAAACTGTAATTAAACCATTTTGAACCTAAGAAATATAAAGGAAATCAACACAACCAAAATAATATTGTTAAATGATTATGAAAATAACTGTTCTTTTAATGTTGACAGGCTGAAGGTTATGTCAGTGCATTGATATTTTAATATAGTTTCCAACAGGCTTCAATAGATGGCGCCAGCCTTAAATTGAATCGTTCTATCAAATCTAGTTTCCCTAAGGGATCGTGTCCAAAATGGCACAATCTGTCGAAGGTCGCCGACGTAGCTCAAAGAATGAGCAAGCCTATGTCGAAATAGGCTGGTCACATCTGTCGCAGAGTCGATAATAGTTAGAGTAGATGAATTGGGGAGCGGAGACATTCCTTAGGTAAATGTCCTCTGGCTAGATATGGTAACACTCTACACAATTATATGAGCATTAAGGCCCGCATTAGGAGAACGGACTGATATAGGATGTTGAAGATAATTTAAAAAAAACTAACACCTGGAAAAATGGCATCTATTTGTATATTGTAATGGTATTTATTTGTATATTAGTTTGTAAATTTGAAAAAAAACTTATCTAAAAGTATATTAGACACTTTCTACGTGATAGTCGTTGATTTGCAGGGGCTTGTAGGACACATATAGGAATTCCTCTAACGAATTGAGGAATTCCTCTTCTTTAACAATTTAAAAAGAGATAAATAGTGAGATTCATATAATTTGATTCGGCGTGGAAGTAAAGAATATCACTAAGCTCCTTCCTATTCGGAGGGAACGATTTACCCATATATACATACTTAGCCACGAAATTAAGAAATTCCTCAATATTATAACAATTTAAAAAGACGTAAATCATAAGATTCATAACAATTAACACTCTCCGCCGTGGAATTAAAGAACATCACTAAACTGTCTCATATTCGAAGTAAACGATTTATCCACATTCACATACCTAGCCGCCAAATTAAGAAATTTCTTATTTTTTAACAATTTAAAAAGAGATAAACAATGAGATTCATAACATTTAACACTCTTCGCCGTGGAAATAAAGCACTATCACTGTATATCCACTGTGGATATAAAAAACATTATTGAAAGCTCTCATATCAGGAGTGAACGATTTATCCACATATACATACCTAGCCGCCAAATTAAGGAATGCCTCTATTTTTTTAAAAATTTCAAAAGAAATAATAAGGAGATTCATAACAATTAACAATCTCCGCCGTGGAAATAAAGCACTATCACTGTATATCCACTGTGGATATAAAAAACATTATTGAAAGCTCTCATATCAGGAGTGAACGATTTACCCACATATACATACCTAGCCGCCAAATTAAGGAATGCCTCTATTTTTTTTTAAATTTCAAAAGAAATAAATAAGGAGATTCATAACAATTAACAATCTCCGCCGTGGAAATAAAGCACTATCACTGTATATCCACTGTGGATATAAAAAACATTATTGAAAGCTCTCATATCAGGAGTGAACGATTTACCCACATATACATACCTAGCCGCCAAATTAAGGAATGCCTCTATTTTTTTAAAAATTTCAAAAGAAATAATAAGGAGATTCATAACAATTAACAATCTCCGCCGTGGAAATAAAGCACTATCACTGTATATCCACTGTGGATATAAAAAACATTATTGAAAGCTCTCATATCAGGAGTGAACGATTTACCCACATATACATACCTAGCCGCCAAATTAAGGAATGCCTCTATTTTTTTTTAAATTTCAAAAGAAATAAATAAGGAGATTCATAACAATTAACAATCTCCGCCGTGGAAATAAAGCACTATCACTGTATATCCACTGTGGATATAAAAAACATTATTGAAAGCTCTCATATCAGGAGTGAACGATTTACCCACATATACATACCTAGCCGCCAAATTAAGGAATGCCTCTATTTTTTTAAAAATTTCAAAAGAAATAATAAGGAGATTCATAACAATTAACAATCTCCGCCGTGGAAATAAAGCACTATCACTGTATATCCACTGTGGATATAAAAAACATTATTGAAAGCTCTCATATCAGGAGTGAACGATTTACCCACATTCACATACCTAGCCGCCAAATTAAGGAATGCCTCTATTTTTTTTTAAATTTCAAAATAAATAAATAAGGAGATTCATAACAATTAACAATCTCCGCCGTGGAAATAAAGCACTATCACTGTATATCCACTGTGGATATAAAAAACATTATTGAAAGCTCTCATATCAGGAGTGAACGATTTACCCACATATACATACCTAGCCGCCAAATTAAGGAATGCCTCTATTTTTTTAACAATTTCAAAAGAAATAAATAAGGAGATTCATAACAATTAACAATCTCCGCCGTGGAAATAAAGCACTATTACTGTATATCCACCGTGGAAGTAAAGAACATCTCTAAACTGTCTCCTATTCGGAGACCACACATAAACATACTTAGGCGCCGAAATAATAAATTCCTCTGTTCTAACAGTTTGCAAAGAGATAAATAATGAGATTCGTAACACTCTCCGCCGTGTAAACAAAAGGATCATTTTTTGAGGTGTCATTTGTAATCGACATTCATACGTGGTTGTCTTAATGTTAATAATAACGAGTAGGAGCGCTATTTAAACTATCTAAAATGTTGATTGGTCTTATAACTTTTATTTGAGGTATGTGTAAATAAAGCTTTTATCTCTCTTATTTGCGGTTTTTGTCCTCGGATTTTGGAATCTAAACCAATGTTATAATTATGATTGTTTTGTTGTCTGTTTGATCGCGCTAATCTCTGGAACCACCAGTCAGATTTAAAAAGTTTTTTTGAATTTAATAGGATATTTATTGAGGAAGGTTTTCAGCTACGTCACATCACGCAATTCCTACGAGCGGAGCAATTACCATGCAAAGTTTAGGTTTAGAAATATGCAAAGCGCGAGAACGAAGACGCGGACGCGAACGGACAGTGTGGCACAGTGGGTAGGTGGACAGGGCCAGCCCGACGAGAACCGAACATTACCGAGAAGGACCGAACTGTGAACGCTTAGATCTGCGAGGTACCATGCCGCGCGGCTCATTCCTGTGGTTGGCTCCCTTCGCAACAGTCGTGTTTTAACGAACTAATTTTTGTGTATATTTTTGAATAATTCTATGCATTTAGAATCTTGAATTTTTAATTTTTTTTCTCGAACCGGTTATAGTTAGGTTTATTTTTGTTGTACAGTGTTTAAACTGGTCAGTTGATTAGTAATTAATTATATGATATAGTTTGATTGATGAAGGCATAAACTGTGAGTTAGATGAATGTCACCTGTCACTTTACGAGAGTTTTTTTAAACGCGGGTGGAACCGCGGGGAGCTTAACTTAACGTGTCTAATTTTTTTTTAAATATAACACACATTTTACGTTACGTTTTCTTATGAAAAATTTTGATTGAACAAATAGATCAAAGTCATAATTCAATTAAAACATAATGTTTTAATTGAATTCGTTTCTTATGATTAGATCATAATTCTAAAACAATTTTGCATGTTCATATGCAAAATTGTGTTCATATGTGTTCATATTCATATGTGTTGTAATGCACGTTCATTGACACTTTGTGTACAAAACTACAAACATATTTCACAAATAGGTCCCTCGTGTATTTCGTCCTTAGATCTCCCAACTTGAAATTTAAAAACGATTAAAAACAACATTCGTTCGGTTTACCTGTTCTCTTTTAATTCTTAGTCTTTTGTTTGTTACCAGACCTCTCTCTCCCTCTTTCTCTTCTGTTCCTTGTAGAAATGATATAACTAAGCTATTTCGTAATTAGCCACATCCTTTATCGGCGGCAGGGAAGGGGTTGGCTCGCTACCTGCCTCCAAGGTCCGCTCCCGGTACACGTAAGGCTTCATTAAAACCGGTCCACTGAGACACACTACACATACTACTGCGTCGTGCGGACGCGACTTATTTAGTGCTCGGCGGATGTGACACGTTGCCGTTTATTTGTTTTGTTTTATGTTATTTCTACGTAAAGTTGAATAAAAATTAGTCGTGAAAAATTACACCTAGTACAGAAGAGTAATTTTACGTGTTCTCATATAAGCATGGCACACATGTAAGCTACTTGAAGTGAAATTGCTTTGGGCGCCACGAGAGTAAAATGTTAAGCTAAAATTTAATACACCTTTTTCAACATCTAGAGGTTTCAATGTAACGTTTCATGTAACGTCAACGTTTTCAATGCAACGTTTTCATGTAACGTCTAGATATAAGGAATCAAACTCAAGAAGGACAGACAATGCATGCTTAGCTAACAACCGAAAGAGATAAACAAGATTGAATAAGGCAAGAAGTGTACGCATGCGCGAGAACAAAGATACTCACAATACAAACCAATCCACTACTGCTGTCAGCCATTTTTATACGTTATATATGTCAAATATAAAAAACGGCGTTCACTATTGCTGTCAGCTGTCTTGTACGTTATGTGTCAAAAATAAACTGTCAAAATTTTTCGAATTATTCATCTATTTATGATTTATATCTAATTTTACGTGCACTTCATCCATTACAAGATTAACAAATATGTACTTAATTCATTTATAAATCCGCATAGAACACAGAGTTATCGCAAATATAATTTACACGAGGAGATCCAGACTTTAGTTCGCTGTGTTTTGATATTGTCTTTTTAGCTGTGTTCTGATTTAGCTGTGTAGTGATATTGGCATCGCGGTTATTTTTTTAATTGGCCATTGTCTATGTAAATGTATATGAAGATTTTATTAGATGTTTACATCGATTTGTAATGACATGACATTTTATTAATTTTTCTGAAGGTGTAGTATTAAAATCTTCTTATACGAATTCAGTACAATATATCGACTTACACTTAGTATATTCTATCTATTTCTCTCTCTACCATTTTACTCTCCCTATACAATTACACATCTAGATTTAGATCGCCAAAGAAGTTTTACTTTTGTCACAAAGTCAAGGCACAACTAATATATATAACACATTTTGCAAATATTGGTCTTATTTATTATGCTGTTTTATTTTAAGTAAAACTAAAAACGATCTAAAAGTAACTTGTTAATTAAATCATGCCACGTCCGCGTGACATTAATAGACCCGCTTCCAGAGTTCCAGCCAGATTGTTTTCAATTATTACCAACCGGCCATTTACCGACTTGATACCGGACCGATGCTTTTTATTCTCATTTCAGCATCTCCGCTTTCCGCTGCGAGCGTCGAACGACGCACCCTTGTATTGAATATAGAAAAATAAACATTTATTTCCATTTCACGCATGTTTATTAATGCTAAAGTGGCAGAACTGCGAATAAAAAGAATACTAGTGTAAACACTAACCATAATATATACAAGACTAGATCTAATACGAATTGGGTTGACGTGCAGAGTACCTGTTTTTATCTAGAAGATTATTTTATTAAAATATGTTGAGAACAACAACATGAATCCAGACGTCTAATAAATTGTAAAAAAAAAACCTTACACTGTTTATTAAATTGGTAACGTAACAAAATATTAAACTTTTCAAATGGTTTTAAATTGTTGATAGAACAAAATATTGATGTATTTTAAATTGTTTATAGAACAAAATATTGATGCCTTTTAAATTGTTTATAGAACAAAATATTGATGTATTTTAAATTGTTTATAGAACAAAATATTGATGCCTTTTAAATTGTTTATAGAACAAAATATTGATGTATTTTAAATAGTTTATAGAAAAAAATATTGGTGCCTTTTATATTGTTCGAAGAACAAAATATTGATGTCTTAAATTGCTTATAGAACTAAATATTGATGCTTTTAAATTGTATATTGAAGAAAATATTAGTGTCTATCTAATTTTTTATCGAACAAAATAAAAACGTAATCCCTCCTCATTACTAAAGATTTTCTTTAATTACTTTACACCACGAACACATTCAGTTTACTTCAGCGTTATGAGATATTAAAAAGAAAAGATGTAAATGAAGATCCTTCTTGATTCCTTGCAAATTTTCCCGAAATCTATTAGTTTTTTCTTAAAATATATTAATAGTAATTATATTGTTATGTAATCGAATTAATTTGTATAAAATTCATATCGATATTTTTATTAAACAAAAATCATCGACATTTAGTACTTATAACCGTGTGGTATACAGACCCAAATTAATTATCACATAAGAATTATGATTTATCTCTTGAGGTACAGAACTTCGGAAAGGAATATTGTAATATGAGACTACTACTGTATATAGGAAATATTATTGTAATATGAGACTACCACTGTAAATAGGAAATATTATTTTATTTCGAGTTGCAAATTTTTGTATATTTCTACGAACATAGTATTAATATGAAGAAAATTAATAAAAGTATTCAATTAAACACCGATAGTTATTGATAATTTTACATAAGATATATGACAACACATTTCTATGAAACTCATAATTCGGGATATTCAGTTTCTGTCCATCCATACGTCTGTACTGACCTATTACAGTGAATTTTTGAAATTAATCAAGCACTTTTTTATTGCCATTACGAGTATTAAATGAAAATTGGTAAAATTATAATACGGGAGTGTAATATTCATTTATATATTAAATGTTTTCTCAAATTAAATTTTGATAAATAACAATAGAAAGCATTGTGTTTCTTTTTATTCTCAAAATTATATGTTATGTTTTTTTTAAATAATTTTTAATACTAATAAATCTGCCATTTCTGTTCATCAGGGTAAGCTCACTTGGTAGTCAAACAGAATATTGACACTTTTTCTTCCAATAGCGTGAAGTTGCTTTTATGTTGCAGTATCAGAGCATGAGGGTAGCCTTGCCAGATAGCACGAACTGGGATCTATTTCAGAAAAGTTTCTTAATCCTTCTAAATTTAATGTAGGATGTGTACCGCCCTAAATTGGGATTATCATAAAATCATAGGAATGTACACCGTTTAACGATCGTTTTGCGTACATCACATGTTGCTTTGCTCGCATTTCGTCTTAATCGGTATTCTTGAAGTACCAGCACCCCTAGTTACCTTCGTGATATTTCGATAGTTTGTTTGTTCATTACTCGATGAAAGTTACTCGATAAATGAACAGAAAATCGAACGCCGGGCTCTTTATACATGGTATCCGGGAATAAGTATCGGACAAAGAAAGACGTTATTCTTTGACTGAAAAATAGTTGATTGTCGCTAAAATAAAATTTAAAACATAATTTTTCAAAAAAATTAAAATAACATTTATAATTATTTGTCATCTTTTTCGTACACACGATACTTGCGCACATTGTTCAGCGCCGCTCGGGTGAATAACACGCGAACGGCTACGAAGATATTGCTGCTGCGGGTAAACACCGCACTACGGCAAGTATTGGATGTTTTAAAAAGAGTTATGTGTAATATTTTTTTCCACACAATTTTTTTTGGACTCACACGAAAAAGGGCGTGTTTTACGTTTTATTTCAATTACTATTTATTCCTTTATAGCCAATGAATAGAATCTGTCTTTGTCTGACGTTTTTTCCCGGACACCGTGCATACTCTACAAAAATGCTCAAGAATTTTCCATAACGTTTCTGTCTAAAGCAGAGTCAGGTCTTTTAGTTGCCAACCAGATATGAAAATAGTAATTTAAAACCATTTACTACCTTACCTCTTTAAAATAAAAGGAAAATCAAGAAAATTTTTTCGCGTAATTTTGAAGAATCTGCGGTTTGATCTACCAACATTTTGGTTTTTATTCAATTGTATATATACACTGTATCCATTTATGGTGCGATTCCACTGTGTAACAACCGGGTGTGATCGCAGCAAAGCACATTGCGATTGCGATAACACTCGTTCCGATGTCGCCTTCTTGCTGGAAAGTTCTGCTGCGACCTCGTCGTTTTATTGAGTTCGATTATCGACATGTCAGAGGTTTAGTCGATTCAATTTGTCGAACATGTAGACGCTAAACGGCGCGCCGATTTGTGCTCACTTGCTGTAAGCTTATCGATTAGAATTTGTTAGTATCAGCACCCACTTAATATACAATACCAAATAAATATACAGCCTCTATTCGTTGGCTCAGTTTTTTTTAAGAATTTTTTCCACCGATAATATTGTTGGTATGTAAATGGCCTCATTCAGTTAATTACACTGAGCGAAGCTAAGTCCTACATTTAAATAGGTCAATAGATCTTGATTAGAATAAACCAATAGGTCCTACTATTGGTCATGTGCATGCATGATGGTTGTATATGTACATGTATACGTATATGTATATGTATAGGTATATATATATATATATATATATATATATATATATATGTATATATATATATATATATATATATATATATATATATATATATATATATATATATATATATTTATATATATACGGTGTCCAGCAATAAGTGTAGGACAAAGAAAGACGTTATTCGATGGCTATAAAGGAAAATTGTGTGTACACACGTATAGTGTACACACGTGTAATATGTGTACACACACACACGCACGCACGAATGCACGCACACACGCGCACACACGCACGCACATACACACACAGAGTGTAAAGTTGAGTAAAATAAAGTCTCGAATAAAGCTAAGATTCGTCGATGTCCAGAAAAGAATAGTAAAAATATTTTTTTGAAATCCTGCAAAAAATGTTATTATCATTCGATTAATTAAAAAAAATATCTTGTCCATTTGAGGGTTAATAAAAATAATCAACAGAGAAATACCCTTAGCTTATTTATGAACAAGAGAAAGATATAGGTTCCATTTTCACTGTACGCGTCGTACTTTCGTAAAATGATATTACACGTAATGAGTTTAATGAAAGCACATTTACTACACTTTTCCAAACCGTGAAATGGCGACACACATAGGTCGATCGGAAATTGACCTGATATTACAGATATAGATAACACACAGCGATGGATGTAGATAACACATAACGACATAATTTAAAAAAAAACCTGGTATATTTTTGGAATATAATAAACAAACAATTCGGCGATTAACAAGCAGTAAATAGCAAAATATAAGAGACAATTTATGATCATTTTAGAAAATAAAAACGCTATCTTTGTAAATGCACATACACTATATTTTCCAAGTATAATGAGTTGTTAATGAGAAATAAAAAACAGTGAGCCGTCACGAGACGCCTGGCAGATGTGAAACATCGTGTTCGTACAAGTAATATGCATAAAAGATAAGATTATTACAGGAACTAAATATAGCATAATGAAAAAATAAAGTATTACGAATTTCTTACAGAAAATGGTGACTTTATTTAATAAACATTTAATTACAATTAATACAAAAATAATAAAGCACAGGTTATGTGTACCGTAGTAAACAACAGCGTCGAACTGAGTGAGGAGGGGGTCGCGTAGTCGGTTGCGCATGGCGACACGTCGCCATACCGTACACTCTATTACATAGACTATATATACCTTAGTATAGCGTGGCGACCGTCGCCACGGCAAGCGTCGCCACGGCAATGATCCGGTTTATACCTGCGCCTATAGATGTTTCACATCAATAATTAATATTGCTAACTTTTTTTTAATATGTAGTAATTGCCAAATTTAATTAAAGATAAACGTTGCAGTGAAAATGAATGCCATTTTCGCTCTTTCTGGGTTTTACGTGATTTATTCGATAACTCCGTCTGAACAGTTAGTTTCATGGTTTAATATGGGACATCTATGGATGGAGCATACGAGACACAATTCATACTTTATTTCGTCTCTCTAGTATAAAGATTTCCTTAGTCATAAAATTTACAAACTAATATGGAAAATAACCAGACTTTTCACAAGAAAATACAAGATTTCTCATTTGTCTGATTGAGGATTTATGTAAAACTTTCAGGGAGCTTTTTTATTTTCTCTAAATGACAGTGTCATTTTTATTCTTGTAACACCTGGGCCCAACACTGTATGAAGTTTTGCCCGTCTCCTTTGGTTTAAAACATTTTTGTGAGTAATTTATTTCTTTCGATATGCTTTTGGTTTAAAATAAAAAATTTGAAAAGTCTAAAGAGAATGAAAAATGTGGAAAAACGAGCCAAGATGAAATGGTGCAAGTGATCCGGAAAAATGGAACAGTTTCTTACCTAGTAAATATCTAGGAATATTATTTCTTCCCAATAGATGGCTTTACTGTGCGTCTAAATATTGAATTACTAGGTTTTGTGTGAGACTTCACTCGCTTAGATTTCATATAAAGACGCAGTTGTATCTCATTCGATAAGACTTCGTAAACCTATTTGTAAATAACGTTAAATGTTTTATCGTGTACATTCAATACATACACGTCTCGTAAGAAATATCTATATATATAATAAAACTATAACGTAGTGAATTCTTTACATGGAATATATTTTAAAAAGAGTGATTTATTTAGTATATAAAGTGATAATAGAAGTCAGAAAAACTGTTCTTAGAATGTTTGTCTATCTGTGTTTCCGTTAATTTGTTCTTCAGTCACGCGAAATATTCTAGACGAATTTTTATTATATATAGTATGGTAAAATTTATATTCTCTAGCAACAGATAGGATTTTTCATCCTGATATTACATATTAAAAAAAAACTAACTTCATGAATAATATTATATTGTACCAATATCATAATATTCATGAAGTTAGTTTTTTTTGCCAATGCTATCTATTAACGTTTTTAGACATTCCAGTATTCAATAAAAACATCGAGTTGCTTTTTATACGAATGTTGTTCTCTTTCTTTATAAGAATTAAAATAGTAATCCAAGTTTTATTTCGAATAACGACCTGCCTACGTGTATATTAAGTTTCATGGAAATCTTTGAAATCGTTTATACGTGATTGAATTGTTGTTTATTCTAGTATTTGAGTTTTATTTATTTATTTATCTACTTTAATGTATCTAATTGATACATATGGCAGACTTATTGCTACAAGAGCAATCTCTTACAGCCAACCACAACACCAGTCCAGCCCCGTTTGACGAACGGCCGGGAATCGAACCCGGGTCGCCGCGGTGCGTCGCATTGTCAAAGGCCGTATGACTTGTGATCAACCCAACACACCACGGCGACGACGACGACGAGGTTTTAGTATTCGACGTAAACAAAACCGCGGGTAGTAGCCAATATTGTGATTGCAGCTTACAGGTATTAGGTAATAAACAAACCGACAATCGAACCAACTCTCCGACTTAAAATATTAATAGGGATTGTGTTATCCAGTTTCTTTCTAATGTCCAACGGTTGCAAAGGCTTTCTTTATTATTAATAGTTATTGTTGAAGTAGTATTGATGATAGACATCAGAGATTATTATTTCCCAATAAATTTCGATTCGTTTTCCGACACTAATCGCGTTTTTCTACTGAATTGTCCCGAATTTTTGAGTTTTTTTTTGAAAACGAATAAGTAATTTGGAGGCTATTTCATAATTCATTTTATGCTTCAGTTTTGATTTTAGATGTACCTTGATCACATGAAATTGAAAATTATCTAACCGATGAATAGTAACTAGTGCATTGCGTTTGTACGACAATTCAGAATTAAGTAATTAAAAAGTTAATTCCTTAACGAACTTAACTGGATGGGTTAAAACATTACATTATCTCTGAGGACATTAAAATAGAAATATATGAAGTGGAGTTCTCCAAGACTATGTTTTGTTTAATTATTAAAAAACATTTCGAGGAAGCAAATCTGTCTTTTTTTTAAATCACAACAAACATTTTTGTTTCAATCCAAAATAGATAGAACTCGTCTGCAAAAAGCAAGTGTTTTAAAATAATCTTAGGTGCACATTTGCATTGTGTATTAGTAAATGTTACGATAAATGATAATTAAAACAAATATATTGCAGTTTTTAGAACAAATAAACGTCCCTAAAATACACCATATTTTCTAGACCTTCAGAAATAAACAAACCTTAAAATAGTGCAAGAACCTACGAAATCTGTAGGACAAATGGAAGGTTGTGTTTATCTTTTATTTTCTGGTTAAGGTATTTTAGCAATTTAAGTGGTCTTAAAGACTTTTAGTCGTTTTCTTTAATATGCCTTTGGCATGACATATCTATGACAGAGTCTAAAGTACTAAGTACGGTGCGAACAATAACATTCATATTGTGATTATTTTTGTGTGGTATATCATCTCCCTTTTGCAACGTTAAAGTGCTAAATTAATTTTGCGTTAGTATTCTGGTATTTATACTTTTTTCGTGACCAAAGGTGTACAATTTCATTTAACGTTTATTTGCCCTAGACACTTAATTTAGCTAGACAAAAATTGTTATATACATGTATAGTCATGTTGATAGTGTTACTACTTGTAGGTTGCGGAAAGCGAACCCGTGTCCCCTGGGCGCAGTTGACTCGAATCGCCCGACCACGGTTCTACTTTCGTGTTTGTTTACAAACGCGCCTTTTGCTAGCGTTCGCTTGGGTATTGTTAGTTACAAATGACAGTTATGGATCTTCGACTCATTTAGTTTTTAGACTATTTAGGAATAAAGTAAATTATGAACGTCTACTGAGTATATTAGGTTTAAATATTTATTTTACCTTAGTCTACATATTAACTCACTTTAAGAAAAAAAAAACCTATAACTCCTAAACCTAATATATGAACTTTGACTGCCCACTTATTGGATTCACTAAATTTGTTTAATCTTAACTTGTTCTTGGCAGGTAATGGAGTACCAAATTCTGGACCTTTTCCTAATTAATAAAAATGAATACTGTACAGTCATTGCAACCAATTGACGAGTAGACAGTCAAAGGTTTGTTTTGAATGAAGTGTCATAATAATTGCACATCTAATAAAACAGTATGTCTTGAACGGATTTATTTTCAAGAACTGGTCTACTTTCATGAACTTAGGTTCTCTAGAACATCACTAACTGGCATTTATTATTTCTGGTGGTCATTGCTTTATGGCCTAGGCGGAACCCATAAAGTAGAAGAGTCCGTATTCAATATCTTTTATTTGATGTAAAACACTTGAAAACTTGATACTGACTGCCATTAGCGGTGTAACTTTGGTCCATTTATATATTTTATTAAAATATCCTAGATCTATCCAAAACATTTCCAGGCACTGTCCTTAACTCATGGCTAAAAATTTAATCGCTTATCCAATTTTTATCCTACTGTATTGTCATGAAGATCACAACGAGATGCGTTAAATCACTCATTTGCTTAAATTTTGACTCGTCAAATGGTGTTGTGAAATCTTTAGACTTTTGTCACTAGACGCACAAAGCATTTAATTTTTGAATTGTGAGTTAGGGGATGTGTTCGCTCTGTTTTGGAAAATATTCATATAATATTAAGTTCATTAAGGAAATAACTTTTTAATTACTTATTTCTGGATTTTCCTACAGAAGGAATATACTACTTACTATTCGTTTAGCCTTTTTTTAATTTTAATCTGATAAAAATATTTCTAAAATCAAAACTCAACGAGGAAACGAATTTTGGACTGGCTCTCAAAATACTTAGTCTTTTTCAAGTAAATCCCAAAGATTCGGAACAGCCGGTAGAAAAATACGATTAGTGTCGAAAAAAGAATCGAAAAATCATTTGCAAATAACAATCTCGGTACCCATAAATAATGTCTATAATAAACAATACTTCAACAATCATAATTAATGATAAATGAAATTGATATATAAATGAACTGAAGGCTAATAATCTGTATGTTGATAAGTCATATGCAGTATGTATTTATCATCGTCAAGCAAACTTTACATGTTGCTACAAGAACGGTAGCTACAAGTTCGTCTGGGTTTGAAACTGGGTGATGTTTACGAGGAAAAACGATACCTTGCTTCCAAACGTCGTACCCAGATTTGAGGTCTTATCTCAACTTTGAGTTCGGGTATAACGTTAAAGGCTTTTCTCTTTATTTATCTATAATTTCTCTAGTAAAATTTAAATATAAGTTGGAATATATGTAATTTGCATTAAAATAGTATTTTCGATAACGGAACATAAGTAGTGGGAAAACCCATACAAACCGCTTCCAAAACAAATGGCTTCCGCCATTGTTTTTGAAACATATAAATATGTTTCAAAAACAATGACGGATGTTCGTAAGAATTAATCTTTGCTAATAGCCCACCTGAAGATGTTGTAATACAACAAACCCTAGGTCGTGGTAAAGAATTTGAAGAAAGTAGAAATAATACTACATCACGTAGTTTCATTTATCATTCATTCATTCAGGTCATTTTAAAAAAAATTGATTTTTAATCGAATTCAGCAATAATGTTAAAGATCTTTTCCTTAATTAACCACAGTTTCTCTAGTTTTATGTAGGCAAAATGGAAAATTCTAATTTGCATCAAAATATTGATTTCGATAATGATATTTTTAAAGAATTAATTTTTTTATTGAATTTAGCAATAATATTAAAGGCTTCTCTTTTTATTTATCAATACTTTCTCTAATTTTATGTAGGCAAATGGGAAATTCTAATTTGCATGAAAATAGTGATTTCAATAATGATATTTTCGAAAGAATTGATCTTTATTTATCTATACTGGTATCTGGTATTAGGTTCGCAAAATAGAAAATTCTAAATTGCGTCAAAATCGTGATTTCAATAATAATATTTTTTAAAGAATTATTTTTTTAATCAAATTCAGCAATAACGTTAAAGGCTTTTCTCTTTATTTATCTATAGCTTCTCTAATTTACCGAGTTCATAAATTTTCTTAACCTTTTGACTCTGCGTCGAATTTGTTATTTGCATTTAATGTTTGCAACAAAAACATTTAGTCGTTGTTACAGTCGAACCTGGATAAGCCACGTCGAATTTTCCATTTCCAATTACACTTTGCAAGAAAAACATTTCATCATTATTACATATTCCGAATTTATTTGAAATATTTTGATAATGTGTGCGTTGAGTTTGCCAACACTGTGCATGTAATGGGAGTAGACGTTGTCGTCAATGATATGTGAAAACATTGGACAATACCAGAATTTATCTTTTTTTAAGACGGCTGCAGATTATTTTTTACTCCTGAATAACTGTGAAATCATTAATTATCAGGAGTAAACTTTTGCTCGATAGAAAAATATTTATACTGTTAAGATAAGAAGAAGCTCAGCTTTACACCCCAAAAGTTAAATGCTGTCCTCTTCAAGGGCAGATCGGGAGCTGTCTGGTGACGGGCGGGTCTAAGATCAGTGTTCCGGACAGGGTCACATACCTGTGCGTAATCTTCGACTCCAGAATTTATGCCACAGGCGCGGTACATCGGGGAGAAGGCCCGGCTTGCCTTTCACGTCATGGCCAGCTAATTTTATTTTGGCTCGAGATAGGAGTTTTACTGCGGATTCGTTGAGTTTTGAATTTGCGGACAGTGAACCCCTTTTCACTAGAAAGCGACGCATTTTCGAAGCATGACTAGAAAGCGATGCAGCGAGTTTCCCTAATTGCCCCAAAATATTTTCCAATTTATTTTATAACTATTTTTTCATAGGTTTAAAAATATTGTTTTATTTCTGGACTGTAGTTTTATTTAAATTTCCGATTAAAGAGATAGACTTTAAATTACATGACAATCGCGAGTTATGGCACCAAAATTGACAATTTAAGAAAACCATTATTGCTTTATTTTTGTCCCTAGTACAAGAGCCACTTAACAAAATTTATTACAACTTTTAAGAGAAATATATTAAACACGTGACCAACCCATCGCCTATGTACCTAAAATTAAATTAGGTTGTTAAATAATTTAGAAGGAATCTGGTAAAAACATATAATACTTATTCCTGATTTCTAATCTTTTCTTGGGCATTATTATCTGCAGCAGGTCAGGCCTTCCTCATATAGGCGTTCATATTTAGTCATTTCACAAAATTTCTCCATCGATCAATCTTACGGTCTTTTTTAGAAGTGTATAGTCATCTAGTGTGAGGTCTTTCTCGTTTTTTGTTTCCTTCAATCTTAGAAAAATTAACTTTCGTGACAAACTCTTGAAAAAAAATGTGCCCCCTGTATCTTGACTATATCTTAATATAAATACCTTGACTATATCTTAATATATGTACTAATTACATAATTAATGAAATTGTATTATACAGGTTTATTTTTGTACCGATGCTGATATGCTTGGATTTAAATTGTTTTCTCATCGTCGATCGTTTATTTGCCATGATCATTCCGTTTTTTTTTTCATTTCTTCTGTAACAGCAGTATCGCTGGTGGTACTTAAATTAATTCACATTCTAAAAAAACGATTTACTTTTTGGTTTTTTATGACTGTTTTTATAAGAAACATTCATATATTTTTTTCGCTGATTGCAGAGAGATAAATTATGTCCCTCATTTCTTTTCACAATATGCATATCATTTGTATGAGTCAGAATTTTGGACATATCTGTAGAAAATATTTTCTCTAATTGAAATTGTCGACTATCTCACAATCTTCTCGAGAATATAGTTAAAAAGAATGTAAAAGAATGTATCTCCTTGTCCACGACTTTTCTTATTACAAATTCTTCGGAAATATAGCACTTAATTTTATTATTAGAGTTCAGGTTTGTAGTGTCAATCTGACAAAACTTAGCAGTTTTCCCGGAATACCAAGTTTAAATAGTGCGTCAAAAAGCTTATTTCTGCTCATTTTGTCTTGAGTTTGTCAGAAATCTATATATGAGTATTAATGTTAAGTTGTCTTATCTAAAATTTACCTTAAAAATAGAATTTGATCGATCGTTGACTTTCTTGTCTAAAACCGCCATTGATAATTCCAAGTAATTGGCATACTATGTGTTAACGATCTACAATACAATATATTGCAAAAAGTTTTGAACACCGTATTACAAAGAATTGCTCCTCTGTAATTACAATACTTATTCGTTCCTAATTACAACATCCCACTTTTTATATACTTGGTACTTTAATGTATGTAATTAAGCATTTTTAATTTTAAGCACTTCTTGTAAGTATAAGAAATGCATTGTACATATTAAACAATATTATTGTTTAAGGCCTGTATTAAATAAGAGGAAAGTTTAAAGCGTTTTGAGTGAATATTAAAGCAAAAAAATTGCCTTCGAAATCTTTTTATGTTACGAGACATTTCCATTTCGACTGCGTGAGTCCGCTTTAGAGACAATAATTACTCTCGACAATGAAAATGAGGAAATTTTAATAAACCCCTATGCTTTCACCGCAAGAACCCAATAACTCTCCTTATGGAGGCTTTCATGGAAGTGCTTTGCTTTATTTGCTTGATACACTCGCGTTCGGGTAAGGTTTTAGTACAGTCGCTGCCATGAATATAGTTTCATTTGAACTGAACTGTTTTGAGCCTACATTAAAATAAAAAATTGGGGTCGAAATCTTTTTATGTTACGAGACATTTCCATTG
This sequence comes from Druceiella hillmani, assembly GCA_039881145.1. Taxonomy (NCBI): domain Eukaryota; kingdom Metazoa; phylum Arthropoda; class Insecta; order Lepidoptera; family Hepialidae; genus Druceiella; species Druceiella hillmani. The sequence goes on from JAYKKI010000013.1 coordinate 12,795,070, forward strand.
CGACTGAGTGAGTCCGCGTTAGAGACAATAATTACTCCCGACAATGAAAATAAGGAAATTTTAATAAGCCCCTATGCTTTCACCGCAAGAACCCAATAGCTCTCCTTATGGAGGCTTTCATGGAAGTGCTTTGCTTTATTTGTTTGATTCACTCGCGTTCGGGTAAGGTTATGGTACAGTCGCTGCCATGAACAGTTTCATTTCAACTGAAGTGTTTTGAGCGAACGTTAAAGCAAAAAAATTGCGGTCGAAATATTTTTATGTTACGAGACATTTCCATTGCGACTGAGTGAGTCCGCGTTAGAGACAATAATTACTCCCGACAATGAAAATAAGGAAATTTTAATAAGCCCCTATGCTTTCACCGCAAGAACCCAATAACTCTCCTTATGGAGGCTTTCATGGAAGTGCTTTGCTTTATTTGTTTGATTCACTCGCGTTCGGGTAAGGTTATGGTACAGTCGCTGCCATGAACAGTTTAATTTCAACTGAAGTGTTTTGATCGAACGTTAAAGCAAAAAAATTGCCGTCGAAATATTTTTATGTTACGAGACATTTCCATTGCGACTAAGTGAGTCCGCGTTAGAGACAATAATTACTCCCGACAATGAAAATGAGGAAATTTTAATAAGCCCCTATGCTTTCCCGCAAGAACCCAATAACTCTCCTTATGGAGGCTTTCATGGAAGTGCTTTGCTTTATTTGTTTGATACACTCGTATTCGGGTAATGTTTTAGTACAGTTGCTGGCATGAATATAGTTTCATTTGAACTGTATAATGTTGAAGCGATTAAATCTGAAGATATTGACATGCACCCTGTAAAATAGGGGTTGTAACAATAAATTTTATACTTCGTGAGGTGAACACAGTTATTTTCCGTCATTTTCATCATGATATTAATGCATACATTTCCGTGTTATTTTCTAGTAGGTATTAATGAAATTATATGAGTGTTTATATAGTTAAATTAACAAGGTAATTTTGTTTCGTATTTTGTTGGAAACTTACTTTAGCTCTTTTTTAAGTTCTTTTTTTATTTTTAAAAGAATAAATTATGAAATAATTATAATTAAATAAGAATAAATTAATTCTTTTAGCTCTTTTTTTATTTTTATAAGAATAAATTAATCAAGATTAGTAGGTGATTATAACAAAAATGTAAACAGAATGAACTCTCCAAATTCGGACAGGAAAATATCTTGTTATCAAATTGAATATTGACAAGAAACAAAAGTTTCGAAATTGTTTTAGAAATTTTTAGGGTTCCGTACCTCGGAAACACCGTTTTTGTTTACCCTTAAATGGTCACTCACATCTCTGTCTGTCCGTCTGTGACAACTGTTTTTGTCCGATACCGCTCGACGTAGAAATTTGATATTTGATGTAATAATAATTATTGATAGCTGACACTTAAAATATTTGTAGGGGGGGAGGGAGGGGACAAATAAAGTACCTAATTCTATTTGTTTAACTCCCTATATAGTGTGAAGTATCATTTGATAGGGCTAATAATAAGAGCACCCAAACATATTTTTTCATAATATTAAATAGTATATGTTTTGAAATATTTAGAAAAATACGCAAACAAATATGTTTACGCTCTTTCTTATTCCGAAACTATTCAACTTAAATTAAAATAGGATTTTTAAAAGCTTGCGCAAAGGTTGTAGGGAAACTACAGCGATTGTGCTAGATATTATACTTTTTGAAACATTCACTATAACGCCTGTGAAAGACATAGATTTACGTTGCGAAAAAGCCCATTTTTTTCATAATATTAAATAGTATATCTTTTGGGATATTTTAAAAGATACGCAAACAAATATGTTTGTACACAATTTTATTCCAAAACTACTCAACTTAAATTAAAATAGGATTTTTAAAAGCTCGCGCAAAGGTTGTAGGGAAACTACAGCGATTGTGCTAGATATTATACTTTTTGAAATATTCACATGTTTTACGCCTGTGCAAGACATAGTAGGCAATAGATTTACTTGCGAAAAATTAATATTTCTAAATAGTTTAACAGATATATATATATATATATATATATATATATATATATATATATATATATATATATAATATATATATATATATATAATATTTAAGGGTTATCGTACCCTTAAATATTTAGAAGTACCTAAATGTGTACGAAACCTTCATTGCGGAAATTCTACTTGTGCTCGACAGGAAATACTATGTCATTTTAAATATTTATAAATGCCTAAATGTGTACGATACCTTCATTGTAGAAATTCTACTCAAAAAAACTGTTTCATTAACGAAACTGTTTTTTTTTGTTATGGCATTCGGTTTTTTTTCCTATTTAGTATGCTCCTTATAAATGTACTTGTATATTATATATTTATATTACTACTCGCTTCCGATTAACCATGCTCGTAACAGACTAAGAGGTTTATAATTTAATCTAGTTAATCATTACACTAATTAAAAAGGTATTTCTTTTAGATAAACAATCGGATATTTATAAATAATGATATTAATAAATACTTAATATTTGATAATGATTATATTTCTAGATCATCACTCGTAACTTATACCCTAAAATAAAAGCACCATCAGTTTTTATATTGGACCTCGTTGAAGGCATCCCAAATCAATATAAAACTAATGGCGTGCTCCAGGGGTCGTTTCAGGACACCGTTCGTATTAACTGCTTATATTATTTTTCATGGGTTCGCTTAACAACGTTCATGGATCATCCGGTTTGGCAATCTTCCGTTTATGGCGATGTAAAGTTTGTGTGGTGTAAACAGGACACGCTGTGATGGCGAACGATACGGGTGCACCTCGTGCTACGAACAATGAAGAAGTTTATAGTGTGCCCTATATAGGTGCGCAATACATGTTTTATACATTATATATGCAATCAGTTGGAGCTGATCGCTTTCATTAAAACCAGTTTTGGCCGAAAAATTAAATTTATACTTCAGAATGTTACATTTTCTTAAAAACATTATGTAACTTTACGTTCACTTGTGTTTGATTTACCACCATAAACATAATAATATACTAGGATTATGCTCGCTCTTTGCATGAGAAAAGTCGTGTTACACTTTTCTGGATTTTGAAACCTATTTTTGATTAATAACATTAATCAAAATTAAGTAAGTACTGCCATCTAGTGGATAATTATAAAATTGTGATTACGATGGTTGTCTATTTATGCCATAGATGTCGCTGCTAAATAATTAAGTAGTAATATATTAATTAACTACTTAAATCCTATAAAGAATAGCATCATTATTTCTATTTCAGTTTTTGATCAAGCCGTTGCGGTATTAAACTACAAACATTAAATTAAATTCATCACAGATTTTCAGTTACTGGTTCCGTCTTTGACCAATCAAAAGGGTTCCGTAACTAAACATTACTTTAATTATTTTCATGATTCCGTACCTGGAAATCAATCAAACTTAAGTAAGTACTGCCATCTAGTGGAGAATTAAAAAATTGTGATTACGATGGTTGTCTATTATTACCATAGATGTCGCTGCTAAATAATAAAGTAGTAATAGATTAATTAACTATTCAAATCCTATAAAGAATAGCGTCATTATTTCTATTTCAGTTTTGGATCAAGTCGTTGCGGTATTAAACTACAACCATTAAATAAAATTCGTCACAGATTTTTAGTTATCGATTCTGTCTTTGGTCAATAAAAAAGGGTTCCGTAACTAAACATCATTTTAATTATTTTTATGATTCCGTACCTGGGAATCAATCAAAATTAAGTAAGTACTGTCATCTAGTGGAGAATTATAAAACTGTGATTACGATGGTCATCTATTATTGTCATAGATATCGCTGCTAAATCATTAAGTAGTAATAGATTAACTAACTACTCAAATCCTATAAAAAATAGAGTCATTATTTTTATATCAGTTTTTGATCAAGCCGTTGCGGTGTTAAACTACAAACATTGAGTTAAAATCGTCACAGATTTTTAGCCACTGTGGTACCGTCTTTGGCCAATCAAAAAGGGATCCGTGACCAAACATCACTTTAATAATTCTTATGATTCCGTACCTGGGAATCAATAAAAGGAACCAATATCGATCATTTTATTATCCTATCAAGAACCATTTACCCAGGGAACGGTAGGAGATATCAAGTTGGAGTTAATATCAAATTCTGAGGTCAATAACCTCATAATGTACCTGTGAAATTCAAGTTTCTAACTTAATGCGATAAAATGAATGGCTTCTCTACTAATTCCCTCATCAAGAATTATAGACTGATCTGGAATATTGAAATTTTTCACGAAATAATGTCACATAGTACAACTAAAGGGAAAAATCATTTAAAAAATATTTAATTTCTAAATCTATATAGAATTACTTAATTTTCTTTACGATGAAAAGGCGACGAATTGGTAGACTATCAATGTTGCCATTTTACTCCTGCTCTAATATTTATTATATCCCCTAATTCAATTCTAATATTTTTATATCCTGTAAATCAGCTCTAATATTTCTTTAGGTTTTATAATTCAATTCAAATATTTATTATATCCTCTAATTCAACTCTAATATTTCTTTTATCCTGTAATTCAGCTCTAACATTTCTTTAAGTTTTATAATTCAGCTCCAATAATTCTTATATCCTCTAATTAAATTTTAATATTTCTTATATACTGTAATTCAGCTCTACCATTTCTTTACATTTTATAATTAAACTCTAATATTTCTTAAATCCTGCATTTAAAATAAAGCCGAATTATATATGAGAAACTCACGATATTTTGACACGTACGCAAGATATACTAGGAAAAATATATTTACAAATTAAAAAAATAATATATACCTACGTCTGTTAGGACGTCGTAAGAAGTACGTTGCCTGCAGCATAAAAACATATATTCTATAAGTTTATCAGAACATTATGAGAAGTATGCTGCAGAGAGCATAAAAAGTTCTATAAGGACGTCATGAAAAGTACGTTGCACGCAGAATAAAATATATATATACTATGTCTATTAGAACAAAAGGAAAAATACTCTGCACGCAGCGTTAAAAGATATATAAATCCTCTGTCTGTCAGAATATTATTGCAAGTATACTTCACAGAATGTGTATATATATATATATATATATATATATATATATATATATATATATATATATATATAAATATATATATCCTGTCTATCAGAACTTTATTAGAAGAATGCTTCGCGCAGCGTAAAAACAAATATATCTTATGTCTTACTGATTATTAATAAGAATGAAAAGATATAAACCATATGTCTGTCAGAATATCGTTAAAAGTATGCTTCATGCAGCATAAAAAGATATATTCCCTACGTCTGTCAGAATATTATTTGAAGTATGTTTCATGCGTCATAAAAAATATATTCCCTACGTCTGTCAGAACATCATTACAAGTATGCTTCACGTAGCATAAAAATATACATTCCCTACGTCTTTTAGAATATTATTATAATTATGGTTCACGTAGCATAAAAAGACATATACCGTACGTTTGCCAAAAATATTATTAAAAGTATGCTTCACGCAACAAAAAAAGATGTATATTCCCTAACTCTGTCAAAACATTATTAGAAGTATGCTTCACACAGCAAAAAAATATATATTCCTTGTCTGTCAGGATACTATGAACAGTACGATGGTGAAAATCTTGTGTCAATCAGATCTACCATTTTGCAGCAAAACTCTCCTTTTCAGAGTTTCGTAGTCAAATAAGGAAACTTTATTTAAGTTTGTTAAATGGTCCATCTGGAAATTAGGTAACACTTTCATCATGACCTTTCGTCCGTTCGTCTGTCTGTTATAGTCTTATAGTTGTACATCTATGTACTTGACGTTTTGCAAGTAGATTCTTCATAAAAATGTCAATTATTATTTGAAATTTGAATTTAAAAATTTAAAAAAATGTGTACCTCCATATAAACGTGAAGTGTAATTTGGTACGCTCATTTTAATGAGTGGTGTTCCATTCATTAAAATGAGCGTACAAAACCCCATGCCCAAGTTGCTACATGTACAAGCACATATGACAAATGGCTTTAAAAATAATAACGAATAAGACAATACACTCACAGAGCAATTCAAATAAAAATACACAGCAACTTGGATAAATATCATCTAGCAATCAATCTTGGACTACCAAGCAACTCCATGAATCCATTACTGAAGCGGTCATTGGAGCAGAAAAAATATTTAGATTATGTAATATCGCAATACTGCGTTGGACAATTTGAGTGTGCAAAACACAGGATTGTGTGTGTACAAAACACAGGATTGTGTGTGTACAAAACACAGGATTGTGTGTGTACAAAACACAGGATTGTGAGTGTACAAAGACAGGTAAACGCTTTAGAATATTCGTGCGAGCTATAGGCAATTAAAATAAATAACGTCGGCCACTAAACTCAAGATCGAGAGGTTATCAACGAATGATTTAATAATTAAAAAAAAATGCATTACACATACACACAAGCACACGCGCGCACGTGCAATCGCTTTCGCACGTGCATGCATACGCACACACACGCGCGCGCGCGCGCCTTCGCACGTGCCTGCGTGCAAGCGTGCGTGCGTGCTCGCACGAATATTCTAAAGCGTTTACCTGTCTTTGTACACTCACAATCCTGTGTTTTGTACACACACAATCCTGTGTTTTGTACACACACAATCCTGTGTTTTGCACACTCAAATTGTCCAACGCAGTATTGCGATATTACATAATCTAAATATTTTTTCTGCTCCAATGACCGCTTCAGTAATGGATTCATGGAGTTGCTTGGTAGTCCAAGATTGATTGCTAGATGATATTTATCCAAGTTGCTGTGTATTTTTATTTGAATTGCTCTGTGAGTGTATTGTCTTATTCGTTATTATTTTTAAAGCCATTTGTCATATGTGCTTGTACATGTAGCAACTTGGGTATGGGGTTTTCAAGAAATAAATAAAAAATATTATAGTAGAATGAGGTTATATAATCAGCTGTTTATATCAAATATATTTGCAATATACAATCAAGATAAGCTGATTGTAAAATGTGCACAATTTTGCATATCTCCTACATCATTATTGTGCTAAAAAATAGGAAGGTACGTGTTTTGATGTCCCTACGTACCACTATGCATGAGTGCCGTATCATTATGTTATTAAAAAAGTTTAAACAACATTGTGTTTTGTACAAAGAGTTCGATTCAACGCTATTTACAAGTCTGAGTAGATATTTTGTCGAACCCTGTTTACATTTATGGAAGGATGACAGAAAGATAGCATGATAACAATAATACGTTTCCATTTAGACCCTTTATACATGAAATATTAAAAATACAGATATTTTTGTGTGTTATTTCCAAAAAAAAAACAGAAAAGTTTTTTATTATATATAACCTATTTCCGTGCTTTAGAAACTAAGTAACGGTAAGGGATATTGCAGATAAAATGTGGTAATTCCTGTAAGGCGGTCGCAGTAATTATAATAACATTTTAATACTAACCTAATAAAACGGTCATATTTTACACATTTAAGAGCAATACATGAACAGGTTTTAGCCAAAATATTAAAAATCGTTATAAAACATCCACTGTTAAATATCCTCGTCTTAATGACACAACTTGCAATAATTATTCAGACATCCACTGTTAAATATCCTCGTCTTAATGACACAACTTGCAACAATTATTAAGAGCAATACATGAACAGGTTTTAGCCAAAATATTAAAAATCGTCATAAAACATCCACTGTTAAATATCCTCGTCTTAATGACACAACTTGCAATAATTATTCAGACATCCACTGTTAAATATCCTCGTCTTAATGACACAAATTGCAATAATTATTCAGACATCCACTGTTAAATATCCTCGTCTTAATGACACAACTTGCAATAATTATTCAGACATCCACTGTTAAATATCCTCGTCTTAATGACACAACTTGCAATAATTATTCAGACATCCACTGTTAAATATCCTCGTCTTAATGACACAACTTGCAATAATTATTCAGTCTGATACTTTATTCTTGCGAAAGACAATAAATTAAGGTAGTAGAAAATACAAAATGTGTCTCGGCAAAAGTAAGTAAGTAACGTACTTGGTTAAAATATTTATAATTAAAATGTGTGTTGGACGTAATTAAATTAGTTTCTTATTTACATACAAAATTTTAATTCTTTATTTAATATATGAGATATAGACAGCCCATATGAGGCAAGCCAAGAGATTCAAATATCTCGAAACATTAGCGCAGGAGAAGAAAGTGGAAGCTGCTGGTTATCAGTAGCAGGATCGGCTCGGCAGCAACAGTATTTGCTTCGCTCAATTCATCCATCTGGAAGCGAAGCAAAATTTCCTGCAAGGTCAGCTCTGCCTATTCCTAACATTTATCCTGCCCACCTGCATTACGGATCTGATCAAACTAGGCTTTGCTAAAGCCTGAAGGGGAAAAAATTAAGGTTATTTGTATGCATTATTTTTCGACAAATCAGTGTAGTATCGCAATGCGACTGTATCCGGAAAGAAAAGTCTCGATTGGACTGCGGTATTTAGTCAACAAACGCTTAACTATACGTTTATATATTTATCGAATGAAACCGCATGGTTACCACTCAAGCTTCTCTGGTTGGAAAGGCCTGCCGCCCGAAAAGTTCAACGAATTACACCAAAGAAGATATCCAGCTGGCCGCATAAGCAAATATTTCATGAACCGACATTTGAATTTCGTAGGAGTTAAAAGTGTCGTAAAAGATTGTCAATTATGGAAGAAGATGAGGTTACGAACAGCGTGATACCCACATCAACGCACTAGCTAAGGAAAAGCTTTCCTTTGCCGATCCTTAGTTTGGAAGTAAAAGAAGAAAATGAAAACAGTAGTCAGCATTGTTCATATTTTTAGGGTTCTGTCGTTCAAAACGAAAAAGTTAACGGAACCTTTACCACTTCTGTCCGTTCGTATCTCTATCAAAGCTATTTTTTCAGATACGGCTTGAGATATCAAGTTGAATTTAATATCCTACTCCGAGGCTGTATAGCCTTACATTGGTTTTTGATTTACGCAACGAGGAGATATACCCTAAGGAGCAGTACCAAAAATCACTGATTTCTACTTCTTTATACAATTCTACATTTTTATTGGTCTGTTTTTACCCCTGCAGGAGATATAATTGGTAATATATTTACGTCGTAAAAAATTAATGTTTGTAAACAATTTAATTAGAAATACTATGTATCCTTAAATGTTTATAAGTACGTAATTTCGTATGTATCTTTCGTAGAGCCAGTTTTACTGGTTCTTGACGGGTTTCTTTTCCTATTTTATCGGATACTGAAAATTCAATTCTCCTGACACTTTTCAATGCTAAATAATTACCGTCAATCCATCAACTAAAACAGGGTAAAAATAAACTTCGCATTAATATTATTTTAAGCGCCTATTTTACGTGGGGCTTTAACTTAAGCGTGCCTTAAACAACCCCTATTTTCCATTAGTGATAGCGTCTCTAATTAAAACTTTTCTAAGTGTATTTTTCTTTAGCGACGATAAAACAGTTTAAGACCGTGTAACCGACCGAGGCTTTGCGCGGGGACTGTACCGCCATCTTAAATCACAACGCCTTCCTCCTCGAATTAATATGGCAGGTCCCGACGAGGCAAAACAAATAAATTTAACACAAAGCACGCGGTTCATCCTTGAAACTTGTTTCGCTTTCCGTAATTAGAAATTGAGTGGTGAAGTCTCGCAGATGCTTGCGCGCTAATCATTTATGTATTAACGGATATGTGCGTATCGCTTTTGTGAAACTGTCGTTAGCGGGGGGTTTGAGCGACTGCGATGGCACTGCCTAAAGTTTTTCGCAAGCGTTGTCCGCCAGATGTGAGGACGCGAAGGAAAAATGACAGAAGGCCTGCTCAGGGACATGTGGAATTGATCGGTGGCCAGCAGTGAAACTGAATGGGTCAATAATAGGGATATTGGAAATAAATTTATATTCATATTTGCACGCAGTTACATTGCCTAATAGCTTTTATAAATTTACTAGAAGTGTTCCGCGGTTCGTCCGCGTAAAATTATTTTAATTGTGGTCTAATTACTTTTATTAAATTTTTTATTCTAATTACTCCCCCCACGATCACTAAACTCCCCTCTGATTGCAACATCGAGCGTCAGGGTCGTCGATATATCAGCGGGAATACCTGAAATGGCAGTCAATAAACAGCCGGTCTCTCTCCACTTTGCCATGTAGGCTACAGTGCAGTGATATATAGCCTATATTTATTCCATAGTTTGGGCTTTCTGATACTAAAATAGTTTTTGAAATTATAAAAGTAGTTCCAAAGATTGTCGCGAACAAAAAATAAGTAAATAAATTTTCCTGAAAAAAAAAGAAATAAGTGCTTTACAGATTAATACGAAAAACATTTTTTAGATATTAATAAATAAAGTATTAAGATTAATACATAAATTTAAAGTATTAAGATAAATACATAAAATGTATTAATTTATATTAATTAATTTATTAATACATAAACTGTAAAGTATTAAGTTTAATACCTAAATTTTCGTATTAAGATTAATACATAATTTTTTTATGTAATAATACGAAAAACATTTTTTATGTATTAATCTGTAATCTCCGTTTTTATGACAAGTAGGTATACAGTAGGTACATGATTATTTCACTTATGATTAAACTGAAAATTAAATAGTAAAATCTAGTAAATTAATAGTAAACTTTATATCTCATTAGTGAAAAAATATGAATTACTTACTAAAATCTTAATTTAATAAAATTATGAATTACTTATTACAAGCTTAATTATGAATTACTTACTAAAAGCTTAATTTAATAAAATTTATATCTTATTAGTGAAAAATTATGAATTACTTATTAAAAGCTTAATTATGAATTACTTACTAAAAGCTTAATTTAATAAAATTTATATCTTATTAGTGAAAAATTATGAATTACTTACTAAAAACTTAATTATGAATTACTTACTAAAAGCTTAATTTAATAAAATTTATATCTTATTAGTGAAAAATTATGAATTACTTACTAAAAACTTAATTATGAATTACTTACTAAAAGCTTAATTTAATAAAATTTATATCTTATTAGTGAAAAATTATGGATTACTTATTAAAAGCTTAATTATGAATTACTTACTAAAAGCTTAATTTAATAAAATTTATATCTTATTAGTGAAAAATTATGAATTACTTACTAAAAACTTAATTATGAATTACTTACTAAAACTTAATATAAATTTAAAGTTTATTAAATAGTAAAATCTAGTAAATTAATAGTAAACTTTAGTATTTCATTAGTGATAAATTATGAATTACTTACTAAAAGCTTAATTCATCCTTCATATTTATCTCTGCATATAATAAAACTCTAAAAGGATGACTTCTGCATATGAAAAATATTTTAAAAAGAGCGATGGTACCGAATGATAACAGAAGCCAGAAAAACTGTTTTTACAGTTTTTGTCTGTCTCTCTATTAATTTGTTCCTCAATCATATGAAATCGGATAGACGGATTTTGAAGATGTTTTGTATGGTAATAGTTTATATCCTCTAGCAACATAAATGATAAATCTTATCTGGACGGCTTAAAAAAATCCGGACTTGGTGAATATTACTATACTAGCTGACCCGTGCGAAGTCTTCGCACTATATCGCCATCTAGCGTGTTCCAAGTATACAATTTGGCTAAGATATTTCATGTGTCGCCCACATATGGCGCTCATGTCAATTGTTATAAAAATTAATTTTTTTATTAAAGTAGAAAACATAGCTTTAAGTAATACCCACTTAATTCTCACTTTAAATAATAATACTCACTTTTTTTAATTTTTTTTGGTGCAGTAGTTAAAAAGATCAAGCCGCTCGACTAAAAAATACCTTTTAGAAATAATGTATAATAATATATTTAGATTGGTACTTCCAACGCTGTTAGCATTTTAGCAATCTTTATGCGCATGGAATAGTTGGAAAAGAAAATAAAACAGCTCAAAATAATTACTAATAACTTTTTTTATTCCGAGTTATACTACGAAGTCGTGGGCACAGCTTGTTTATATTAAAACAGTTAAGGTTAAAAAGACACTGTAATTAAACTTTTAAAAATAGACTATTTTTATAAAAGTTAGTTTGTTTGCCTTGTTTGTTTGTTTTTCAATTTGTTTGGCTATATGTACATATATAGGACAAAAAATACCAAACCTATCCTATTTCAATGAAATTCTAAATATTGATTCGCTTAACGCACTAGAAATAAAATAAGATAAAATATTGCGAAGCTGAATAACAAAAAAAAAATCGGTTTAACGATCTATGTACGAAATGCTAGAGTGTTGATATTTTGATACCGCTTCCGGTTGGCTTCAATAGATGGCGACAAATGCAAGTTAACTTGCGGCTTTGAAATCAGTTTGTATATTATTAGTTCACATGAACGTAGCTACAAGAAAATCTAGTTTACAATAATGTTACAAAAATGATCGGAATTACAAAAATGATAGAAAACGTTGGAATGAAATTCAAACCAATAATTTTCCTATAATCGTAACCTAGACATATTTTTCGACGTATTTTGAAAATTTTATTATGGTATGAAGTAAAAGTGTATAAATTAAATTTAAACAAAGTAACACCAAACATGTTTTAATGGTAGTAACTAATATAAACATTACTTGCTTTCATGTGATTACATGAAATTGCTTAAGAAAATGATGCTTATAACAAGCTCGACGAATAAATTACGAATATCTTTATACAAATTAATGTTTGGTGCTAAATTTAAATAATCCTAGAAATAAATAAATGTAAGGCTTTAGAATACTATGCGATATGAATGCATTTTAAGAAAATTAAATTTTTCACTTTTTTTTAAGTAAGAACGCTCATAAAGTTAAACGTATTTAATACGAGTAATTATGAAGACCGCTTACGATTAATTTAATCAAAAAATGGATTTAGTCATTGTTAACAAGGGGCTTTCAATCGTTAAATTAAAAATGAACTTTCCTTTCGTTGTGTTTTTCTTTTCACTTTTGTTTTTTAATTGTTTGCTATTCGTTTTTATTCTGTTCGTTTAATTTGTAATAACAAATAACTCAAATCAAGTTAAAAAACTTTAACAAATGATCTGCTGCGAAAACATACCTAATTTGAATTTAAAAAAATCAACAACCGCAAGCGACCTTTGTAACTAGTCAAAAAATGTTTAATGTAAGTTGTGTTTCAAACAAATAAAAGGAAATAGTGAAAATATACTTTTGCTAAAGTACAATTGTGTCTCGCGTGGTTTTTGTAAATGTTTGAGGGCGTTAAAGTTAAGATTATAAATATATTATGATCTATGATAAACTCGCAATCGATTACCATCACTAAATTATTCCTATGTTATTATATAAATTCTAATTCTGAATCGCAAATCTGAATGTTAAAGAAGGAAGCGCCGGATGATAAGAAATAGGTGTTTGAATAAAAGCTCGCTTTTTGCTTACCTTGTATCTTCAATGATACTTTTGTGAGAGGGAGAATCCCAACACATGGAAAATACCTGCCTATGATTTAGCCCTACAATCATTTCCCGAGTGACATCTTTTCCTCCTCTTCAAACTTTCATTTTTCGATTTTCATGACATTTGTCTCTTTTTCTTAAGCAAAATGTAAAATATATCTACGAGTTTAAATCTTTCTTATCGGTTGGTTAAATATTTATGTGCAAGCATTTTAATGACACCAATTTTTAATTTGGTGAATCCGATTTTGCGGTGCTAATATGTTATTTTATAAGTAAGACTGATTTAATAAAGACGTACAATCCTAGATATAGGATACCAAATACAAGGTAAAAAGTCATCAAATTCAGTGAAGTTACAGGTGTGTGGAAAATTGCCTCTTTTTGTATAAAAATTACGATCTTAAGAAAGCATGAACCAAAATCATCCCATGTCACCCTCCTTTCCTCTACGTGTACATATTCACCTATATACCCAGTTATGTACTAACGTGTTTTTATAGATAATATCGTTGTACCGTACAGATAAAAAAATTGAATTTTCTCCGTAAGTACATCTCAAGGTACCTATATACGTATGCCTATAGGCTTCGGAAGGGAAACTGAACGAAATCTAATGTAATAACAATGTAATGTAAGTTCCATTCGCTGCTTTGGACGCGGGTCGATCGGTTAAGGAAAATGGTATTTTCATGACATATCTATTGAATTTTTTTTATTCGCCTAACCATACTCACTTGAGGATAATATTTTTCTCAAAATTAATGTTTCGTTGCCCTTTTATCCATTAACTCAAGGACTGGCCACTGACAAAATTATATTTTTATTGACGAATGCTCGTAACATAAGCGTACATTCACCTCTCGTTTGTGTCTCTTTCCACGGCTACCGTGTGGCCAAAATAAAGTTTGATGTATTTAGTAAGTGTGCATTAAGGGTCCTCATAAGACCTTTAAATTAATAATCTTGTCAAAAATTGAATATTAGCTCAATAAACACAGGCCTTAAAAATCCAAATGGCGGTTATCAGAAGCTATTTACAATAATATACATACATTAACGGTTGATAAAAATAACTTTTGTAACTCAAATAAAACGACTATTCAATGCCATTTCAGAAATGTACATATGTTTTTGTTATAAAACTGTTGGTAATAAAAATAAAATATTGAATATATTTGGCGTTAATTTTATAGAAATTAATTATTCACAATTAAATAAAACTACGTGATGTAGTATTATTTCTACTTTCTTTAAGTTCTTTGCTACGACCTAGGTTTCGTTGTATTACAACATATTCAGGTGGGCTTTTAGCAACAATACACTCTTAGGAACATCCAACAGCATTTATATTATTCAAAACAATAGCGGAAGCCGGGTTTGTGTGGGTTTTCCCACTGCTTATGTTAGTGAGTGCAAATATCCCGGTGTATGTAAAAAAACTAAATGGAAGTTATTCTCTGTAATATATTTAAACAATATTTTTTTTACATAGACCGGGACATTTGCATTGTATAACCTCATAGAATAACATCAATTTTATTTATTACCCTCACCAAAATACTTGTATATCGGATAACTCTCGGAAGTGTAATAAAACCTACACTGCTCCCCTACAATAAACTCACTGTTAGTAAGCAGTGGGAAAGCCCACACAAAACCGGCTTCCGCTATTATTTTGAAACATATAAATGCTGTTGGATGTTCCTGAGAGTTAATCGTTGCTAACAGCCCACCTGAAGATGTTGCAATACAATGGAACCTAGGTCGTGGTAAAGAAATTAAAGAAAGTACAAATAATACTACATCACGTAGTTTTATTTAATTGTGAAAATAAAATAATTTATTTGAACCTATAATGAAGGCATCAATAAAAAAAAAACTAAAAAAACACAAATTATACCTGTATAATGCACATGAGGAATTTAATTGAATTATGACTGGCAACAGTTTGTGAGGAATTTGGTTTCAAAACTTTTTTATATTAATGGTTTTTTTAATAACATCTTTTTCATATATAATATAAATGTCCCCGGAAAAATTTATTAACACCGTAGGTGATAGAAATAAGAATTATTTGTTTTCTGTCATTACCAGTATGACAATTTTGTCGTACAGAATATCAGCCGATAAATGTAGGTAAAATATAAAAAAGTGCGAGTGAAAAAAAATCTATTTAAATCCAGCCCCCCCCCATTATTGTGAGAGAAATTCTCAAATAGATATTAAATTCTTACCAAATAATTGCTAATGTCAAATATAGACAATTTTTTTAAAGTTAAAACCAAGACATTCTAGATCATGAAAATTACAAAGCAAATGTTAATTATTTGAAAACTAACGAAAATAGTGTTATTACCAGAGAGACTAGAAATACTTAAAGGTATTGAAATACGATTGATATGATTGAAAAATGACGAAAATGTTGTTATTACCAGAGAGGTCAGCAATATTTATGCCTATGGAAATACAGACTTTAATTGAATACTGACGAAAACGGTATTATTACCAGAGAAGCCGGTAATATTTACACCTATTGAAATACAGATTTTGATTGAAAACTGACGAAAATGGTGCTATTACCAGAGAGGCCAGCAACACTTATACCTATTGACGTACAGACATCGACATAAGTGAATTATAAAACAAAGTCGCTTCCCACATCTGTCTGTCCCTCTGTAAGCTTAGATCTTTTAAACTATGCAATGAATTTTGATGCGATTTTCAATATCATTCAGATAATTACTTCCGGGAAAGTTTATAATAGGTAACATGCATGTTATATTTAGAAGAAATATAATAAAAAGGCAATACTTCGTAAAAAAGTATTTGGACGTTTTCATAGCTTACGCTGACTAAATTTTACGAAACATATCAAAATATTGTACTATGGAAATGTGTATTTTAAAAATCTACAAAAAAGTACACGATGATATATAATCTTTATCCTTTTTTTTATTAATTTTTTTTGTGGTTTATATTTTCGAAGTTATTTTGATCAATATTATAGAAATACTAAAGTGGTATTTCTATTATTTGACGAATAAAAAAGAAACTGGCTTTAATTTTTAATAATATAAATTTAGTTTTTCTGCTTTCCTCCATACGAACACACTGGCAGTGGGAAATCTACAAAA
The DNA here is from genome assembly GCA_039881145.1 of Druceiella hillmani. Taxonomy (NCBI): domain Eukaryota; kingdom Metazoa; phylum Arthropoda; class Insecta; order Lepidoptera; family Hepialidae; genus Druceiella; species Druceiella hillmani. The sequence continues at coordinate 12,811,747 of JAYKKI010000013.1, forward strand.
ATAGTCTCAATAAGCTTATACAGCTTATTGAGACATTATGAATAATTTTCGTCATCGTGGTGTTGGGTTGATCACAAACTTTACAGCCTTTGGTGGCGCGGCGCACCGCAGTGTCCCAAGACTCCGACGAACGCGTCGAGTGAGGCTGGATTGATGTTCTGGTTGGCTGTAAGAGATAGCTATCGTGGAAAAAAGTTGTCGCCGTATGTATCGATTATGTACATTAAAGTCTGTAAATAAATAAAGAAATGAAGCAATATTCTTTGATTAAAATATGTACGCTTCGTAGTATTTACACAAAAGCGCTTGCAAAGTGTTTATTGATTTGCCAGAAGACGACGCTGAGAGAAATTTTAACCTAGCAACCTAGAAGTATATTTTAACTGGAAGTTATGTCGCGTGAGGAAAAAGTTAATCAGATAGTTTAATACATAAGTTACCGGTATCTACGTTAATTTTAATTATATAAAATGGGCTCTCAATAAAAACCGTACTATATAATACCTAATGTTAATTAAAAAATACAATTGTAAGCCATATTTAACGTGAGTCACTTATAAACATTCAACAAGTTGCGACAAGATAATTCATGCAATAAAGCGATGCACGAATAGGGTTACCATCCGTCCTCTTTGCCCGGATACTGCCTTTTTTAAAATAGCCGTCAAAGAGATAGTTCAAGTGTGTGGGTTTTTAAAGGAAGCAGTTTTCTATTATTAATAAATAAGAAATAAGAATGCTATCAATTTAAAATTAGAAACTAAATCTCAATAATTTAAGATTACAAACGTTATCTTGGATTGTTAAGACGAAATATAAATTTAAATGAATCATAAGAGCCGTCCAAGGCATTTTTTAACTAACCCGATTTTTGAAGAAAACAGTTTTCCATTATTAACGTATTAATTTAATCCGTAGAGTAATGAAAGAAATAAACAAGTATATTAACAATTTAAGATCAGAAAGTGAGTCTTAATAATTTAAGATCAGAAACTGTACCTTAAATTGTTAAGAATAAATATAAATTTACAATTATTTGCTAGGAATTTTGAAACTTATAGGAGTTCTTATAGGAGCTTTGCCTCTTGATTTTAGTTTCAGAGTTAAAATAAGGGCGTAGATGAGAATTTATTTTTTTTATTGTTTATGCAATAGATGAAACATTATAATTGTTTTATATATATATGTCTGTATAATTGTATAATTTATGACTTGTGTAATTTTCTGCTTTTGGTCAGTAAGATTATTAATACTTCGTTAAGATAAAATAGTTTTAATTAACTTTATATTTAAAAATAATATGGGTTTTTATTTTAATTATTTAATTGTTCAAAGTTACGAAAAAAATGTCCGCTATTTTGAGTTCACAATTTCTAGTTTCCCAAAAGTCTTTATGGTGAGCCTATGCACAAAGAAGTGCCGAGCAGCCGTCGTTACGTCATTATCTTGTTCGTTTTCAATGTGGTCAGGCTCTTTTATTTCTATATGCAGGTGTAACAAAAGATGTGTTTTTTATTCCTACAGATGATTCTGTGCATCAAACTGTGCTAATATATATATATATATATATATATATATATATATATATATATATATATATAGATAAAATTGTAAATATAAGACAGAGTAAATTATGTACATAGAAAATATTTTAAAAAGGGTGATTGATTTAGCGTATAAAAGATATTACAAGCCGGAAACCCTTTTTTAGAATTTTCGTCTCTCTATCTGTATGTTACTTTGTGCGTCAACACGCGAAATCTACTGGACGAATTTTGATGAAATTTGGTATGGTAATAGTGTATAACCAAGAGCTACATATGAGAGAAAAAAAATGTTTTTTCTTATTCCGAATTTCACGCAAGTGAAACCGCGGGGCACAGCTAATGAGCAATAAACTTATGTTCTAAAAAAATTAAAGTTTTGGAAATAGTATAATAGAAATAAAATGGCACGAAACCCTCATACTATTTTATATGGAAATAATATAGTGCGAAACCTTCGTATTTTCAACACAAGTTTAATATTTTTTTTACGCAAGTTTTACCTTACGCCATAATTCGAGGACATAAAAAACTTATCTAACGTTGATCTGTAATAACCTGGCGAAAATCTTCAGTCTGTTATTCCAATTAACTAGTAGTAAATAGTGGTATATAAAAGTTTAATCGAGGTTGTGGAATATCTGGGTTATGAAATTAAATTCGCTATTTGTATTCTTTATCACATTTCGAATATCCCTACGAGATATATTTCTTGTTTTATATTTGAATACAAAAACATTTTACCGAATTTATCATACCTTTTCTAATTACTCCCACTTAAAATTTAATCAGACTTTTAATTATTGATAATTATTCACGAGAAAGAAACAATTTCGACTATCGTCCGTACTTATCCTAATAACGAAACTGAAAGCAAAACAATGTCTGCAACGAAAAAGGCCAACTTCGGAACAGACATCAAACAGCCTCAAAAACTTCGTTAAAATTCAGCCGACGCTCCGACAAACGATATAACTGGGCCTGAATAATAAAACAAAAGTGAAATTTTGTACATTTTCCTTAGAAATATACAATTATTAATTCAGATAGTCATGTCGAGAGTTCTCAGTGGTGATTTGTTCACCGAAAACATGGGACAATTTCAGCATTTTTTCCGAATTGAGGATATTCTTTCTTTCGCCAGGTTCGAAGGTCGAATGCCTGTGCTGAACATGAAGTCATGTTATTATATATTAAAGTAATTCCAGACGCGCGACAAAGGCGCCGTGATTCTTATTTTGCTGAAGTAAATAATAATAACGCGCCATTCAAGTCGACACTTTTCTCACTAAACGTAACAGTGACATTTGTTATCAAGGAGTAGAGGAATTGGTTGGAAAATTGAATGAAAATTTTGTATAAAATTTAGTAACTTTTTTTGGCTTTGTTAAAGCAATTATTTCTTGTTGTAACAGAAATTTAACTGTAATGGAAATTAAGCAAAGATATCTTGAAGATTATTGAAAAGTGATCAAACACTAATTACTATTAATATAAACGATCAAAATTGGGATATACGCAAAAAGGTTGTTTAATAGTTGATTTAAAATACAGAAAGTAACATTTTGTTAAATACGTTTTAAAATGAAAAATAGGCTCTTTAAAGGATTACTCGCTTTTCTGGATTTTTCTCTTTATTAGTGCTGTGAGATCTTACTTCTCATCACATTTCCTGATTCTAGGTCAACGGAAGTACCCCTGTAGGTTTTGATTTATTTGTGACTGCGTAAAATAAGATAAATGGCCGTATTTATAGGTTTTTGTATTGCATTGACTTAGATGCTTAACTTTTTACAGCTCCAACGGACAATTAACTCTAATTAACAATTTTTGGATTTTTCTCTTTATTAGTGCTGTGAGACCTTACTTCTCATCACATTTCCTGATTCTAGGTCAACGGAAGTACCCCTGTAGGTTTTGATTTATTTGTGGCTGCGTAAAATAAGATAAATGGCAATATTTATAGGTTTTTGTATTGCATTGACTTAGAACCTTAACTTTTTACAGCTCCAACGGACAATTAACTCCAATTAACAATTTTTGGATTTTCTCTTTATTAGTGCTGTGAGACCTTACTTCTCATCACATTTCCTGATTCTAGGTCAACGGAAGTTCCCCTGTAGGTTTTGATTTATTTGTGACTGCGTAAAATAAGATAAATGGCCGTATTTATAGGTTTTTGTATTGCATTGACTTAGAAGCTTAACTTTTTACAGCTCCAACGGACAATTAACTCCAATTAACAATTTTTGGATTTTCTCTTTATTAGTGCTGTGAGACCTTACTTCTCATCACATTTCCTGATTCTAGGTCAACGGAAGTTCCCCTGTAGGTTTTGATTTATTTGTGACTGCGTAAAATAAGATAAATGGCCGTATTTATAGGTTTTTGTATTGTATTGACTTAGAAGCTTAACTTTTTACAGCTCCAACGGACAATTAACTTCAATTAACAATTTTTGGATTTTTCTCTTTATTAGTGCTGTGAGACTTTACTTCTCATCACATTTCCTGATTCTAGGTCAACGGAAGTACTCCCGTAGGTTTTGATTTATTTGTGAGTGCGTAAAATAAGATAAATATATTTTTAGGTTTCAGGTTTTTTTTATTGCATTCACTTAGAAGTTTGATTTTTTTACAACTCCAATGGACCGTGGATATAAATATTTGTTATTAATTTGAACTTGATACCTCCACGCGTTCAGAAAAAGGGTCTTGACAGACAGACGGAAAACGAAGTGATCCACTTTCTTTTTGAAATTTCCATTTTTCCTTTTGAGGCACCGAACCTTAAAAAACAATAGAAATTTGCCAAAAATAAGTCGAACTAGCGCTACCAAGGGTCGGTATCTAAATTATTTAATGCAACATACGTTTTATTATAGCAGATATATGTTTTTTATAAGTGAAAAACCTGATATAGGTACAGAAATTATTTGTTTACGTTGTATTTTAAGTGGTGATTAGGAAACTGTGGATAATCTTGATGAATGAAAAAGAAAAAACCTATGATTGTGTCAATACATATTGTAAAATAATATCCCTCGCTGTATGTAAACTATTTTTTCAGTAAATTTTGTATTAAATACCTAATGAAAACCAGAGAAAAACCCATAAAAAGTCGATCTGCTTAACGAGGAGAATTTAGACGTGTAATTTTAGAATATTTTGTTAAATTTAATATAAAGGAAAAGTAAGTTCGAGAAATTGAAGTAGTTCATTGTGATCATCAGCATCGAACCGGTAATATTTAGGTATTCCATATTGCTGCGATAATATTGAAATTTTTTCTAATGTAAAGAGATAATATGCTCACAACACAGCCCTAATCTATTCTCATTCTCCCTTCATTTCAGCGATCGTGAGCAGATGCGCATGCTTCCAGCAGCAGTCGTTTCGCATAGTGCCAAAGAACACGCGCGTCCACGAGGGTGGAGAGGCCGTCCTGGAGTGCGAGGTCTCCAACCTGGCCGGGCAGGTGCAGTGGGCCAAAGATGGGTTTGCACTCGGTATGTCTGACCTATTACTTACATGTTTGTTTCTTTCCAGATATTTAGATTGTTGTCGCTAACATTTGTAGAAAGATATGTAAATTCAGAGGTAACGTCGTGACACTAAAAATACAAAGATAACACTCATTTAACGATAAACGAAATAATGTTAAAATAAACTAGGGTGAGAAAATGAGCGAAAATAGGCTTGACCTTACATAAATGGAAGTAAAATTTTTAGAAAATGCAGTATTTATATTTATAATATGAAACATTAAACATTCGACTAACAGTCAGGAAAAACTAATTGTTTCTCTCTTTGCAACATTTTTTCGGAACTTGTGGATAAATCGTTAGAAATAAAAAGTTCCATCAGAAAGACCGATAATATCTGTACGAGAAACATTTTTATCTTAAGAGTCTTTACTGATTAATATGTCCAAATGGAAACAATTAAACTTTAGTCAAAAAACATGTTTATCTTGTTAAAATAAGAAAAAAGCTAATTAATCGGTGTAAATCACAAAATAACACCCATTCAAATATGCGATAACCAGATAAAGTTTACAAGATGTTTTGTGTTAGCAAAAAGAAAAAACAAAAATGTATTAAATAACCCTGTGTTTCTACTAGTCGAATTGAATAACATTGGGCTGTAACCATGTCTTTTTGTTTAAAAACTTAGAAAAAAACTTGTGCATAATAAAAATAGAGGGAAAATATTATTACATAATAAGAAATTAAAAATCATTACAAAAACCAATAAACATTGATCGCTTTATTAAATTTGTAACTATTGCTAATTATTAAAAAAAAACTTTAACTGACATTGACATTTATTCTACATTGTCAGAGTAAATGTATTTTTTTTTCGAGTTTTACATAGTATTTTCTAAGAATCCTGTCAGGCCTGTGGGTTTAGTGGATCATTATGTTAAATCTGCATATGGAGGATATAACTGGGCATAATTTGCACTTTGTTTCATCTTAGTTCAAAAAGTTCTACAGAAATAGCATTTAGAAACTTATTGACTTTTCATAAAAAAAATTCAAAATTTCTCATTTACCTGTTCGATGATTTAAATAAAACTTTTAAGGGGCTCATTTTTTATGTGAAATATCTAATGGTGCTTTAGGTTGGGAATTAAAATGTTTTGACGGCAAGACGCATCTTTCCATTCGGCCAGCTTTCTGTATTGTCGACTTTTTATGAGTTAATTCGGCCAGCTTTGCTTCATGTCGTCTCTTTCGACTTAATTCAGCCCACTCGTTTATATCGATGCATTGCATTAAACTTCTGAAAACGTTAAAAATTACATAAATATAATTAGACTTGTCCGGGTTTTGAACCCTGGACCTCTCGTACCTATAGAAAAAATTATGCACCTAGACTAACAAGCCGTTGTTCTGGTTTTTGATATTTTGTTTGGTTAAGCTTTTTGTTTAATAAATTTGTTTATAAGTATAACATATTTTTAGCGATATTTTTCGATAGATAGCGCTATAATGATCGCATGGTTCAAATCTATGTTTGCGCTACTGTTCTTGGGGTATATTTGGGTCTCGTGAACATTTATAAAATTCAGAAGTTTCACATCTGCCGGCGTCCCATGACGGTTTTTTATTTTCACTGTATGAACTTTTGCCATATATAAATAACAAATTGTACAAACTCCAACACTCCAATGAAATATCCAACACTCGTAGCTCTGTTGTTAAGCCTCGCACTGAATTGGAGTGAAGAAGTCATTTAGTTTCGAAAGCCATCATCGTTTTTGAAAATCGGAAAATATTTTAAATTAAATCTAAGTGCAGTTCACTCTTCAGAACATTAAGATATATTCTATCTTATGTAACGTAAAATTTGTCAAATTAATTGTTTTGAAAGCAGTTTCCTCCACACGATTACTAAGTTTATTATCTAGTTTACTGTAAAGAACGGTTTTATACCAATTATAAGCATTTATATTCTCGTGCAGTCTTAACACTATAAATTAGTTACTTTGTTTAGAAGTTCACTAAAAAATTCGAATTATCAACAGGTGTCTCCAAATAATGACTAAGATATTATAGATAGACTGTAGGATACTTACAGTAAATTAGCTCCCATTATATTTTTATTATAAACGATAAAGTAAAGAGCCAAGGGAAAGCGTTTTCTCAGGGTCCTTAGAGATCTTCTACAGAATCTTTGTAATAACCGTTTCTCGTAGTTATTAGGTAAACATTGATTAGCTACGAGACGACCTGTTGCATCAAGCAGTTTTGTATCTCTACATTAAGACTATATTTGTGTGGGAAAAACATTGTGTAAAATATAAAAAAAAAAGTTTGGTTTTTGTATTGGTCTCTATTGGTGTTTTGTATTGGTGCGATATTTGATACCTTTTAAGAAATAAATGTACAGAAATTAGTCACATGTAATATTTTATATTCAATTCGAATTATATCCAAATGCGTCTGCCTAAATAAAAATCGGTCAAGTACCAGCTAGACTTTCACAATTAGTATTCCGCCATCAGTCTTTCTCTAAATTGTAATAACTAGCAGTGCCCATGCGACTTTTTTCGCGTGGAATTCGTTATAAAACAATAGCCATACTATCTAGATAAAAAGTATCCTCCGTTTTGTTCTATGGTATAATCTATTACTATACCTAATTTCATTAAAATCCGTGCTGCAGATTTCACGTGATTGAAGAACAAATTAACACAAAGACATACAGACAAACTTTCTAAAAACATTTTTTGTTTGTTTCTAATATCATTCTATATGCTAAATCTATCACTCTTTTTGAAGTATTTTCCACGTACAGAATTCACTCTGTTACAATTTTATTATATGTCTAGATATTGTGCTCCGATTATTTGCCAAAAGGGCTCACCTGCTGCGCTACACGCCGCCGGCCGCAACATTGTCGTATCACATCATGCATGCGAGGAACTAAGTGTAGAGGGCATTGGTTGTGGCAAATTAAAAACTTTGGAAAACATATGAGGATAAAAATGATTCTTCACATAGTGAGCAATATTTTTGTCGAACAACTTTATCTTTAAAGCTAATGGTTCAGCAGCTATAAAGAAACAAATTCAAAATTTTTGTTAAAAAATTATTCTGTTTACACTCTATCAATCTACACCCAATTCCTAATGTTAATAATTTTTTTTATATTTGTTTAAAAGACCATTTAGGCGATAAGTGTACAGCACTGTTTAAGTGTAAGTGTTTTTAGAGTAATAGTTTAAGAAAAAGTTTAAGAGTAAGTTTTAAGTGTTTTGCCTCGAAATATATTTAAAAAAATTCATTACAAAATACATCACACTATATATGTTGAATTTTTGCTTTAATAAGCTTTCATTTCACACCTTGCGCGATAATCTTAGAAGAATTTTTTTTGTTTCCCAATTTACCTCCTGAAATTAACACCAAAAGTCAAAATTAACACCAAAAATCAAAATTAACACCAAAAATCAAAATTGATCTATTTATGCTCCATTCCCATAAACGGATTACAAAACAATACATTTGTGCTAAATTTAAAATTTTTAAATCGAAAAATTTCCAAAAAAATCATCTGTGATAGACGTATGGCCAGATAAAAAGATCCAGATCTAAAGTGATTATATTTATATTCAGTTTTGCTAATTTTTCCACGGAACATTAAGAAGAAAAAAAACAAAAACACTTTCCTGAAGTTGCTTTAATAAAAATTTCCAATCGTTAGGTGTTGCCAGTTTTCACTTTGTTACTTTAATCGTTTCAGTTATGAACAACACATAAGCATCGAGTTTCATAACGAATCCGTTTTGACCATTTAAGACATTTAGAACAACTCTTAAATTACTAGTGAAAATTCTAGGACATGACATTTTATACGTATTATTGGAAGATAATGAAAGTAGTTATGGATAAAAACACTCGACTACCATTGATACAACTTCTATTCTAATTATTTATCGATTACTTGTAAATGAAGATGAATCATGAGCTGGTGGATGTACCTTTTGAAAAAGTTTTTGACAACATCTATAATGGTATTCTTCTCATTAAATTTCTACCTTTTTTCTCAATTTAGTTTATTACTGTGTACTTTCGAACTTCAAACGAGCTTTCTTATGACGAAACTTTTACGTTAGGAACTTCTAATTGCTAATTTGCCGCGGGCTGAAGTAGCAATTTAGAATATCTATTTTCTTTTAATGATCAACGACCTTCAGCGGAAGCTACATGTTCTTGGCATTCGCAGACGACTTTTAGCTGCTCTTAGAGATTAATTATGATGGCAAATGTACGTGTTCTCGAAGTAAAGCCGTTTCTTTTATAGTGGAGTCCGAGCATTAAGGTATATTTTTATTTAAACAAATATATTTTATCCCTTAATTGTGCTTTCATGTTTTTGGCCTATATGCTGATAATTATGTCTTATTTCACCTAAAATCCGATGTAGAAAAACAATTGAGCTGTCCTATGCTAACAGGATATGATATATAAGAAAGAGTTGTTTGAGTGTCTTAATTTCTAACAGAATGTGTGTATTTTTTGATCTGGAAGTAAGAAATCACCATGCTGTAATAGTTTACTGTGACAGAATTGGGAAAATTTTATATTTACTGTTTTTTTTTGTTCTTGTGAGTTTATTTGTCAAGAGTATTTTTTCAGAGATTGTTTAACTTAAAATCTGATATTTGGGACGATTGCCGTAAAGTTAATGTTATGTGAAGTAAAAAAATGAGGATTTTAGTGATAATACTGGTTTCCACTTATGATATTCATCTCATAATTTTCCTGAATCTCTGCTGATTTTATTTTATTAGTCTGCAAATTATGAACCTTCGCAAACAATAAATATAATGTACCAAAACGTTAAGCTCATCCTACAAGTTCATAATAACTTGTACTTTCATTTCATACTAGTTATGCTTATCACTTCGTTCGAAAGTTCGATAAGAAAAGTTGTTACAATCATATGTTGCTCATAGGTTGCTCTTGGGTATAAGCATGATAACACATACCAAATTTCATCACAATCCGTCCAGTAGACTCCGCGTGATTGACGAACAAATTAACACACAAGCGGACAGACATTGGTATGTCATTCTAAAAACAGGTTTTTTGGCTTCTGATAATAGAAGATAATCGTAGTTTTTAAAATACTTTTCATGTACAGAATTAACTTTTTTACTATTTAATTATTGTATAGATATCAGAAGCACCGTTATTTAAAACAATTATTTTGCTTTTGCTTATTTATCAATATTATATTAGTTTTATTATAAAAAATACTATGTTTTCTTTAATAAAATAAATTTGTCTTCACAGCCACCATATGGGTTGTCGAAAAATTTTCTTTTGATTAATATTACCGGCGTTTCTGGAACAACTTTTCCAAGTAAAGAATATTTCTTGGCTTCGCCGCCGCCGGGCAAAAATAAAATGTAATTACGGTTTACATTTGAAGTGGAGTTTTCGCAAGTTTTCCTTTATTTGAACGTGGCGTTTTATATATGAACATTTATTTTCCACCGACAGGTTTCGACTCAATAATTCCCGGCTACCCACGCTTCAAAATGGTGGGCGATCGTCGGCACGGCGTGTACAACCTACGTATCAGTAACGCTACGCTGGACGACGACGCTGAGTACCAGTGCCAGGTGGGACCAGCACAGATGCATCGCGTCATACGCGCCAACGCCAGCCTCACCGTCATATGTGAGTACATCCTTATTCATCACATTAATGTATATCACGCTAATCACCGTTTGAAAGTCTGCTCATGAATCAACTGGACAAACACTCATAGTTAGTATTAAATTTCAGCTAATCTATAGCAAATATTCAAATGGCCCATATTATCGGAGTTAACTTTACATATCGATGAGCTAACACCAGCCTACTTCGTTTCGATCATGAACCTAATAAACACTTGACATAATTTGCAGATGTTGGTTGTTATTGTTTAATGACACCGAAAAAGAAAATTACTGGTTAATCCAGCGAGTTTATCCATTCAATTAATTTCTTTTTTAAACCAGAAATATATTACCTTATTAACACAAAACTAGCAGTACATTACGAAGATTATTACCATAATAATCTTTGTCTTAATAACATTAGGAGCATGTCTCGTTTATAAACTGTTACTAAGTTCTTAAAATTATTTTGTTAGGGTTAAATTCTTTTAGGTTTTCCTACTTAGATATTTCAAGTAGAACCCTATTGTTGTATATTAATACCTTATGCGGTCCGTTCGTCCGATTATTATGGGTCTCTACCCCCCCAAAACGTAAGAGATATGTTTTTTTATTAAGTAGTTGTTGGTAGTATTAGAGAGGAGGTATTTTATACTATTTTGACCCCAAATTAAACATCGTTTTTAACATGTCTAAATTATGAAAGGCTTTAATACATATAAAAACAAGCGTTTAAAGTTTTTCAGTATTTTGTAAATTTTTTTCTTACTTTTTTGTTGTCGATATGTTTTTTCTTTTTAGGCTCGTTTTTGGTATTGTACAAATTAATACTTCTTTTGTTAAAAATAATGTCTGAGAAGCCCAAAAACTTGCAGAAAATAGACTGAGTAGGATTCGGTTTACGCGCACAGTAAGGTTTATTTTGAAAATATAAATATTATTTTTTGCCACGTAAATGTATTAATTACTGTATCTGTCACCGGCATAAAAATATCATAATTTTCTCAATAATTCTAAACCCTAGAATGATCGCTACTGCTTTCCTGCAATATTCTGATCAGATTCTATATATCCTGTCTTTTTATAATTTTTGATCTAGTGTAAATAAGGAGAATAAAAATAAGATGAGGGAGAGAGGAGGTACGACATATAAAATAAAAAAAAAAATCAACTGCTCACTTTCTCTAAAATTATCATATAAATATTTTAAAGTATTAGCTACCGCAATGACCGCGGATTAATATGGTCTATACTTCTTTTGTTCTTCGTTAAGCATTTTCTACAGCAGAGGTGTAGACCTCGTCTTTGTGCTATTTCCAAGCATTTCACTCCAACTGTCCTTTTGATGTCATCGTACCAACGCATATTTGACCTTCCTTGTGGGCTCTTTTCGTCCCACGGTCTCCATTTCATGAACACTTTCTGGCACGAGTCCTGCTTTCTGACGACATGGCTAGCCCGTTGCCACTTAAGCATTACAAAATGTTGACCTCCGCGACCCTACTTTTTGAGACACTCGTCCCTTTTTCATGACCACTACCTGTTTCTTTTCAATCGCTCTCCCAGGTTTCAGCTCCATGTGTAAGTACTGGTAGGATACACTGTACATATATGCGAACTTTCTGTTCAGCCTTGATTTTCGTCAAATAATGATCTCATGGCCAAATTTAAATAGCTGCATTAAACGGCACCTGAGAAAATCGGCTATGACAGACAGACAGAGGGGTAAATAATCTTATAAAGATTCCTATACCCATTCATATACGATACCATAAAGATGTCTACTTTATCGTAATGTAGAATACAAGCTTTTAAATTAAAGTTAAGTTCGGAGTAAACTTATTGCCTATCGAACAATATTTAGCAAGTCTTTATTGAGACCCGAAATTCAAAGCAATACTTAAAATATACTCTATACGTGGAGCGTCTAAATTAATGTTTAAATTTCTATTACCTCAGTAGAATTAGATGAATGACCACGATGGCTGTGTAAATATACGATACGACAGTTCTTTTTCTTCCAATGAATAAATTATCCAGCAAATGTGTTTACGAATATGTAATACAAATCGAATGTCGAAATACATAGAATTAGACTTAACTCTGTTTGATGTGCACGTTTGAATGTTGATAAATACCTAAATATATAAAAAAATGTTAATTTAAGTAACCACCACTGGTATATACTGCGTATATGAAGGAAATTTATATCTACATCGTCGAATAAAGTTAATAACTGTCTCTGGCAGTTATCCTGCGAGGTTGTACGTTGTACATTTGGAACAACGTAGCTGCGGCTCTCGTTCGTGTCATTGTTGTGTTGACTTATTGATTCGTCGATAATACATTATATGTCTCTCGTGCTGCTCGAATATATTATATTTCTACATACGTAATATTGTTGGTAGGCGGGACTTGTATAAATATTTAGGCTAGGGTGCTTATATTAAGATGTGCGCTCCGATTTTCGTTATTTGATATTTGGTTGTTTGATGTATGTCGATTTCGGCTCCGCGAGGGTGAGTATTTTAGGATTTTCTTTTTGTGCTACGTTTTGATGGATTAGTCGAGGCACCCTTTGCTGTCCGATCGTGCTAAAGTTGAAAAAGTGGGAAATGGCTATGTGAAATATGTGCGATCTTCTGAATCCGAAGAAGATATTCAGCCTATATTTAAATTTATCAATCTGTGAAGTAAAAATCATATTATTACTTTTAACTCTGTTCGAAGTGATAAATAGTTTGATAAATTGCAAATAATATGTAAAAGTTTATCTTCTGAATCCAGAGACATTCAGCGTATATTTAAATCTGGCGATTACTGAAACAAAAATGTCATTATTACTTTTAGCTCTGTTTAAATAATGAATAGTTTGATAAATTGCAAATATTATATGAAAATTTACCTTCTCAGTCCAAAGATATTAAGTGTTTATTTAAATTTGGCAACTAATGAAAATAACTCTCGTTATTAAATTTAGCTCTGTTCTAAGTGCTGGATAGTTTGATAAATTGAAAATATAATGTAAAATTTACCTTCTGAGTTCGAAGACATTCAGCGTATATTTAAATTTGGCAATTTGTGAAACAAAAATCTCGTTATTGTTTTTAGCTCTGCTCTAAGTGATGTATAGTTTCATAAATTGCAAATTTTATGTGAAAATTTACCTTCTGAGTTGGAAGACATTCATCGTATATTTTTAATTTGGCAATTTGTCAAGAAAAATATCATTATTATTCTCAGTTTAAAGACTACCAAGTGCATTTTATACATTAACTTCAATACACATAGAACCGAGTTACACGTTTATCACAGTTTATTTGTAACTTCATTTCACTGCCACAGAATGCTTCATTATACAATATTAATGAAAATACTAATAGTAATCATGGACGAATTGTTTATTTTTTAAATAGCAACTGGTCAAATAAGAACCAAACCTGGACATATAGAATTATAAGGGTTAAGTATCTGCTGACGACCAAAAACTTAAACATTATATAATGTAAAAGAGTACGTTTTGTAACCAACGTATGTACGTACGCACTTATTATACTCGTAATAATAACAAGTGTCATTCATGCACGTACTTGTTATAGTTAATATTATTAAGCAAATTTTTGATAACCTGCACTGTACAGTACCGTAAGGAAAAATAACGATAGAAAACACTACAAGAAGAATAAATAATCATAGGGTTAAGTACCTGCTGACGCCTAAAAATTTAAACATTATATAATATAAAAGAGTACGTTTTGTAACCAACTTATGTACGTACGCACTTATTATACTCGTAATAATAACAATAGTGTCATTCATGCAAGTACTTGTTATAGTTAATTTTATTAAGCAAATTTTTATAACCTGTACTGTACAGTATCGTAACGAGAAAATAACGATAGAAAACACTATAAGAAGAATAAATAATCATTGGGTTAAGTACCTGCTGACGCCTAAAAACTTAAACATTATATAATATAAAAGAGTACGTTTTGTAACCAACGTATGTACGTACGCACTTATTATACTCGTAATAATAACAATAGTGTCGTTCATGCAAATACTTGTTATAGTCAATATTATTAAGAACATTTTTATAACCTGTACTGTACAGTATCGTAACGAGAAAATAACGATAGAAAACAGTATAAGAAGAATAAATATGAAGTCACTTTTTTATTTGCGATTTTGATTTGCGAAACGAAATTCAGTTTTTTTCGGAAATTACTCCTGGTAGAAACCTGATTGTGAGTTAATTTTATTATGTATCTAATATAAATGGAGAATTTATTTATATGAGATAAAATCCACTTGTACTTTTATAACTATATATAAAATGATAAGATGTTGTTAAACAAGGCTTAGGTATCATAAAGAATAAACCGGAACTTGGCTTACTCAAAATAGGGACAGTGCGGTAGAGATCAAAATTAGCATCGAATTGCCTTTGAAAAAATTAAAAAGGTACTCCGCAATCATTGCCTGAAAATACCACTTCGAATTCGTCTTCTCCAGTGCTACATCTGGCCAATACTTCTATGCTTAGACTATGAAAAAAGGTTTCAGGAAACGTGTAGAATTATTCATAATGAGTGCCCACAGATGCATGATGTTCACATCTTAGAATTAACGAATGAGCACCTTTTAAGACGGATGGGCCGAAAGCATAAGCTTTTGCAAACAAACAACATAAATTGCATTTCTGGGGTATATATCCAGACGTTATAGATACGAGCTCTTGCAACGAATAATGACGAGAAAAGTTGTTGGGGGAAGGAAAACTGATCGTAGAAGAAAGTCATAGCTGCACAACATCCGAGGATGGACACGGATTACTAGTACCGTCCAAGTATTTTGCCTTGTCAAAGATAAGACTATTCCAAACGCTGATAAACTATTAGAAGTTATCTTTTGATAATAACTACTCTTTGTAATACACCGTTTTGTAATATTAACTATGTGTGAGTTAAATAACATTCACTACGAGTTTAGTCACTAGATACGACTCTATGAAGAGCTGCGCTATTTGTCAGCTGCGTTGTAGAATCACACATTTCCACATTTGTAACGTAGCGCGTTCTAGCTATCAGACATCTTCATTACAGGTGCACAAAGTGGGAGGAGTGCAGCGCAACTAAAGCTATTTATTAAACCAGGCAGTGTTTGGCCAAGCACTGTTATATCACCCAGCAGACTCACGCGCTTTAATTAGTTATTCGTTAATCGTATTTACGAGTATGTTTCTGGAATGGCTTTTCCCTTAAAAACCAATTCAAAACACGCTTCAAAATCTCTCTACCTTTTTAACTATTGTTGGGCTATCTGATCTGTGCGACGGTCCGATTACGTTAAAAATCGGTGAAGTGTAACTAGATCAAACAATGGTTAGTACAAAAGTGTGTAACTTAGATTTTTAGCATTATTGTAACTAATATCAGAAGATAATTTCCATGTACAGGTGGAGTTCGTACCAGTTATGTGTAAAGGGTGTATAAGTATTAAATCTACTGCCTTTATATACAACGTATTATGATAGATTGTTACAACTTGAAAAAAAGTATTTTCTGTGTATTTTAATTCATTTTTTGTTTACACAAAATTTCATGCAAATCAATTGAGCGGTTGAGGCGTGAAAGTAGGATAAACAAACAAACAAACTCGCTTTTGCGAGTTTGTTTGTTTTTTTCTCTTCATTTTCGTTTGAGATATTTTTAACAGATATTTTTAATACATTCGTATATCCCTTTAATGCCTCTGTAAAAACGTACATCATTTGAGTTTATCCTAGTCATATTGAAAACTTTTCAAACATGTTAAAATGCCAAATTAAATTTATATAATAATTTTTTTACAAATCGCGTCTATCATCCAAGTATTCATATATTAAATGTCATGGTCGCAACCAATCGAAGCTTACGGAATGCGACGCCACAAGCGACTAACTGAACTAAAAACTTTCTGCTCACGAAGACCCTTTGAAAAATAGTTTCCATTCCAACCAGGCCTTAATCCAGAGCACACTGCGATCTCTAATCCATTACCCTCGTGAATTGTGACATTTTCTCTATTGAATCAATTGATGAAAACAAATAAGGGACCGTGCATGGGTCAATCCCTTGAACAAACTTTGCCTGTCCATATTAGCATATAATCCCCGAGTAAATTACTCCGAGCTATGAGGGGTTGAACGCCACGTTCGCCGCCCTTGTTATGCGCCCCCAATTGTGGATGATGTTTGCTGTTTAGAATTAATAAGTCGCAAATTGTACGGCGGATGACTTTGGTGTCATCAGGACAATTATCAGACATTTGTCATGATGAAGTAATGTTAGTAATTGAAAAAAAATTATTTTATCGATAGCTTTTGAAAAGTTCTATTCATTCCAGCGTATAGCTATTTTCCCTTAATCTGAAAAATAAAGAATGCAGCAATCAACATTTTATAAGCTTTAACAGTAAAATGAGAAAATCCTTTAACGTTACGCGCTCCAGAATTTATCAAATATGTGCAAAACTGAAAGCTCATACCGAATTGTACTTTCCCATTATAAAAATTAAATAGCTTCACAAATCTATACTTTGAATTTTTTTAACTTTGAATTTAATGTAAACAATAATATAACACGAGGAGTATTTCTTCATAAACAAGTTTGTGTTTGAAGACGATTTTCTTTTTTTTTTAAGTTTAATGTGTTGCATTATTATTTTTTAATATATTTTTAAAAGTTTAATTTATTGTGGTTCTGAAAGATGTGATAACTAATGAAACATATTTGAACATGGAATTTTTTTAATAAAGTATTAAAAAATAAATAAATTGAAAGATAGGTCTATAAGTTGAAATATAAAGTTGAGTGCAAAGTATTAGAAAGAGTATAACTTAATAAGAAGTTTTTAATGAATTTCTGAAGCTGTCAAAATTGACATATGTGAGCGTTTCAATTTCCGTAATCGCAGTTATAAACTTTACCTTTTAGTTAAGTTATATAATATGTTCTCGTGCTGTTACAACAGAACAAAAAAATATGAAATGCACTGAGGCTGTTAAACAATAACTACTTAGTATGAATTTTAATTTAATAAAAAGAAAAAAGCAAATTAAGAAAATTGTGTTTAAGCGAATGACTAAATTTATTACCGGTAGGAATTTGGTAGCCACAAAAATTTATTGTCAAATAGATGACTATGTTAAAATAGAAATGAGATACGCCTAAGGGCAAATGGAAAAGGTTATAATAAAATAAAATAAAATATCAACAGTTAAGCGTAACTTGAAATTAATTTTCAAGGATCACGGTCATACTTAGTTACGTGGAAAAATGTATGACTGCATAGTATTTCTATATAAAATTATGACTATGTTAAAATAGAAATGAGATAAGCCTAAGGGCAAATGGAAAAGGTTATAATAAAATAATGACTATGTTAAAATAGAAATGAGATAAGCCCAAGGGCAAATGGAAAAGGTTATAATAAAATAAAATAAAATATCAACAGTTAAGCATAACTTGAAAGTAATTTTCAAGGATCACGGTAATACTTAGTTACGTGTAAAAATGTATGACTGCATAGTATTTCTATATAAAATTATTTTTACAAATATTAAATTATTTTTCACTGCGTAAATATATTATTTAGTATCTTTTTTACATGCATGAAATATTTTAAATTTCTCAAAAACTATGATATTTAGAAATATTCAGATATTTTATTGTAAAAATTCAACTTGTTTTTATTTCAATGATGACAGTTTTAGGGTTATACCGTACTGGTACTCTGTACATTATCCTAAATGGAGTATATTGATATATTATAATGTCATAATTTTTTTTTTCAAATTGACTCATATTTATTAAACATTATTCGTACTATTTCTTACTTATACTCCTTATACATAGTGAGTAAATCCGTAACTCAAAAGGAAAAATGGATTACTTATAAGATCATTCAGGTGACCATCCGTTAGTCGACTTTTTTTCTTAGAAAAGGCTTGACATAGGCTTGAATTGTAAGTTACTACAACTTACAATTTGGTATAGTTATAAAGAATATTAATCCGCACATATCTTAAAGAGTAACATCAAGGATATTGTTTTAAATACTCGATTTTATTTAAATCCACATGGGGTGTCGTTGGAAAGGGTTAGTTCAAGGATCACAAAAATAATTTCTAATTGTATGTATTATATCTCAAAGATGTAGTGGAAAAGAATGCAAATATATTCAGATACGTTTTTAATAATATTGCTTTCTAAGGTTCTGTACTTCAAAGGGAAAAAAGGAACCCTTATAGGATAACTTCATTGTCCGTTTATCTGTCTGTTTGTCAAGACCCTTTTTTCGAGGAACGCGTGGCGGTATCAAGTTGAAATTAATATTAATCCACGGACCCTTGGAATTGTAAAAAAATCAAGCTTCTTAGTCAATGCAATAAAAAACCCTAAAATATATTTTTAAATATGCGCATGTGGAAGATATAGCAAGCAATAAATTTTTAAAAATTAAAATTTTGTAGGAATATTATGTAGCATTAAATGTTTATAAACGCCCTTATGTGTACGGAACTCTCATAATACGAGTCCACTCGCGCTTGAGGGGAATCTGAATCAAAAATGTATGAATGACCATCAAAGATTTAAGCCTGTAGTGTACGGAATCCTTGTAGTGCGAGTTCCATTCGTGCTTGACAGGTTTTTCACAATTTTGACATTAGTAATTTCAGAGATGGGGTGGGGTTGATACATGTATTGTGGACATTTTCAAAAACATTTTTCTATCTAAAAAAATACTGCTTTTGGTAGTTTCATGTAGTTTAGGAATCCTTATAAGTTGATATCCTTATAATATGATAATTGATATCTCACACGACGTACGAAATTCGATATATATATATTATATAACACATTCATAATCGTACAGTAACCAAGTGCGATCAGACAAAAGTATGTTCCATAACAAATTGTAATTCAAAACTACCAGTCGTGTGCCCTTTACACGGCCACCTGTTTGTTGTCTTTTAATGCCCTTCAAACATTAATGACGTAAAGAAACAGGTGAAAAGCAACTATTAGGCGAAGAACATTTCAACGGTCACACACGAACTCCATTTTAAGTCAAAACATAGCGTGCCATCTGCGCGAACGCCGCAGATGCACCATTCCATTCACCGTAGACAAAGAGCTAGGGTTAGCCCTTGTAGTTAGATCAAATTAAAAATGAAACTTTAACCGGTTATTTAACCAAAATATTAAACATATGGAATCTATACACATTGAGAAAAATATTAAATTTTAATTTAAGGTGTTCTAAATAAAAATAGCATATGTTGCCTAACTGTTAAAATATTAATTCATCGTTAAATATATTAATTGTATTTAAAGGTGCTTTATATAGAACTAAAAACAGGTCAGTTAAATTTTTAAAATTAAATTGGCATTAGTTAATTAATGTTATTTATATGGCAAAATAGGTGGCAGGTGGCAGTTTTTGAATCAGTTTTCATTTCAGATATTTAATTGTAAAAATTAAACTTTTAATTAATTTTTCCAATGACAGTTTTAGAGTATTATCGTCTATAATATTCGAAGAAAATATATTTATATATATATATATATATATATATATATATATATTGTGTGTGTGTGTGCGCGTGCGTGCGTGCGTGCGTGCGTGCGTGCGTGTGTGTATAGGTGAAACTTAAAATAATTATACGGAATTTTTTTAAGTACTCGGGTTTTTTTTTAAATTTTGGCGCAGGGCGTCGTTTGAAAGGGTTATTACTAGGATTTCAAAAATAATTCATAATTTTAGGTAATAGATCTAAGAGATATAGTCGAAAAGTATGCAAAAAAATACACTTCCGAAACTACTCAATTTAAAAATATTAGAAAGAAAAAGAGGATTTTTAGAGGGTGTTCATGTAATGATATTTTTTTTAATTTTTTGGTTTTGACGATGAGAGAAGGAACGTTTGGGGAAATATTTGTGAGTCGGTAGAAGAAGAAAGACTTTGTACTCACTTGTCGGCCAGCATGTTTCTAAACGTCCATTCTGAACAAACATTGCAAATGTGATACGGAGAAAGAAAAGTTCGAAGGCATTGTAAAAATTTAATAGTCTCTGTCAAAATTATGCAAACATTACACTAATTGAAATTGCTCTGTTTTATTTGTATACCACTGGTAATATGTTTACGAGAAAATCACTTCGTTTCACCTAATCTAGGCATCAAAATAATGATGGATTTAAACCATATAAACATATTTTAAGGGGGGGGGGTCGAATGGTGACAAAAATGACTTTTTCAACCCATCCATTTGGCTACGTTTGTAAGCCCTATTTTTATAAAATAATGTGTTTTTTTTAGTTTCTATTACGTTATTTCAGGAATATTGCCAAAATAGTACGGAGAAATTGGAACAAGTGTAGATATTGCCACTTATGAATATATCAAATTATCTTATTGATTGAAAATATTTTTGAAGATTGCAAATAAAAAATTAAAATAATTCCTCCAACTCTTATCGACTTAAAAAAAAATAATTGCTTACTCCAGAAAAAGTTTACTGAAAACAACTCGTAATCTGAGTAATTTTTAATAATATCTAACTGATATTATGGTTATATTTTCCTTTTTTAATACATGGGATTAGAATATAAAACATTTTCGTAAATATGAAAAGTGTAGAGTATTCGTGTTACAAGTTATCCTTAGTTTTTTTATTTTTCTATGACAATAAATATTATAAAATCTGAGTACACAATTATTTTTCTTAATCAATACATATCGTAAATATGAAAGTGTAGAGTGTTCGTGTTACAAGTTATCCTTAGTTTTTTTATTTTTCTATGACAATAAATATTATAAAATCTGAGTACACAATTATTTTTCTTAATCAATACATATCGTAACTATGAAAGTGTAGAGTATTCGTGTTACAAGTTATCCTTAGTTTTTTTATTTTTCTATGACAATAAATATTAGATCAAAATCTTAAAAAATATTATGTTATCTAGTGCACTTTCCAACATTGATATAATGCGCTAGCTTAAAAACAATTTGCTTAAAAATAAGTGTGATTATAAAGTCAGATTTTTTGTGATATTACCTATAATATAGGTATATGTCACCATACTTAATTATTTTGAACTTTTATTGCATTTATTTTAAATATTTATTGCATTAGGAAATGCATCTCAGTGACTATTTATTACAAAGTGATTTCAAATCAATCGAGGAACCCTCGGGTAGACCCTCGGCTAATCACAGTTGCAGTTGGCCGTTTTTTACACTCCTAAATTGTTCCAATTCCTGTTTTTTTAAATTATTTTAACTTTAAATGGAACGCAGAAGCTAACCAGTATGAATATATTTGGCATTAACTTTGCAGAATTTCATTATTCACAATTAAATGAAACTACGCGATGTGGTATTATTTCTATTTTCTTTGAGTACTTTACCACGACCTAGGTTTCGTTGTATTACAACGTTGATATTGTTCTGTGTAATATATAAATGCCGTTAGAAGTTTCTAAGGGTTGTAATATAATGAAACCTAGGCCGTGGTAAAGAACTCAAAAAATAAGTAGAAATAATACTACATCACGTAGTTTCAGTATGTCTATGGTAAGAAAAAGACGATTTACCGGTTACATAATAACTTTTTAAATAATTATAATGTATCTAAAGAGGCACACCATTTTTAATTTTCTTTCTAAAAGTAATCCAATTTAATCCTTCGTATTAAATGATATAAAAGAAAAAACATTAAATATTGACGAAAATGTAATTTCAGATATTTTCAACAAATTTTTAATTTCGTTTTTAATTAATTATTTTTTATTTGTAACTCGTATATGGACTAAGTTCGCGATAAACTTTTCATAGCTTTGAAAGCCAATAAACCACTTGAAAATATTTGGGTTCAGATATACCCAAAAGAGTGTATTCAATGTAATGTAACAACTTGTGTGAGGATTTTACTTGGAGTTAATTTATAAAATATAGGTACTATTATTGAAAACTAATTGCAATGATCAAAATAGGTACTGACGAACCGATATTATAGAAAAAGCACAAGCTGGAAAATCGTGTTACTTATTTTTTACAAATCTACGACTACGTGTCTTTCTACATGTAGACTTTAGTAATCAATCGCTCAATTTGTTTTACCACTTAGTTCGCTATTGAATGCACCCTTTTTGTTAGGTTTTATGTAAATTTAACCCTTATGTCCTATTTTTCTATTTTACATGAAGCAATTTATAAACTAATATACTCATTTTAATACTAGAAGTTATAGAAACAGCTAAATAGTTTATTGAAACTGTTTGTTATATTTTTCTATTTTACATGAAGCAATTTATAAACTAATCTACTGATTTTAATACTAGAAGTTATAGAAAGAGCTAAATAGTTTATTGAAACTGTTTGTTATATTTTTCTATTTTACATGAAGCAATTTATAAACTAATCTACTGATTTTAATACTAGAAGTTATAGAAAGAGCTAAATAGTTTATTGAAACTGTTTGTTATATTTTTCTATTTTACATGAAGCAATTTATAAACTAATCTACTGATTTTAATACTAGAAGTTATAGAAAGAGCTAAATAGTTTATTGAAACTGTTTGTTACAGTTCTACAATTGTATAAACTATTTAAGTAAAAGAATTTTACTTTAGTTATATCAGTAGTTTTGGAACTACAATTAAAAAAATAGATAAGATATATGTTAATTTTATAATAGCATTAAAATTGTGGAATAAATCCAAATACCATTTTATGGAGTTCATCGCAGCACATTTTTAAGCTTATTATTTCTTAAAGAGAGCATAAAAATAATAATAGTGGATAAAAAAATTGTGAACCGAACTTCGATTTTATTTAATTTTTCTACCAATCATATCTCACCCTATGACGTACGCGAAAAAAACAAATTTTTCACCATATTCATAAAATTTTTTTAAAATATTATTTTTGAAATAAAGCTTGAAAACGAAAATGTTTGATATTGAGAAAAAGTTACATTGAATATATTTGGTGTGAATTTTGTAGAAATTCATTATTCACAATTAAATGAAACTACGTGATGTAGTATTATTTCTACTTTCTTTAAGTTCTTTACCACGACCTAGGTTTTGTTGTGTTACAATATATTCAGGTGGGCTATTGGCGAAGATAGGTCTTTGCTAAGATATTTACTAATAGCCCACATGAAGATGATTATAAGAAATATTATAAGATAGATCTTTGTTAACATCTTTTTTAATAGCCCACCTGAAGATGTTGTAATACAACGAAACCTAGGATGTCGTGCAGAACTCAAAGAAAGTTGAAATAATACTATATCACGTAGTTTCATTTAAATGTGAAAAAAGTTTTAATAATTCGGAAATTTTTGTACATAAATCTAAAAATGAAGAAAGTTTGAGGTTGTGACAGACAGACGGACGGACAAGAGGAAGTTATAAATATTCCTCGCTCCATTAGAGAAGCCTAAAAAGTGATTCCGTTTAAAATATTTCGTGTTATACAAAGACTTCCGTTTCTACTTCTATTGCGAATGCAAGTGTCGATACGATTAACATACCCTCTTCTTATATATGGTAACCCTAAACTTGCTTTCCGAGCTCGCGATGCATATGCTATAAAACCGCGTAGATATATCGAACGGTTAAAGTTCGGGCACGTGGCTACTTGCACCTGCTGCATTGAGCATACCGGTGCAGTTGTCATTCGTTTGTTTTTTTTTAAATACCCGTTTCTATTTATATTTGCAGTAAATTTATGTGTGACGAAGAAAGGGTTAACTTTAAATACCCGTTTCTATTTATATTTGCAGTAAATTTATGTGTGACGAAGAAAGGGTTAACTTCACGTTACATCAAAAATTACTTCATTCATTTAGGACCTAACTTTGCCTGTAAAATTAGAAAACAAATCTCGAATACTTTACGTGTCATATAATAATTTCCTAAAACAACCGGTTTTCGGGAAATCATCAGGAGTATTCAATTACATTATATTAAACATAAATATTAACACTTATTGAGGTTCACTTGACTTATATAAAGTACCATGTATCCTATGGGAGCAAAGGGATTTCTTGAATTTTCGCCTATGTACCCGGTATAGGCTATCTCCCGGAGCTACCCCCCATATCTACGTCTCCTTCCTGGCAACATATCGCATCCAAATTTTTTAAAAATTGCCACGATTTTGTTGTTCTTAAGAGTTCAACTCCAATGCAGTGTGCATTCTCTATATCTCATGTCTCAATGACTATATCTCTCTTCCTTAGTCTTAAAAAAGGAGAGGTAAAGGCAGCTCACTCACACGAAATTTCCGCATATGCAAATATAGAATATCACTAACCATTGAAAAGGATAGAGAATCAAATAAAACAATTAAATAAAAGAGATAGTTGTAATCATGAAAGTTGGGTATTATAATAAATGGTGAAAAGTACGCTGCAAGTGCGAACGAGATAGTGTCACCGTAATTCCAAACAAAATGTTGTTCCTAGGACTTTACTTATGTTAGCCGTATAAAAACATTTCCCTATAACCTAGAATTTATATCAATAAAATGATTCAGTGTTAGTAGACGTCTATTCGCTACGAGTCATAAATATATACTAAATGACAGCTACGTAAAGACAAGTTAGTTACCTTCTCTTTCGAAGAGCTCTTTTTGTTAAGTGGTGATGACGTATTTATTTAGTACAAATATCATTGGATTAGATTGTGTAACGTCAATTTTATTTCTGCCTGATATTTGTATCCTAAATCCTATTTATATACTAAATGTCTAGTATCGAAGTGTTCTTTCTGGATTTTAATTAGTATGATTTAAGTTGTGTGACATGTGAACAGTGTCTCCCATTGCATGTGTTGAGTAAATCATAGTTGAGTAGAAATTCTCACGTCAAAACACGCGTGAGAATGTGGTCCATGATCGTGTCAGTCTTTGGCCGAACAAGGCTAACGGTAAAACAATATGCAGTACGTACTGGTATTTCCTCACTCATTTATGCCTTTTCGAGATCTTGCAGTTCACATTACTCTTTATACCCTTTGAAATTTGATTAACCCTTGCTCGAGGATTGGTCCGCGTGGAATTTGTGTTGTTTTGAAATAAAACGTATTTTATGTTTATCTTCTTGCAACGAATATTTTTAGCACAAATTTTTATAAAGATCGGCTGAATAACTGAGCTAAGAAAGTAAAAGAAATAAACCCATTTCCGCATCTATTACATTAGTGGGGATAATTAAACAAAAAATGATACATGGCTTCTATCTGCACGAAAAACTTTTATGAAAATTTCAGAAATCAAACTATTCGTATTATGAAACATATATTTAATTGTTTTTTAGGAAGTTTCTACGAAATTTCCAGTTAATGCCCCATGTATTTTTTTCCAACGAACAATCATATAAGGGTTGCATTTAAAAAACCTCCGGTACTTTACGTTAATAAACATCTACGTGTGTGTGTGCGTGTGCGTGCGCGTGCGCATGCATATATATATATATATATATATATATATATATATATATATATATATTTACTTAAATAGTGCTATTCACTTTAAAGTCCTGTTTTAAATATATGATACTCATTATTGAAAGTGATTTTGTGAAATCGGGAAAATCTAAGTCTGTTCAGGTAACACTTTATAATCCATATATTTCAAATACAAAAGTTGGTTTGTTTGTTGATTTCTTTGTTAATTTGTAGGCTTGTTTATTCGTCAGTTTATTTCTTTGTTTGTAAGTTTCTTTATGTATTACTTTGTTTGTTTGGATATATGTTTCTTTGTTACTTAATTACTTTACATCTAAGTAACAATCGCTACCAAATAATGACGTATAGCTTGGTCGGCAGGCTTTACTCTCAAGGTATACTGATGCCACAAAAATATTGTTCGGATGTTAAATTCTCAATGCTATTCGGATGTTAAATTCTTAATGCTGTCCGGATGCTAAATACTCAATGCGGGTGTTAAACAGTTTAACTGCTGGGCAGTTTTCATGATTCTCGATATAGACATAGTTGGTGATTCAACTTAAAATTTAAACTATTTTTAAGAATTCAATAACATCCTTAGATAGGCAACGTGTATAATAAAGTTATCCCTCATATATCTCAAGAGCTAAAAACTTGCATGTAAATCCTGCCGTCTTAATCAGAAGATCACGTGGGCGAAGCTGCGAACAATAGCTCTTAAATGTTAGGTGTGCGACTGAAAACCTTACACTCCAGGATTTTACATTCCAGGAGTCACTATTTCCAGTGACTCCTGGAATGTAAAAAAATCTTGAATACATCTGGCATTATATATATATATATATATATATATATATATATATATATATATATATATATATATATATAGAGAGAGAGAGAGAGAGGCGTTCGATTTTCTGCTCAGTTCGCAACAGTTTCCGTAAGTAAAGAACAGACTAAATATGAAAATTTCTCGAAGAGAACTTTGCGGTAATAAGAGTATTTCACGAATACCCCTTAGGGCAAAAAATAAAAACAGCTAAGCATTGCTTCCAAAGATCCACAGAAGTTGACCTCTCCGATAATTCTTTTGGTAATAGAGGTGGATATTAATCCACACCTCTCTACTATCCTGAGCTCAACAATACCGTTCCTTTTTCTTCAGAATCAAAATCGTAAAGGTAATCTCGGAATAAACAAAACATAAAAATAAATAAAATAAGAACAATGCTGCATTCATTCAAGCCTAGAAATCACATTTTTTGAAAAAAGTTTTGGAATCAGTGTGATGTTGAACTGACTTCGTTTACAGAAAATTAGAAAAATTATTTTCGACGATTAAAAGTTAAAGATAAAATTTACTACCAAAAAGACGGCCGGATTATCTCCGACATAATGAGATTATCAAAATATCTGTACTTAAATAATTTTAAATTATAAATACCGTCTACACGTTGTGCCATATATTGACATATTGCGGTAATAAATTTGCGTTATTGAAGGAAAACAATGAATGTTATTTAACCTATATGTTATTTTGAATTATCAACCACATCCGTAGTAAGTTTTATGAAACATGTCCTACCGTTTAAGCGTGGTTAAGAAAGATTTTCATGGTATTAATATTTGACGCTGGAAACCACAAATGAGAGCTTATATGTTAATTTGCCACACGAAGTATAGGCAGCCAAATCCGGTAGCTATTTTTTGCTTGGTTGCAGAGTTATTAGGCAACAAACTTTTGCGTTTATAATAGTGAGATGTACAAAAGCTTACATAATACTTGGAGTTTTTTTCTGTTTTGTCATACCTTTTGTCATTACAGCCAAATAACTCCGAAAGTATAATAAAGTATTGTTTGAAGCTTTTCTGAAAATTATCTTTTCGGAAAATTATCTGTCCATTAGTGAAAATTGTACGAAAACCTATTCAAGATCGTCTTTACTGCATGTTCTCGGAGAATCTAATTTTCTTCGTTTCTGAATATTCGCTCTAGTGGCCAAATTTTCGAATAAACAAAATTATGTGATATTCCCTCAACCTCTTGGTTTCTTTGATCTTTTCTCTTTTTAAGTATTTCCTCCTAATGTCCTTCCTAAGTTTTTTTAAACTGCTTCGAACATTTTGTCTCCTCAGTATATTGTAGGAGATCGACTGACGGTTTAAAGGAAAATTTAGTCTTGCAGTCATGAGTCATTATTATGTTCATACTCAAATAAATACTAAACTTACTATTTCTGTAAAAAATACTGCATAAAATAGAGCGAGCAATTGTCGAGGTAAGAATTTAAAAAATATAAATACCTGTAAAGACGAGTTATTTTTCCGTGTCAAGGATTTCGTGCCCGCTTATGTAAAAGTTGAAATATGTTAGTAAACATTACACGTATCTTCGATAACATAACATCAATGGTAGCGTCATCTAGCGACGCCAAGAGTTTTTCATTTATTCTTTAAGGAACTGTATGTTTTTTAAGACTAAAGTTTCTTATGTTTTTAACGTGAACACGTCTATTCGCTCGTTAAGTACAGTGATAGCCGGTCGAACGTTCTTGAATTACAAAATACCGTCAGATTTCAATTGCTAATAACTCAGAGACTAATTATGCGTTAACAATGGTTGAGCCTACGACGGATAGAGCATGTCTGTCCATGTTTGTCTATTTGAGCGTAAAAGCGACCGAATAAAATGAGCTTAGCGTTAAAGAAACGGAATGTAACATTTAAAAAACTAGTTTTTTAGATTATAAAAAAACCAATCAACCAATAAGCAATTAGAAAATAGCGAAAAATAAAATTGAAATAGTAATCGTAATGTAAAACAATATAAGATATCTTCATAAATATACATGTATTATATCAAGAATTGTTAATAAGAAATAAAAAACCAAAGATAGAATTACATGTTAAAACAATATCATTGTCATTAGTTTTTTTAAATTTTTTCATTACAAAAATATTATTATCGGTCTTTTTTTATATATGGCTATTGCCCAAATTAATAAAAAATTATCGATTAAATGATATTAACTTAAGATTCGTGTTATCAGAATGTTTGCCTTTTTCGCTCTTCTCGAGTTTTACATATTTTTTTAGAAAACCCTTTCGGACTCACGACTTTCATGGATTAGCATGTTACATAAATTAAACTGATTTTCATAAAAATTAAGACAATATTTCTCATTTGTTCGATTGACGATTCAAATAAAACTTTTAAGTGCCTTATTTTTTCATAACCTTTAGAAGAGTTTCACTTTTATCCTATTTAACCTGGTCAAAACACTATATTGACTTTAGCGAATCTCGTTTGGTAATAATAGGTTTATTACTTAAATTATTAGTAAGTAAGACATAAACGAATAAGCGAATATCGGTCTTTGTTAAAACAATTAAACAATAAACAATTTTCACATTTATGATATTAGTTTTATCATAAGAATAAAACAATTGCGATAAATTAAAATTATGTAAATATATATACTTCGTAGTTCACATACAGTGGCTGGACCAACTATCACAGTTGCAACACATAATAAGAAGGCTGTCAATTTTCTACGCTCCTAATTTCAAGGTTCTACGACAAGTGGTTACTGAGAAAAACCATTGTGATAGACGGACAGACATATTTGTGTCTGGTCTTATGTTTTTCATTTTAAATTTTAATATCATTGCAAAATCGAATTCTAAATAATACAAAACAATCAAAATAATTAAATGTCACGAGTGGCATGTATTTTGTGTAGCATTGAGAACGTATATCTAAGAGTAAAGATGCTGAAGATGCACAGAAGATGAATGGAGAACCTCGACCAATGACTATATGTCTGGACACAGCAGCAGGTATTAGAGAAGGGTTCGTTTCGATGTAATTTTATATATAAATGTTAGGTAATACACATTTTCACTACACAGCTATTTAAAACCAACCCAGAAATATATCTACTTTCTAAATTGAAATACGGGTAGTCAAACGTAATGCCGCAAATAACATTTTTTAATATAATTTCCAATCGGCCTGTATACGCCATGTCCTGGCACTGCAGTAGTCAAAAGGGCGCCCAGGCAAAGTCCATAAAGTCGGCGGGTATCGACTGGCGCCAATAAAACGGGCCCAAGCGATGGGTCCGGTAACTGCCGTTGCTTATTGGATCTGCGGATGGAAATTTGAATAAAAGGTTTATCGTAAAATTGTCAGCCGAAACCTTGTTTCGCTTTATTGAAGTCTCTAGTGGGCGTAGTGGTGCTGAAACTTTTTCTCGAAACGGTGAAAAAGACTTTTCTTTTTTCTACCGATTAAAATATGGGTGATATTATCCTTACCGCAATATAACTAGCTAAATGTTATTTCGTGTATTTTAATTCACTATTTTGGGCTAATTTGAAATGTACTTCTATTATGATATATTTATAGTTTTTAAAAATACGTGAAAATAAATTGCTAAATCAACTTCGAAAAATAATCACAAAAATGTCAGATTTCTATAGTAGCTATAACCAAGATTTGTTATCTAGTATATACACTATATCTAAAATCTATATAAAGGTTAATGCCGTGTATAGATCATTGTAATCTAAAATTATGACGCAAATTTTTCTATTATATTTCTTATAACAATCCATGTCTAGTTTGGTAATCTACTAGTATATAGTAGTGTACATATATATATATATATATATATATATATATATATATATATATATATATATATATATATATATATATATATATATATATATATATATATATATATATATATAACAAAGTATATAATTGATAGAAGCAAAAACACCAAGCCAAATTAGCATCAGACTAGATGAAGATCAATCGTGAACCGCCTAGCAACTCCATAATCACATTCCTAAAGCGGTCAATGGAGAAAACTCCACTGTAATCAATGTAAGTACGCGAAAGAGATGAAAACAGCAGGGTACTTGTGCGCGCTCTAGGCAGGTGAAATAAATCATAAAATCGTTTTCTCGTGTAACAATCAGGATCTTAAATTGCCACCATATTCCAGTTCGAGGGATTATCGACGTAATTATTTTGTTTGATTTGCCCCTATACCGT
This sequence comes from Druceiella hillmani, assembly GCA_039881145.1. NCBI lineage: Eukaryota > Metazoa > Arthropoda > Insecta > Lepidoptera > Hepialidae > Druceiella > Druceiella hillmani. Next base: position 12,843,052 of record JAYKKI010000013.1, read on the forward strand.
TTCTAAATATAAATTTTTTTTTGTGAAATAATATAGATAAAACTTGAAAATCAAAGAAGTTTTCGAATTTAGTGATAATAATTGAAATAAAAAAAATATATGATACATTACCACAATGATAAGAAAATCACTTGAGAAGTTTTTTAATACTTTTACGAAACAATTACTTTTTGTAAACATTATGTTATTTAATAAATACTGAAAACGTTCCAGAATATGATCGATTCTTCTGAAAGAAAGTTGGAACTCAATACAATGTAAGAAATAAAGTTTTTGCTACTAATTAATTGACATTTTCCATTTAAGGGGATGTGTTTGAGTACAAGTTTTTTGGTTATGTATGACTAATGGCAGGAGAAAAATGATCCTTTTCAAAGAATAATACAGAGGTATGTTACTGAATCCTGTACCGCACTGAAAGTTTAAAAAATTACAGTCAAAGGCGAGTAGAACTCGAACCATATTGGTTCCGTATATTATATTATTTTATCATATAGCTTAGCAAGTAGGTATTTTACTTCACACACAATTACAAATTATGGTTTTGATTCACTTGTGCTCTGGGAACTTTCGTCGTAAAAAAATCAAGATTTTAGCTCAAAGACAATTAATTACCTTTAGTAGTTTTGTTGAATTCTTTTTATCGCATAGTATTTGAAGCTAACTTTTTTATTTTATCTGAAATATGCCTGTAGCTTGACATTTCCGGCCGTGCCTGAGAAAAATCGTGTTAAAAGAGACACAGATAAAGGGAGAGAAAAGCGATCTTATTAAATTAGGTTTTTCTCTTCTAAGTAGTACATATTATTTAAATTACGAGTAAAAGTAGTACATATTATTTTAATTACGTTAAATTACAGTAGGTACATGTTATTTAAATTACGAGTAAATGTAGTACATATTATTTAAATTACGAGTAAAAGTAGTACATATTATTTTAATTACGTTAAATTACAGTAGGTACATATTATTTAAATTACGAGTAACTGTAGGACATATTATTTTAATTACGTTAAATTACAGTAGGTACATATTATTTAAATTACGAGTAAAAGTAGTACATATTATTATAATTACGTTAAATTACAGTAGGTACATGTTATTTAAATTACGAGTAAATGTAGTACATATTATTTTAATTACGTTAAATTACAGTAGGTACATATTATTTAAATTACGAGTAAATGTAGTACACATTATTTTACCTTAAATTACAGTAGGTACATATTATTTCAATTACGAGTAAATGTAGTACATATTATTTTACGTTAAATTACAGTAGGTACATATTATTTAAATTACTAGTAAATGTAGTACATATTATTTTGATTACGTTAAATTACAGTAGGTACATATTATTTAAATTACGAGTAAATGTAGTACATATTATTTTACATTAAATTACAGTAGGTACATATTATTTAAATTACGAGTAAATGTAGTACATATTATTTTACGTTAAATTACAGTAGGTACATATTATTTAAATTACGAGTAAATGTAGTACATATTATTTTACGTTAAATTACAGTAGGTACATATTATTTAAATTACTAGTAAATGTAGTACATATTATTTTGATTACGTTAAATTACAGTAGGTACATATTATTTAAATTACGAGGAAATGTAGTACATATTATTTTACGTTAAATTACAGTAGGTACATATTATTTAAATTACGAGTGAATTTAGTACATATTATTTTAATTACGTTAAATTACAGTGGGTACATATTATTTAAATTACGAGAGCTTGGAATAGGTTAAAAATGATCTGTTTACACAATATTAAGCTGACGGGGATCATGATAACTAAATGTTAAATACACACAGAATTTTCACTATAAGATTTTCATAAACACTTAGGCAAATAAGAACCGTTAACCAGATAACCGGATTTCTATTAAATGAATTACAATTACTATTTTTCATCACTTAAACGTATTGCTTCACATGTCAGTTACAGTCGTAGTGAAGCTGTAGGAAATTTCTCAAAAAGTGTAAAATTGACAATTTTTTAGTTTTTCCCTTTTTTATAGCAGTTTCGGAGATTGAAGAAGATAAAGTTTTTAGGATTATTTTGAATTCTACCTGGAAATTTAAAAAAAGATATAGTTTTCGAGTAGTTATAATATTTTTTTTAATTAATACTCTGGGCGTTATACGAAATGAAAAAAATATTCCATTGCTTCATTTCTCCCTCCAAATTGTTTTTTTATAAATATTTTTGAATGTCAGTTTCCCAAATATATGCGAATTTATATGCTTCATTACTGTGTCCAATTTCAAGTTTCGATATCAAACAGGTATTGCGATACTTGCTTCTTACATATTATTTTCAGATAATTAAAAAAATTGCTTTTTAATCCTCAGACCTTTTTTTCAGTTGTACTTTAATGATATAGTATATTAAAAAAAATAATTCATTTTATTTCTCCCCTAAAGTTAATATGTAAATATTTTTTAAGTTTCAAAATAAATACAAGTCAATATCCTTTATCAACATGTGATATTTCAAGTTTGTACATGAGGCAACATCCGAGAAAAATACGAAATTATATTGGTATTACTAAAAACATACAAACTATTAAAGTTGAACGCAACCTTATTTGTTTAAACACAGACAATTTGTAATAATGTCCAGGTTTTTCAGGTATTTAGATATCAAATTCATTAATATAAATCTGGTAATAAAATAGATCTACAAATAGCAAAATTTGATAGTCTTTTATATATAAGACCGTAGTGTAAATAATCTTTTTATATAAATTTATACAAATAAATATCTTGTTTAATTTAGAAGTCTTTTACCTAAGCACGGACGGTTTTGCCATAACAGTAAGTGTCCTTTAAAAAAAATCAACTTCATTTCCACTACTTTGCTGTAAATATTTAAAAATAATTTTGTCACTCTCATATCTATTTACAACTTAAAATTAATTAACCCTGTCCTTACCACTTAAAATCGTATCACTATCTATAACTTAAAACTGTCACTGTCCACTTAGAATCATCTACATCCCTTGCTATGTACCTTATCATAATTAACTTATAATTGCCGCTGTCTGTGTTAATTGTCACCATCTATAGCTTAAAAAAATAATGTCATTCGTTAAATGCTGCTAATCGCGACATCACAATTACAATTCTGATTCATTAAATTTTGACATATACCATTATTTGGGACATAAAAAAACATATAAACTCAAATGTGTCTTATCATACGATGTTAAAAAAACAAAAAAAATTAAAAGTGGACAGTTTGAGCAGCGCTGCTATTTTAGCACTAGGGATGGGACAACCGACGTCGTATCTATATGCATGATTACAATAATAATATGTTGAATCGTTCCGACTCTCTCGACCTCTGGCTAGGGTTCGAGGTTATCGATATACACGTTTGGGTGTATATGTGTCATCGATAGGGCTGATATTCTGTTCTGCATATACTTTTGAGTTGTCTCTTTTTCATTATCAGAGGTGAATGGAAATGTTATTGGGATGTTGTAAAATACGGGATAAAATTTCATGCGATCAAATGGTAAGTACACTATGAACTTTTTTCGATGGATATTGTTAATATCAAACAGTATGAGGACAAAAAGTCCTTTTCGCTTGTAATCTAACAACCAGTTTTGATTCGAACATACAAGTTAGACTTAAAATCATTTCATTAAAATAAATATCCTCATGCAAGTTTCAGCTACACCACTAGCCATTAAAAAAATGATTCTGAATTGTTTATTATTTTATGTTACAAGGTTAGCCATACATTTTTGACGTGAAGCGTTTTTCATTTCGGTGAGAGGGGGGGCACTTGCAAAAACCTTATATAAGGAAATGTGTTATGGTAAGATCGCTTATAACTTTGGAAGTATAGCACCTACCGGTAATATTTTAGTACCATAATTTAGAGGGTAGAAGTCATTGCTCGGTAGTGCATATGTCGCTGGCGTAAATGACGTTGCAGTCGCGTGCCGCAAGACTCATTCGGAACTAAATTTACCATCGCGCGCTGTGTTTAATTAGTGATTATTCAGCAGTATATTGATCGATTCGAGCGGGAGTGGTCGCGTTTGATAGACGACGACGAAGTTATAACAGGTGTTATACATACAAGTCATACTTGTGACTATTAATTTTAAAAAAGTATGTTTTTTGCAAAAAAAATGACGGCTGCTTTACTATGGCGCCAATGCGCGATGCGTGACGCACAACACTGGCATGCAAGAGCTCGGGTAGCAAGAGAGAGAGAGATCCGGTCCTCGCCGACCCGCTTTGACCTTCGCGGAACGTGATCGTCTCCAGAGGAAACGTGTCTAGTCTAATTATATTACACACTCTCTAGTACACTTAAGACGTTTCACGTGCGGGAAGTATGGCTGCCTCCCTGACACAGCCTACCTGTTTTTTTTACTCAACTAAAGAACAGTATAAATAATTAAGTTGTTAATAATATTATTAATAACAATAATTATTGCAAACAATTTATTAAAACGAAGTTCAGTCATGGCCCCTTTTACCCCGGGCAAAGCTGGAACAGGCAGATAGTTATATAGCCAGTTGAGATGTTTCATTCAAAGTTTAAAAATTACTCCAACAGGTGTAAAAGTGAGGGTTAATATCTAAAATATGCTCATTCGATGCAGATCAATTTGTAGGATCTGTAACTAAGAAAAAGCGGAATCCCTCTAAGATCACCCACGTGTCCGTCTGTACTTCTGGCCTGGTCATTTTTCATAAACCGTATTACATGGAAACTTGAATTTTTGAATAGTAATAAAGCGTATCAATTTGTGGGTGTGTGAGTGTGTGTCTAAATATATATATATATATATATATATATATATATATATATATAAATATACATATTCATATACACATCTATACACGGTGTCCGGGAATAGATGTCGGACAAAGAAAGACGCTATTCGTTGGCTATAAAGGAATAAATTGTCGTTGAAATAAAACATCCTTTTTCTTAAACGTCCTAATCCAGCTTTGGACAATGTGCGCAAGTATCGTGTGTACAAAAAAGACGACAGATACTTATGAATATTATCATCAATTTTATTATTTTATTTCTACGAATTTAATTAAATATTAATTCTACTACTTTTCAGTCAAAGACTTTCTTTGTCCGACACTTATTCCCGAACACTGTATATACATATACATATATGTGTGTGTGTGTGTGAGTGTGTATATAAATAGGTAACACTAAAACCATTTAAAAGGGCTGGTTATAAAGATCTATGACATTTTTTTTGTAAGTGTAGGACATATATCTTTAAACATACATTTAGAAATATGCGCAGGGTATCCCCTGCCTATTATTTTTTATTACTGATAAAAAAATCTGGACCTAAAATTGCGAAACAAACGGGTTTTTTAGAAGCCTATAGTTTTTCTGCAATCTTTATGAGGTTCTGGAAAATCTATGGACTTCTATATAAATAGAAACATATATATATATATATATATATATATATATATATATATATATATATATATATATAAGTCCATAGATATAATAGTTCCTATATATATAGAAACTATTATAATGATTCCACCCATAATAGTTTTTCAGGTATTCACTGTAACATTCACCCTTTCCCCTCTACAAAATTAAATTAAGTATTATTCAATATTTATTGCACTATAAAGTCCGTATTAATTATGACTTATTATAAATAAAGTAATTTTATTTCAAACGAAACGAAACAATCAATACGTGAGCCAGCCTTGTCCGTTGTCGATATTTTGGGGTTTATTTCTCATAATTTTTAATGATACGAAAATTCTGTTTAAAGTATGTAATGAATATACACCTGTCCTTTCACATAGACTCTCTTTCTCTGTATATTTTTCTCTTTCCTCTAAAGCCTATATAGCTATATAATAGAGGACTGTATCATCGTACTGATTTATTCCTATAATATGAAACTCTTCGATAAGGAGCAATACGGTTCCATTACCTAATCCATGCTAAATTGTACATAAACCCGATCCTATATTTGATAAGAATTTGTCATTTATTATAGCGATTGGTCCATTTATTTATTAGGCAATTTATTTATAAATATGAAGGTAATATATAAATAAAATCATTTTATGAAAGGTACGCGTGCTGTATACACACATCACTTCAAATATCTTTATGAGATGCGCACTGTGTTTCGTAAACACCCCACCAGTAAGCACGGATCGATCAAAACGTTGCGGATTGGTCATAATATATTTTTGTGGATTTAACCATAAGAATTAATTCTTGTTAAAAATTTACGAGATTATCGAAGCGTTGATATTGAACTTTTGCATTTTCGCACAATGTTTTTTTATTATACAAGTCTATTTTCGAGAATTTAAAAAAAATGCGATAAATTTAGTAACAACAAAAATAATGTATAAATAAAATATTTCAAAATTTAAAAAAAAGCTTAAATAGGTGTTTTTAAATATTTAATTTAAATTAACTTACTTTTTTTTGTAATACGAAAATTCGACTAAATGTACGCAATTCCTTAAAGACGAAAATTAATATATGGATACGGCGTTACAGACTAGTAGGGAAAAATTGAAACATTTGGTGCCATTTAGAATGATTAATGGAAATTAAATTAAGTCTTTATTTTTGTAATTTCGTAGTAGAAACGACAATGAAAACAAAAACATGTCCTTCTATATTAGGGATTTTAATCCCTAATTTAGGACATATTTTAGGAGAGCGATTCTGTCGCTCGTTCACATTGGCGTTTCAAAAAAAATCATATCAATCTATTGCTTCGTTATTCCGTTTGTATACTTTTTTAGTTCAAACGATAATTTTTTTTCAAAAATGGGAAGTAGCCTATGTCATTTTCTGGCCCACCAACTTTCTCTGAACAAAAAGTCACGTTAATCCTTTGCTTAATTGCAACATGAAAATAGCACAAACAGACAGATATTTACGTTTATAATATCATGAATTTAGATTAGGATTAAAATTCTTAGTTTTTTTACGACAAAACTGCTCCAAAATATAGCGCACATATTCCCGTCAATAAGTAGACAAAATAACCAGCTCCAATATTTTGTTACAGTTTATCTTTCTGTTAACTTATGAAAGTAGGCCTATCAGAAGAATGGCAAGTTCCAAGAGATTTGAATTAATTTTAGACGCTACCCTTTCTTGCACTGTCTTTTTTGGGCAGTTTAATTAAAAGAAAAAGGAATGAACCTTTCTAAAAACGAGACGATGGAGTAGCGCTCGTCCACAAGAGAAAGTGCATAAAATGGGAGAATTGCAGAAACTGTGGCAAAAGTTTTACTCGTAAAGACATTCAGAGGATATTTGCTTTGAGTTCAGCGAGTGTCGCTGCAGTTTTACATTATCCTCTTAGTTTAAAGGAAATTTCTCGTGGTTATAGCTCACTGAAAATCCTAGAAGCAATATTTAAAAAGGTCACTACTGTTTTAAATTGAAAATTTGTAACGAATTTCCATATGGAAAAGTTAATGTCACGTGTGTTTTGCAGTTTAAGTTAATTGCGAACGAAAAGAATTATGTTATTTACATGACTTTACAGTTCAGACAGGTGCTTTGAAAAGCGGAAGCATTTCCTTATTTACTTTTTTTATATTTTCATAGTTAATGAAAAAATATCATTTTGATATTTTAATGCACACACTAAAAAGGTTTTGTTAATATTTCTAACTATACTACGAACTACCGGACTGCCGAGAAAATATTCTTGATTTTAATATGAAAATTCCTGCCCAAACCCAGTTAGATTGGACGCAACTTTTCATATTTGTGTTTTCCCCACTTTTAATATTTCGATAAACATGAAAAGGGTAGAAAATATATATTAAGCAGGCTGAAAACTTTTACTGAATGAGTTGAAAAGCATCAAATGTTATCTTACGTTGGAATAACTTTGATAAATATATGTACTGTAATTTTACTAACTCTTTATGATGCTGTGTAAGATATGGATCTGAAGTGGTTTCTTTTTATTTCCATTGGGTTATCAATGAAAGAAACACACGCGAAGAAAGGGTAGGTAATAGAAAATAAATAAATTCAACGAAGATAAAAGGAAAATAAAAAAATATTTCTGTTTAATAAAGAAAATCTGGGGTGTTTTTGATAATTTTTCCAGTCTCTTTCTGTTTTTCATTCAAATACTGCCTGTTACAATTTAAAAATAATTATTATATTGCCTGGGGATGAACAGGGGTACAAAAACATACTTCAAAGTTCAGTGGTTCCTTTAAATCTATTTAGCAGCGTAGCTCGTATGAGTTGTGATGGCAATATTATATTGATTTAATAAAGAGGAATGTATTGTTTGTTTGTTTTTAAGGATTTAATTCATCCAATTACCGTAAGAATTACAATCAAAACACATGGTTTATAGCATCCTAATGAACGTAGGATGTGTTATATTTTTTTTAGAATTCGCAGTAATTAAGATATCATTATAGCTACATTAAAATAATGGACAAATATATTGTAGATACTGGAAAGCTAACAAAAAAATTTCAGGTTAAGTATAGTCAATTGTTATAGCTTGATAATTATAAATATTTTTACCTAAAGCACATATTTTAAATGCCTAAACCTTTGTGGATGGATTGTTTCGAGCGACAATGCATGTTTTCGAGCTCATCGGTTCACTGTTGCTCGTCGTGTGAGTTAGTATATTTTGTAATAACAGTTTTAACAGCTACATTAAAATAATGAACAAATATATTATAGAAAATGGAAACCTAACAAACAATTTCAGGTTGCATATGGCTGATTAATATAACTTGCTAGTTACAAGCATTTTTAACTAAAGCACATTTTAAATGTAAACCTTTGTGGATACCGTTAAGGAATTAGATGTTATAAAAAAAAGCGTAAAAAATTAGGCATGGCTGTTTCTTGTTGATACGGCCAAAAATTATGCGTGACAACATGTCCTCGGACCTTCTTATAGTGTGACGATGTATGGTTTCGAGCTTCTCGCTTCACTGTTACTCGTTGTGTGAGTAAATTTTGTAATATTCGTTTTAATCTACATTGAATGCGCCCGGTAAAAATAGAAAATATTAGGATTTTACAGTTTTTAAATGACTGGACTTTGATTTTGTACGTGCATGTTGCACGAAAACATTCAGTTCCTTTGTTTTTTGTTTGTTTTGTGCACCTCACTCGTTGGATCGTACCAGAATTATGTTTTTTCTCGCTCTCGTTTAGACGACATTCGTGTCAGTATTGATATACGAATGCCAACTCCCCCCCCTGCCTACCCATACCCCATCATAAGCCCTTGTTGCGTCAAAAATAGAATGAAATCATGGCCCTTTTTGTTTGCAAAATATTGGTCTGGGCAACAAGTAAAATATAATTATCTCCATCAAATGATAGTTTAAGTACCAAATTTTTAATTATGTTGAGCTATATTCCATAAATCAACACTATCGGTATAGACTTGCCGATCTCGAAATCAAATCTTACAATCGGGATTCCCGATATGAAATTCACGTGTAGATCCAAAACACTCGTTCATACTCGCTCCCAAAGCATCGGATCCTGTATTTTGGAAAATATTTGAACGGCAACTAGTAAAAAAGAATTGTTCCATATCAAATTAAAATTTAAACACCAAATTTTTAATTATATTGAACTATATTCCATAACTCAGCACTATCGGTATAATCGCCTCAATCCCGCCATCAAATCTTACAATCGAGATACCTGACATGAGATTCACGTGTAGATCCGAAACACTCGTTCATATTCGCTCCCAAGGCACCCGATCCTGTATTCGGTACCTGAATCGCGTTATTGCATCGGCCAGAGGTAGATAACTTACGATCACCCGCCATAATCACGACGACTACCTCGCACAAATTTAATGTCCGACCCTTTATACAGCGCGTTACAGGAAATGTAATGCCGCTACGCGGAAAACATCTATCTACTTACTTCATCTCCGAACTGTATGTTAGTGTCTTTCGCTTTAGGCATTCGTTCATATTGACATTTTTCTTAACATTATACGTATATTGTCGAATAAAGGAGTAATAATGTAAAAGGAAATATTTCGATTCTAAAAAAAACTATTACACTTAACTTTAACGAAGAAAATGACTTTTAATTCTGAAAATTATTACTTTCATCAGTTTAATTTAAAAAATTTAGTATACCCGATGAAAGAACCATATTTTAAAACCTACTTGCTTCCTAAAAATAGACTTTGATTTAAAATAATATTGTTTTTTTTTGCTTTTTCCTACGTTTAATAAGGAATGCAACTTAATTATGTATTACCACATATCTGGAGGACTCTTTAGGCATTATACATAATTGCCTCTATCGCATTTTATTTCTGGTATTAAATATTTACTGGCATTATTAGTAATAGCTCATAAAATCGATGTACGTTATTAACGATAATCTATACATAAAATCAAATTGTTAGGGAGAGAATACTGCACACGGAAAATATATTAAAAAGATTGATTGGTTTAGCGTATAGAAAGGTAGTACAAGCCGGAAAACCAGCTTTTAGAATTTTCGTCTGCCTGTCTCTCTGCATTTGTGTTAATTTGTTTTTCAATGACGCCAAATCTACTGCACGGATTTTGATGGGATTTGGCATGGTAATAGTTTATACCCTCAAGCAACATAAATATGCTACTTATATGTATATTGCAGATATAAAAAACAAACGAACTTGGTGAATATTACGATATTGGTCAACGCCATCTATAAGCGTTTTTAGTAAACTTTATTCTCATAGATGTATTACGATATGGTACACGATATGATACAAAGCCATCTATTAGCGTTTTTAGTAAACTTTATTCTCATAGATATATTACAATATGGTACTGCCAAAGCCATCTATTAGCGTTTTTAGTAAACTTCATTCTCATAGATGTATTACAACATGGTACTACCATAGCCATCTATTAGAATTTTTAGTAAACTTTATGCTCATAGCTTTCTGAGAAGAAAAAATTAAGAAATACAACAAAATTCCTAATAACTCTTATATCGAATTGCGAACGAAGTCGCGTCGGCGTAGCTAGTTTTATAATATAAATGCTTTTTCTCGGTAGACAATGAGCTGTATATCTTTAAGTATTTTTTTTAAGAGATTTCAAACATCGTTGGTGTATGGTTTTCTAATTTCAGCAGTATATTAAGATTTTTGCCGATAATACCTGCTTTATACCTGCTTATAATTTTGTGGTTAATTTTCAAACACCTGGAAAATTATACAAGTGTACTACCGTACTAATATTGTAAATCCGTTATTTGGCTTCTTTCTCGCTTTACTAATTACCTAATCGATTTATAATCGAGCAACGAGTGGCTACCGAATTTGGCATATATATATATATAGTTCCTGATACGAATTTATAAAAAGGTTGTTACACCGGTTTCACTGCGATGATGGGACGAAGTCGCCGAATAAATTTAATAATATTAAATCGCATTGTAATTAAATACCTGAAATAGAAATTCATCGGCAAAGCAGACGTACAAAGGTCCATAAAATATCTGGCTAGTTATTGCAAGAGTAACAAGAGCACTCCTAAATATAGAAAATATAAAAAATAAGGCCATTAAAAGTTTTATTCAAAATATCAGTTACACAAATGAAAATCTTATTTATGAAAAGTCAGGTTATTTCTATTATAGTTTACGCTATTGTCTTTGAACCAGCTAGGCAAAAAATTGTGCGAATTGTGTCTCTTCGTATCCTCCATACAAAGATGTAGCATAATGATCCACAAAACGAGGAAGTCCGGCAGGGTCGTCAAAAAAGTCACGTAAAATTGGGAAGACATTCATTTTGTCAACACATTTATTTTTAAATAATTTAAGCAATGGCTACCAATTGACAAAAAAATGACCGAAATTGATTACTTTTTCTAGGCAATGGCTACAAATTGACAAAAACACTTAGGCAATGGCTACAAATTGACAAAAAAATTTAGGCAATGGCTACAAATTGACAAAAAAATTTAGGCAATGGCTACAAATTGACAAAAAAACTTAGGCAATGGCTACAAATTGACAAAAAAATTTAGGCAATGGCTACAAATTGACAAAAAAACTTAGGCAATGGCTACAAATTGACAAAAAAAATTAGGCAATGGCTACAAATTGACAAAAACACTTAGGCAATGGTTACAAATTGACAAAAAAATTTAGGCAATGGCTACAAATTGACAAAAAAACTTAGGCAATGGCTACAAATTGACAAAAAAATTTGGGCAATGGCTACAAATTGACAAAAAAATTAACGATATTGATTACTTTTTTTAATAATTTTTAGAAAGTTACTATTTATTTTATTGTTATTGATGTTTACTCTTTAAGAATCGATTTTTATATATAGCACCCGATATGAAGTTTTACGAGGAGTAAAATCAGAAGTTCAGAGCGTTAAAAAAGTGTAACCGTTACGCGGCCTCTATAGAGTGAGATATCAATGCCTATTTGGCATTTTCTTAAGGTGTAATCGCAATGATGTAGTGTGATACACATATTGGCATTTTCTTATGGCCTGATCGCAATGACGGAGCGTGACACACATAGTTTACTATCGTTCGCATATATGAAGATATAATCATAAATGTCATTATGTGTGAATATTCGGTGTTTTCTATTATACAAAATTAAAAAGCCTGTTTTAATTTTAACTTCTTAGTCCGACGCTACTAAATGTTTTTAATTTTGTTGTATTAATTTGATATTGTCAGCATTTTCTTATTAAAGAAATTTGCATTTTTATTTAATGATATTTATATGTATATACAGTGTTACCTATTTTATATATACCAAGACAAATAAATGTCATTATGTGTGAATATTCGGTGTCTTCTATCCTACAAAATTAAAAAGTTTGTTTTAATTTTAACTTCTTAGTCCGACGCTACTAAATGTTTTTAATTTTGTTGTGTTCATTTGATATTGTCAGCATTTTCTTATAAAAGAAATTTGCATTTTCATTTATTGATATTTATATTTATATACAGTGTTACCTATTTTATATATACCAAGACAAATAAATGTCATTATGTGTGAATATTCGGTATCTTCTATTCTACAAAATTAAAAAGTCTGTTTTAATTTTAACTTCTTAGTCCGACGCTACTAAATGTTTTTAATTTTGTTGTATTAATTTGATATTTTCAGCATTTTCTTATTAAAGAATTTTGCATTTTCATTTAATAATATTTATATTTATATACCGTGTTACCTATTTTATATATATCAAGACAATCGTAATCGGAGCTGACGCGTACAATTTTTTTTTCTTATTAATAATTTTTGATATGTTAAAATATAAAATATACATAATATAAATATAAAATATGGCTACGAATTTTATTTTATTCTTGACCCTTTCCTGATTATCAATAGTAAAATTATATAATTTTTATTTTTTTTTGTTTCAAACAATGATTTATAAATATTTCTTTGCTATACACTTTCTCAAAGAACCTCCAAATAATGAGGAAATTTATTTGTTCTTATCCTTTCGTTGTATTTGATTTTATATATTTATTTAAATCATCAGTTATATTTTTAACCAATTTAAAACAGAAGACATAACTTTTCTCTTGAGAACGTTTCTTCATTTCACTTCCAATTTAAATGATACGTTATCTTCTCATAACTTTCAAAGTAGCTTTGCAGTTAGCTTTCAAGTTAGCTTTGTCTACAATTTCGTCCGCGTGAAATTCGGAATTAGAACAGTTATTAGTTTTTTTTGCTCTCATAAGTTGCTCTTGAGTATAAACTGCTACCGTACCAAATTTCATCAAATTACGATCAGTAGATTTGCCGTGGCTGATGAAGAAATTAACATATAGAGAGACAGACAAAACTGGTAAAAACAGATTTTCTGGCTTCTATTATCATTCTTTATTTTCTGTATTTTCCTGTACAGAATTCACTCCGTTGATTATATATACAAACATACATGACATACAGGCTAACAAAATCAATTAAATTATATATATATATATATATATATATATATATATATATATATATATATATATAGATTAATTAATTTTGTCAGCCTTTTGTTACAATGTAATGACTTAGATTTTGATTCGTTTGTTAAAGCTGTGTTTTGACGTCTAGCTTTAAAAATTAATAAAATCTTTTTTTTATTTTTAAAGCTACACGTCAGACGTTGATTTAGTTTACATTTATATTTGTCTTTGCTAGTGACTAGACCTTTTCTTAGTTCAGTAGCGTTTTTATCTAGTAATAATGTTTGCATCCCAAAAGTACAATTGACCTTGATAAACCTGAAATATATTAGCTTAAAACTTAAGCTTTGTCACTGTTATAAACTCGGGGTTTACTGTTTGTCAGTTTTTAAAGCCACACTCAGGTTTGTTTCTATATAAGCACTAGTAATTTCATTTAAAGTACATTTATTGTATCCAAATTTGAATATGATCCACAAACGTTATCCTTGTAAGTCTCAATTAAATCATTCTAATGTTTTTGCTTGACGCTCTAATTATCAGAAGAAACAAACAGATAAAGCAAAATTTCCTTATTTAATCAAGACAAAAAGTAGTCGAAATTGTAAGTTAAAAAACAAGTCTTATTGTGGTTAAAGTTTTAATTACGTTGGTTTAACAGTTTTAACGTGATGCTGTAACAGACACAAAGAGAGGTGGCCAGAAAAATTTATTAAAACTTAATTTAATATAAGCTTTCGTACAGGGTTTTCTTTAAATACTCAATATTTAAAAACTCAACTCACTAACTATAATAACAATTTGCCACAAATATTTTTACAACTATTTCGGAAACTACTTGTCATACGTTAAAATGTTAAGGTTTTTGCAATAGTAGTGGATTTAGAATAACACAGAATGTCACATCAGAATGTGGCGAATTACTCAGAATGTGACATCAAACAATACTGTCAAAAAATTTTCTTACCTTAACTATGAAAAAATTAACATTTTATTGTACTGAGAGCACAAATTTGTGACAAGATCGCTTCGTCTATTTTTTTTGTAAATTTTCTGGTTATCGAAATTAGGAGAATACCAATACAGGACATGCTGTGTCCAAATTTTCATACATACGACTCGAGATAATAATTCAAATAAATTGTGATATTTTTATGTAATTAGATTCCGCATCCGTTTCATTCGGTACTTTATTGCTCTGTCTATATTTTATTTGTTTACGTTTAGGTATTTTGTTTAGTACGATAAGATAACGATTTATTGAAAAAAAAAGACATGTATTTCCTTAAAAAATTGGCAGGTTAACAATTATTTTTTATCAATATCTTTATTTTTATAAATTCTGTTTTTTATAAATTTCTGGAAACTTATTAACGTTATTTGACGGTTGTGTAGCACTTAGAATCGTTTTTAGGGTGAAAGGTTATTTTTTGTATGTCTGTCCGTCCGTTTATATGTATATTAGTCGGTCAAAGCCCTTTTTTCAGAAACGCCTTGAAATATCAAGTTGAAATTAATATAGTATACTGAGGTCTATAGCTCTACGTTGTTGTAAAATTTTAACATTTTTAGTTTTCGTAACAAAATGATATGTTCCTTTAAAGCGTATTTTCCTCATACAATATTCTTACTCACTGATCATCAGAACCTATAGAGTATTTCCGGTCTACCGACAGTCTTCAAAGTCGGTATAATAGGAGAACTTATGGTACAAGCAAAGGAAAAAATCCAAACATTGATTTTCAATTATTTGTGGAATTAAACATATTTGTTATTAGTTTGTTTTTACGCCTACGAAAGATGTAGTCTGCAATATACTTACGTTGTTAAAAATTAATATTTGTAAATAGTTTAACCATAGATTAGTAAACTATCTTGAAAATTACGACGGCAAAATCACGACCCATAGAAAAAAAACAAAGCGTGTCATTCCCGCGTCCCCGGGAATGACA
Source organism: Druceiella hillmani (assembly GCA_039881145.1). NCBI lineage: Eukaryota > Metazoa > Arthropoda > Insecta > Lepidoptera > Hepialidae > Druceiella > Druceiella hillmani. The sequence goes on from JAYKKI010000013.1 coordinate 12,859,000, forward strand.
CGCTTCACTATACCTTCTTAATTATGTCCTTCAGTGTGCCACGCGCTGTCTTTGTGATCGGGTGTGATTTGTGTATTGAGTTATAACAAAGTGTCGTTAAATTTACGAAAGTTTAGTGTTTGCGTGAATTTTGAGCAAAGATAAGTGATTTTATGTTGATTATGGATTATTTTGTTTTTATATATACATATACAGTATATTATACTGTTTTGAGTTGTTATAGATAATAAAATTAGTCAATTATTGGAGGCGGCTGACGAGAGAGCACAGGAGCGACAGATACTGATTGAGTCCGAAGATAACTTAGAAGTGGAATAGCATCAGCTGACCGATAGTGATAAAGAATGATACGAGTACACAATTACGCCAGATATTGTGGACAGTTCTGATTCTCATATACCTGTTTCTCAGTTACAAGAGAGACACCGGTGTATAGAATCTAATTCTTCACACTCTGAATATTCTGTGATTGTTGAAACTGATCAAAGTAGTCAAAACAGTTCGCAATACGATCCCAGGGTTATTGTACAGAGAAAACAAATAATTCGAGGCAAAAATGAACATAAATGGACCACGGAACCTAGACGGGTAAGAACGCGAGCTACTTCCAGAAATATCGTAGGTTTTATTGAGGGGCCTCAAGGTGAAACACGTAATATCGTGAACATCGTGATGTGAAATGTTCTCTTTATTTCTTAGCGTTGAAATGCTAGAAGAAGTAGTCAGATCAAAAAACAAATACAATAACCGATACTAATAAGCCCGAATTGAAAGCTTTATTTGGGCTGTTACTTGTATCTGCTGCACTAAAAAGTAATCTTCTACCCTCAAAACTTTTATTCGATGCATCATATAGCGCTTTTCGCTTCAAAGCCTATATGACTGCAGATAGATTCAGTTTTTATATTCGATGATAAAAATACATGTTCATCAAGAAGAATTGTCGACAATTTTACAGGATTTAGGGGTATATGGGAAACGTTCATAAACAACTGCAAGAAATGGTATACGCCGGGTGCTTACGTGGCTATTGATGAGAAATTAGTTGGGTTCAGATGTCTCTGCCCTTTAAGGATGTATCTGCCTAATAAGCCAAACAAATGTAGAAATAAATGTATCAAAATTGTAATGGTAGCTGATGTGAAAACCAAATATGTGTTGAATGCTACACCTCACTTGGGTAAAGAAAATACGCCAAGAAACGAGCCGCTAGCTGATCATCATATCAGAAGTTTAATTTTATCGATTTGAGGCACCAATCGAAATATCACGATGGATAATTGGTTCACATCGGTACCATTAGCTTTACAACTTATCAATGCTCCTTACAATTTGACGCTGGTGGGAACCTTACGGGTAATAAACGAAAAATACCAAATGAAGTAAGGGATTCTACTTCTCATCGAATTGGGACATCTATTTTTTGCTCATCGAATTGCATAAGACCTTAGTTTCTTATAAACCAAAAAAAAGTAAAGTTGTTTATCTATTGTCAACATCACATAACGATATTGAGATAAGTACTAATGGAAAACAAGAAATAATTGAATTTTATAACTCAACAAAAGGAGCTGTCGATACCCTAAACCAGATGTTTTCTGCCATGTGCTGTAACAGAAAGACCCGTAGATGGCTATTATGCTTATTTTATAACATGATTAATATTATAATTATAAACTCATACGTCATTTATGTCAGCAACAATTGCAGAAACAAAAACAAAAGTAAATCCAGGTCTGACTTCGTTTTGGAAGGGGCTGATGCTCTTATAAAGTCTCACTTAAAAGAAAGAGTAAATACTCCAAAATTGCAACGAGATACAAAAGAACTCATAAAAGGTATCCTAGGTACTATTCCTGAAGTGGCAATTATGCAAGAATCAAATTCTAGAAAAATATACAAAAATATACATGAGACCAGAGCCCACCTGAGACCAGAAAAATGACAACTAACTTTTACGCAAAATGTAAAAGAGCCATATGTAAGGCGCACAACATAAAAATGTGTTCAAACTGTGTAGAGTAAAAAAGTAATTCTTTTTATATTATTACTAGCTGACCCGTGCGAAGTCTTCGCACTATATCGCCATCTAGCGTGTTCCAAGTATACAATTTGGCTAAGATATTTGATGTGTCGCCCACAGATGGCGCTCATGCCAATTGTTATAAAAATTAATTTTTTTATTAACAAAAAGATTTTTTTCGAATTTTTTTATATTTTTCGCCCAAAGTAGAAAACATAAGCTTTAAGTGGGTTTTTTTTTTATTTTTTTTGGTGCAGTAGTTATAGAGATCGAGCCGCTCGACCAAAAAACACCTTTTAGAAATAATATATTTAGATGTAATCTCTTGAAACCCAAAGAATGTGACTGTAATTTCTCAAATAATTAAATTTTATGATTCGTAAATTTATTCTATTTTATTTCCATGTCATATTTTTTGTGAATGTTTAGTAAACAACGTCGCTTACACGATAGTTTAGTAATGTAGGGCTAATTAAATCAATAATTTAAATCTAAATAATTGATATTGCCATGATATTTTGTAATTACATCAGTAATTTAATTTTATTAAATTTTTATAACGCTTGATTTATTAAAATCAGAACAGAATTAAATTCATTTATCACTCACCACCTTGAATCCGATCTTTGATAAAATTATATTGTAAATATATTTTGTCTTCAACTTCCATTACTTAAATTTAATAAACTAAATTTGTAATATAAATAGTTATAAACGTCAAAACTTAAATGTATACATAACAAAACCAAATCCTTAGCACGCGACCGTTCCTGCACACGTCTCGCGCATACGCGGTCTATCTACTCTACACCCATCGTAATATCACGGTTGCTTTAGTATCTCATTCTTACTACATACATAAGGTGTAGGCTTATTATTACTTCTTAAAATACTATTATACGTATGCATGATAAAGTCCAGATCTGATATTTTTAAAGATATTTGGAACTAAAATTATTTCCTGATATTTTTGATAATAAGAATTATAGGTTGTCCTTTTCATATAAAACAAGAATAGTATAAAAATACATAAAAAACTTTAATCTTAATCGGTAATATTACTTTAATCTTAATCGGTTTATTTAAATGTATGCTCACTTAAGTTGTATACTACGGATGTCCCAATAAGTCAAACATTTACTTTCGCGTACGTATATGTATATACGGCATTACCCTTACATATGCGTGTATTATACCTATATGTGTTATATTTAAGTACATACATCCAATGCTATTTCGTTTAATAGCCCATTCGGATAGTTCGCTCGCAGAACGAATATCGTCAATCGCCTCTCCTACCTGGGTTACCTTTTTACATTTATATTTATTTAAAAAAAACCCTTCCCCGTCTCGGTGTGGAACGACCTTTATGCATTAAATTGCCGTTTATAACCCTTTTTGTGTCGAGTTTAATTTTTTTTTATATTCCGCGCAATGTTTTATATTTTAGTTTGAGGCTCTGTCGCAGTTTTGCTATCTTATTTCGTTTGCGGTTATGCATGTCACGTTACGGTTGACGCCTCATAAGGTATATGGGGAAGAAATGAGAGATTTTATGGAAACAAAAATGAGAAATTTGCGAATCTTAGCTGTGAACATTTTTTTATTCTAATAAAATAATTACTTCCTTTATTCAACGTTATGGGACGATAGAATAACTTTGATATATAATACTTCTCTAACTATCTCTTATGCTAAGCTTATTATAAGCTTTTTATCTTAGTTTATAAGGTTAACCATGAGAAATGAAATAAAAATAAATGAAATAAAGAATCATGTACACCAGCATTTCACGAATGACCTTTACTTTAATGAAATCTAACCTTCACAAATGTACACTATTCCTTCATTTTCAAGCATAAATTTTCCAGTTTCCAACAATTTTTTCCAAATTATTGAAAAGGAATCCGGAATAATCTTACTTATGACTTATGTCAAATTATTTATTGGGTGATATATGATATAAGAAGACGTATTTAGTTATGTAGGAAAATCTCGTTCAAATTTTTTTGAGAGAAATATAGTTCAAAATTAAATGAAACTACGTGATGTAATATTATTTCTACTTCCTTTGAGTTCTTTACCACTAAAATAGCAAGGGTATCTGTATAAATATATTACTGAGAATAATATCCATTTAATTTTATTACTACCCCGGAACCTTTGCATTGTATAACTTTCAAAAGTATAATGAAAACTACACCGCACACCTACAATAAACTCACTAACGTAAGCAGTGGGAAAACCCGCACAAACTCGGCTTTCGCTATTGTTGTGTGTAATATATAAATGCTGTTGGAAGTTCTTAAGAGTTAATCTTTGCTAATAGCCTACATGAAGATGTAATACAACGAAACCTAGGTCGAGGTAAAAAATACGTAGTTTCATTTAATTGTGAATAATGAATTTCTACAAAATTAGCGCCAAATATATTAAATATTTAAAAATATAGTTTTTAAATTATATAAAGGAAAAGTAACACTGTAATCATTAGTTTATATATCACCATACATAAGATACTGTTACAGTGAGACGTACAGTAACTTTATTACGTATTACAATATTTGCAGCAATGTTGTCAGTCTTCGACAGAGCATCCTACAATTACGAGTAACCTTTGTAAAATGGCAAGCTGTGACACTCGACAGAATAAATGTCAGACCTAACGATCAGTCACCCCTACCTTGACTCACCACGACGACGTCAGACAGCGAGAAGGCGAATGAATAAAAATCATTTGGAAAACATTTTCACGTGCATATTACTTTTCACTCATTTTTCCATCGTTACAGATTCTAATTGGACTTTATTTCTTTACATTAATACACATCAATGTAGGCGTAGCACATCTCTCGATAAAGGCTTGTTCCCTCCCGTAAAATTACGGTTGACATACGAGTTTGTCGGGAAAGGGCCGTTTATAAATAATTTTTACACTTATTAAGGCTCCCCCGGGTGTACGCTGAGAGCGACGTTTAGCAGCTACCCCTTTTATGGGTACAGTCAAAAGCAATTGAAGAGTATGCTATACTTCGGCTCGTAAAGATATGTAACAAAATATCAGTAAGTTGCTATTATAACATCGAGTCAGTATTCAAATCGCCGGAGGTTTAGGACGATAATATTTTTATTGCCAACCCCTACAAGGGATATTAATAATTATAAGTTGTTTTTCTTGCGATGTTATGTTTCGATAAACGAAATGAAACTCAAACACGCCGCGAGGCTATAATCTATGAGAAGTTAGGTTCTGATCATATTCTACTTACTAAACTACACTATCGTGATACAAATAGAGGCAGCGCCATCTTGTAGAAAATTATGAAATATTTATAGTTTCTAAATACTGTTTATGTAGCGAGAGAAATAAAATGTTAAAATTGGTTGAACGGAAGTTTATGATATTTGTTTATTAATGATGCGTTTATTTTTATTTTTTGTTTTTTTATTAAGTATATAAAAAATATTAAATCTTTTTTCTTTCTTGCACCAAGCAGTTGGGAAATAAAAGGGGAACGACAATATCCATTTTTTTTCGAATTATTTCCTTTATATTTATAGCATATTAAACTAGCTGCGCGCCCCGATTTCGTCCGCGTACAATTATTTAATTATGCTGTTCTCCTCCTCGGTTCGTCAAATGACATCAGTCGTCGGGCTGAGAGCGGCGGGAAAATAGGAGGTCGATCGATCAATAAATAAGCTGATCTCTCGGTCTTGAACTGTTTAAGCAGTTTGTTGTTAAATATTTTTTTACTGCTACTTTGCTCTTATGAATCATAGCATAACGATATACATATAATCAATAATCTTTCAAAGATTTCTAGCCCAAGACGATTTTTTTTAAATCGGACGTGAATTTCTGACTAGAGTAAATTCTGCACATGGAAAATATTTTGAAACGCGTGATTGATTTAGCATATAGAATGACAGTAGAAGCCAGAAAACCTGCTTTTAGAATTTTTGTCTCGTTGTCTGTCTGTGTACTCATTTTTCTTCAACACGCGAAATATACTGCACGGATTTTTATGAAATTTTGAATGGTAATAGTTCATATCCTCGAGAAACATGAATAGAAACATATATACTTAATAGGATATTACATAAAAAACATCCTGATTTGGTGGATATTGTGATATTGCTACTGCCACCGCCATCTATTAGCGTTTTAGTAAACGTTATGCTAATAGAGTTTTGAGTGAAAAAGAAAAAATAAAAAGATACAAAAAAATCCTAATAACTTTACTTATACCGAATTTCACCGCAATTCGCACCGAATGGCACCGCTATTATATTAATGTAGATATAACTAATGAAAAATAGTTATCTGATAATTATTATTTGGTGATATATATTTCAATAATATGTATGTCAAATCTTTTCAAAAAGTTTTCTTTGACGGTTTGTTACATATATGATTGCTAGCTTTCATCCACGGCCTCGCCCGCCCAAATTTTTAATTAAGGTAATGGAATTGGTCCCTGACAAAAGAAAACTATCTCAACACGATTCTATAAACGAAGTTGTTCAGCAAAAACGTGCGAGTTTTTACTCTCGACATTTCGGGACATCTAACGCCATGTTTTAGTAATGTTTTTTCTTATTGAATAAAAAAAACATCGAGTTTCACCGTAAAGGGATTATGATATTTTTTGGGTAAAAAATAGCCTATATAAAAATATTAGTTATGACGTATATCTGTATTAAATTTTATAAAAATCTACTTAGCTGATTAGGCGTGATTGTGTAACAAACATTCAAATATACTTTTCGCTTTTAGTATGCTACGCTGGTGAAAACTGTGAATAATAGCCTGTTTGACATTGCGATTTCCTCTAATTTTCCTGTGATGCTAGCAAAATTACCTGGTGATATTTCTAGAAAGCCTCATGTTTGTGTTTAATTGTAAATAGTGTGTAATTGTATACTGTTAATTTTGGAAGTCAGATCTGATTTGCAATTGATATTTTGCGTGTATATATAGTGGACGCTCAAAAAAATTGTTTCCAGAACTTTAATTGGTGATGAACTGAATTCTAAGTGCGTATCATAAATTCGCTTTACATTTATTTAATGCAAAGCCTGTTAAAGTCTAACTTTATCATTAAAATACCGCACAAAGCCTTGATAATTAAATATCAACAAAAGACGTTCCTACAATACCCATACATAAGAGAGTGTGGTTACTTTCCTTTTCCATTACCCGGCAATTTCCTTTTGAGTATGCTAGTTTTCCATTCTCTGTAACCTAGAAAAGACATTGCGCTTATGAAATTTATCCTCCAACTGTAGAAAGAAAAATTTCTATTATTGAGAAAACTGGATGTTCTCTCAATAATAGGTTTTTCCTATCATTGAAAGAACATTCAGTTCTATATCTCTACGTACTCGATAAGTATTCTACGTACCCGATAAGCTCCTGCGCTCAAACAATCGTTATCTTTTTGTTATACCGTCTTCTGGAACCTAATTGTACTGGAATTCTCCATTTTTCTGCATTATTCAGTAGCAAGGGAGTATGATTTGTTGATGATGAGCAAAAATATATTTGTATCTGGTTATCATTTCTAATTTTGTGCTCAGATGTAGGTATGTTTGGATTAAAATTTTGTTTAGCCTCACTATTATTTATAGCTGCGAATAAATTACCTGAAATGTATAAATAAATAAATAAATATGTGATATATTTATTTCTATTCAATATATCCAATTTTCACTATACTCTGTTTTACAGAACTTTTATAAAACTTTTGCAATTTTATGGTTACCCCTCGGAATTTTTTTTTTCTAAGAACAGTCAAATAAATATCGAATTTAAATATGAGATTTATGTAATTTACATATTCATTCACTTGGTTCATTGTCACAAATACATAGTTACAAAAATCTATAAAACTTGCAGCCCCTAACCACATTTTCGCTAGCGAGTGTAGGCGCGCAGCCTGCACGTCCACACATAGATACGTAACGTAACTAATGTGCGTTAAACTGACCGTTAAATTGGGCCAGTTAACTCAGTTCGCCACCTCCTGACGATTAAAAGCCCGAGTGCCAAACAATCCTTACGGAATTATACCTTTTAGCCTGCTCTCAGCTATTTTTGACCGTTAACGTCGGCCGCTCGCCTGGGCGGGCGCGCGCCCTTGTTGTCAAACGTTAAAGTATGCGATTTTTCGTGAAAAGTCGTGCGGGCGGTGAAACGCTTGCGTGAATGGGCAGGTAGCCGTGGCGCTGCCCTTAATATATGGATGTACTTCGGCTTGACGTCGGTCATTTTGCCCGGATACTTTTGTGTTTTGAATTATACTTGTTGGAATAAAGTTGAATGCATGTTTATATTAGGAAAAAGTGAAAAATGCTAAGTACGAGAAGAACTCGCACTACGAAAATTGTGCATCCACTCTACATATTTAAGGGCCCGTAGTGTTTCTTTTAAAATATTTACAAAGAATTTTCTCAGCAGATTTTCCTCATCAGTTATCCGATTTAATTTTGCTGAAGTTTATCGAAAAATAGCTTAAGAATTATCTTAAATAAATTTCTAAAAAAAAAGACAGTTTTATCCTTATACGAGTAAGTTGCTCTTTCAACTGACTCCCTACACAGCGCAGCTTTCAACTGACTCCCTACACTTGAAATTGCCCCACAAAACTTGTCATGTAAATAGTTTTCAATATTCAATATTCTGGTATGCATGTTTTATTTTTATCACTAAATAAAATTTCAAGTTTCTACGACAAAACGTTTCTGAGAAAAAGGGCTACACAATAAACAGACGGACACGTAAGTGTTCTTATAAGGATTAGTATTTTCCCTTTTCAGAATCTTAAAAATCTCGTCGAGATATCCAACAAGAAAAAAAAACGGTTTTGTTCTTATTACTAATAACTACAAGTTAATTTGGCAATGGCTGTAAATGAATAAATTGTGTTCTTTATATGGATATTACGAAAAAGAAATTTTAGTAACGTTTAGTTCAAACAAATTATATATATATATACACATATATAGAACTACAAGTAAGAATCTATGGATTTAACAATGATGTCCAAATTATCCATCCTTTGTAAAGCATTATTTGTTCCATTCTATATATAACTATAGGAAAACGACGGAAAACCTATTTTCAAAATGCAAGGTGATGTATGAAAATAGTTTTAAAATAATTTTGCGACATTAGAAAATAATAGTAAGACTTAATTCAGATCAAACAAAAATTAGACTTAATTTATGTACAAATAGCAATAACAAAATATTATAAGGTCTTGATAAAAATACTTTACAAAATCGGAAGTCTTTTTAAAATTGTAATTAAAAATATATTTACTTGCTCTACACTGAGAAACGAGTCATAAACACATAATGTCAATAAAATTGACACGTCTGGTTTTGATTATCAAACTTTAAGCTTTAAGCTTTTAAATAATCATTACAATTATTGAGTTTGCTAAATTTAAAAAAAATATATCCCCCTGTTTTATCTATGCTGACGTACTTAAACCGGAAGCTAGTGAAGTTATTGACATGAATTTTCCACAGGTTATAGATGAAAACCTTGATATTAAGTTTTTATTTCATCGTGATATCTCAAAGACTCCGCAATTATGATGATCTTGGTATTGGACCAGCCTTTTTATAATGACACTAAATGGTGATGATACCATTAACATATATCGGCTTTGTAAATTATTACAATGTGGAACACATGTTTCTGCTGTTAATAATACTTGACACGTTAACTGCCACGTATGTCAGATCTGGCATATAGCAGCGTTTCCGGCTGTGCTCTATCTGTCACTATTGGCAGACGAGATATTTCTGTGAGTCGTGTTTGAGGTCGCATCTACCATTCTCAGTTATAACCTCATCATCCAGTTTGTGGTCTTCGGATGTAAACCAGTATAAAAATTTGTGGGATTCGATAAAACTTTTAAAAAGTATGCGATCCAAATAGAACAATAAATTTAATTTAATATTTCGATATGAAATATATCCAAAATTGATGTGTCAGTTAAGGTGTTAAAATTAACCTACTCCTTTGTCTATACCTACACAATAAAATTATTGAATTTCATGTGAACAGAACTCAGCGTAAAGTTGTTTCAAAAGTGCGGACAAACATGCGAGGCAGAAGTCGGTCGGTTAACACGAAAGTATATTTCACAAAAAAATTATTATTTCGAACAAAATTTATAATTTTTTACTTTAATTAAATTTTACTTAATTAAATGACTTTAATTAAATTGAAGGTATAGTCATATTTAGAGTTTTGTTTATGGAGTTAAAAGCTCGTTGAAGCAGATTTCGGAATTGTTGGTTTCTGTAATTATATTACGCTGAATTTAAGATGATGAACGTGGTACCTATTATTAAGTTATATTAAGACAAAAATTAAGCTAAATCTTATGTTATTAAAGAAATTCATCTTGAGCAAAGTGGTATATTATTTTAGGCAGATCGGTAACATTATCGGAAAATTATGATATGACATTTAATATTTTAAAGCACTCTTCCTGCAAAAGTAGATTTTATAAAAAAATGGGGCAAGACTGGCCTATGTGAACTATATGAGTGAAAACGCGCTAACACAGAAAAGGCTAAAACATACGATTAAACACGCTCTGGTAGAGACGGAAAACGTCAAATGTCGACGCGGCATTATACATGTGTTTAGTCGGTGGAAATTCAGTCATCGATTTTCTACGACAAAAATTGCCAGTTTTCGGCGTTTCCCACTATATGCAAAAGTTGGTCGTCTACGTTGTACGTTATGGAAGATGATAATTAAGTTTTAATTTACAATATTTATAACATATTTCACTTTTCTCCAATCTTCTGTTTCATTCTTAGAATATCTTAGCAATGAAGAAATTCAATCGATGTTATATGTTAGCAATGACGACGCAAAATTCCATTGAATAATCGATTCATAAATATAATTATATATTTTTTAACTAATATTAACTTCAGGAGTGTAGAAATGAATATATAAAATATATTATTATATGTGTGAATTAATCATTTAGTGGAATTTTGCTCCGGTTGAACTTTTTCATTGCTATCATATTCTAAGAATGAAACAAAAGCTTTGTGGAAACTGAAATATGTTATAAATACTTATTTAAAATTTGATGAAATATCTAAAAAAACTGCATATAGTGCGCCTAAAAAAGTAGTTCACTTGGCCGTTGCCGAAGGGAGCCGAGTTTACCCGAATCAGCGTCACCGACCAGAGCGTGACAGCTCAGTTTCGTTTACTTCAAAAATCTAATTCAAAAAGTAAAAATCAACGAAATAATAAAACGCGCAAAACGTGGAACGAACAGGACAGCATTAACAAATTTAGAAATATATAGTTGGATTTTCATTGAAAATATTTTTAATAGTGTGCACGAAACACGATTAGAGTCTGCCAAAAGCGAATGATTGCAAGGGTTTAAAATAATTTAAAAAATAATTAAACAATTTAATATAGTTAGATTTTTATTTAAAATATTTTTAATAGTGTGCCCGAAACACGATTAAAGTCTGCTGAGAGCGAATGATTGTAAAGGGTTAAAATAATTTAAAAAATAATTTAAAATTTTCATATAGTTGGATTTTCATTGAAAGTATGTTTAATAGTGTGCCCGAAACACGATTAGAGTCTGCCAAAAGCGAATGATTGCAAGGGTTTAAAATAATTTAAAAAATAATTTAATAATTTCATATAATTAGATTTGTATTAAAAATATTCTTAATAGTGTGCCCGAAACGCGAGTAGAGTCTGCTGAGAGCGAATGATTGTAAAGGTTTAAAATAATTTAAAAAATAATTTAAAATTTTCATATAGTTGGATTTTCATTGAAAGTATGTTTAATAGTGTGCCCAAAACACGATTAGAGTCTGCCAAAAGCGAATGATTGTAAGGGTTTAAAATAATTTAAAAAATAATTAAACAATTTCATTTCATTTAAATTACGTATAACACTATCTACAATCATAAAATAAAACGGTTTTTCGAAATTCTAATTGCTATATTTTCTTTTATAGTGGGCAGATTTCAATATGATGAAGCCTGTATTAGTTTTGGTGCTGATGTGGGTTTTTGCGGATTCTAATTCTTTGAGACATCAGCTGAAGCCGACGTTGACGTTAAATATATTAATTATATTAAATATTTGTATGTATATATTTTAAATTTAAGATGATTTATCATGTTTATTATCATTTAGACAAAAAAATATCAATGATACTTAAAGTAACTCTGATGTTCCTAATTCGTAATAAACATGAGAAATCATCGCTCATTTTATATTAAAATATGAACATAGAAATCAGATGATGTCAATCTCAAAGAATCGGCATCTCCAAAAACCCACACCAGCAACAACCCTTTCCTGTATATTACTTCGAATCTTATAAAATGTGCCAATTAAAATTATGAAGATTCCTGTTAGTGCTTGCTTGATGTGTGAACAAGTAAACATACTCATAGACAACTATTTTAAAAACAATATTTTTCTATTTCTGTAACTTTTATAACGTTATATATGCTAATTTTTAGACTTATGTGTATTGAATACATGTAGTATTGATTTTACAAAATCGCCGAAAGCCAAAACTTTGAAAAAACTTATCTAAACTAATCTATAAAATCTAAAAAAGATTCTGACTTAAAAATTTTAAATTTTACGTTTAAGGCATATCATGCCTGATTGAAATAAAATTTTCATTTTAGGTCAGAATCTAACTATATTTATTTATTGATTTTGCAACGAAAATAATATATAATAGCTTTAAATAGAAAGACTATGTATAAAGCATAGTAGCTCTAAGTATTAAGCTAAGTATAAAGCTAAAGTCTTTTCAAAATGCATAATTGAAATAATGTCCACCGGAGTTAAAGTCAGTTACTTTGGACAAGTACATTATACATCTGGAAAAAACCCTTGCTTAAAAACATGTTTGCTCATGAACATACTGTACAAGTAAAATCTAAAATAAAAATACAATAACATACGCGTAATGTATTAAATTTTACTCAAATAAAATATTAATAAAAAATCTACCATAATTTTTGAAACGTTGCACTCCGTGAGCTCAATGCCGAAGGGAACCGAGTTTACCCGATCCAGCGTCACCGAACCAAGTGTGATGGCTCAGTTTGATTTACTGCTCAGAAAAGTTTGCGTAATGTGACTAAAGAAGTTTTCAGTTTAAAAGGCCATTGTGTAGACGATCGAACGCAGGAGAGAAGCAAAGCTTTTTATTTTTTTTAAATTTTTATGTAAACGTGTAATGGTAGAATATATCTTTTATCTCTTTCTCTCTTCCGGAAAAATCTAAAGCTTCTTAAAGAATGTTCGCTTCCGTCTCATTGCTGCGTTCACGGCGTTTCACTTTTTCTCATTTAGCTCCCCATTCCCAACATCTGCCAAGAAGCTTCTCTTCAATAAAAGGAGTATAGATAACAACCGAGCATTTAGCCTTATAAAAATCTATGAAAACTTTTTAAATATATTCTCCAACATGAGGAAACGAAGCACTTCGTACAGAGAATAAACATGAGTGCACATCTACAGTTATTTCTCTAAATATATACATGTATTAAAGCGATGTTTATTCCAATGCCACCGAGGATAAACCGAACGTGAAGCACCGACCGCAGCCCGGACACCCGCCCCAATTTGCATGATCTAGAATATTTTAATATTACGTAATCCAACCTAGCTCAGTATCAAAAATACAAGCCGCAACGCGCCGCCGCGTGGCGGCGTTGTGCGGTACTAAAATATTAATTTTCTAAAAAGCTTTCGGTAGGCGTCGAAGCGGAGCAGCCTGAATATGCCTGAAAACACCGTCGTCCTAATTAAGCAGGCCCTCCTACTAAAAGCACATTATATACCCCTAGACCATAGTCATTATTAAAATTAAATGTAAGGTAATTGATATTCGGGCGATATAAATTTGCTGTAAGCTTTCCTCAGCGAGCTTTTGAGCTGAGGAAAGCTTATAAAACTAATTAGATATTATACTCTCTTTGCACAGTTAATTAGCAGCACTAGTTCATATGTAGATTTCTACTTTGTGTCTGGAAGACTGTCGTGGAAAGAACAAAACTATGCTTTGAATGATTTATTGTTTACTCACTAATTAGGATTTGACTTTGTTTAACAAAGAAAATAAATTATTCGAGTCTGCTCGTATTTTGTTTTTAGCTCTTACGTCAATTTCAAAACATTACAGCAATACTTATATGTATATATATATATATATATATATATATATATATATATATATATATATATATAAATACATTTTTGTAAAAATGTTAACAATCATTAGGACCTTGTCTTGGCAACGTATGATGATAAACGAGTCATTTTTATAGTTTTAATATAGAATGCCATTCACAGCGATATCTTGAATAAAAACGAATCACTACATAAAAATATTTCCAAACTACTAGGTATTTAAAAATGATATATCGATTACTATTTACCTACATTTTCAAGAAAATAACCCCTACCCCAAAAGAAAAATAATTGAACCCTTTTAAGACCAGTGGTCGGTCCATCTGTCCGTCTATGGAAGCCATTTTAGAGTAATAATAAGGCACATAAACCAGCACATACCTTAATAATTAATAATAAAAAAAAATTGTATGGGAATTTTAATTGATTTTCTTCTGGAATATTAAATACTCGATGTTTTTTTAATATCATATGTAATACACTGTATATTATTTAGAAGGGCTAAATATGAGGTTTGTTAAAATATTTTTTATAATTTTAGGTAATTTATCATACCTTAAGAGGTCCAACGCTCCTTATTTATGAAAATATTTAAATTAAAAGTTATGAAAAAATCAGATTTTGTAAGAAAAATGTCGTGGTTTTTAAGATATTGACGATATGTGTGTGTGTGCATATAAATATATATACATATATATATATATATATATATATATATATATATATATATATATATATATATATATATATATGAAACACTAAAGGCTAATGTCTTAGGGGTTCATCGGTACATGACACAATCCCACCTATCGTTTAATTTATAACAGTTTTGATATTTGTATTTATTTTGTATCTATAGAAAATAAAATTTTACTCTGTTGTTAAAATTATCGAAGTTAATTAACTCAACGGTACGACTGTGGAAATCGTAATGCAAATAACAGTAGTATGATAATGTAACCATTATTGCTGCAAGTCCATCTTATTTTATTGCATTTAATGTCTTTAATTTTTTAATATAGCAAAATGATGCTATTTTGAAAGTTCTACACATCTCACGTAACCCTAGGACAGGGATGATGCTAATTTTTTAATATCCCATACCTTAAAATCAATAAACTTCTTAACTGCACGATTAGCACGTAACATTTATAGAAATATTTAAGGATACATAGTACTTAAATAAAAAAAAAGAAAGGTGCGTGTACTTATGTACGCGCGTGAGAAGTTATACTTCTTTAGCATCATTAAATAATACATACGGATAGATAACCTCAATTATATTGGAGCATTTGAAAAAGTCTATAAACACATTTTTTTCACTAATATTTACGAATAGTAAATATATTAATCACAATATTGAATTTAAATCACTACTGAATATAATTTATCAGCACATATATAAATCGCACTTATATGAAACTAAAACACGTGTGTGAATTTAGACACTAGAAACATGTGGATAAATACTATGAATATGAAAACAGTGAACAGAGGCGACGATGGTGCCAATAGCTTTTGTTTCGAGACTGCAACCGCTGCAACTTCATACTGTAACTTTTGTGTGACGAATCTTAAAATTTCACTCTCATCATTTTTTCATAACGCGCCTAAAGAAACAAAAAAAAAGAAACTTCAACAATTTACAAGTAATATTATTTCCCACCGTACAATTATGTAAATAAATTGCTTAGTACATCTTTCACAGTCATAATAAATATATATTTTTGGAGTTTACTCCTTAAGAATCAATTGTCATATATAGCGCGCGGTATGAAGCTATATGAGGAATAAAAGTTTAGAGCGTTAAAAAAATTGTAACCGTTAGGGGGCCTCTCCGCGCAATATTTCTGCGCATCTTTAGAGTGTATTACATATATTGGCATTTTCTTATGGCGTAATCGCAATGACGGAACGTGACACACTTAGTTTACAATCGTTAGTTTATATCAAGATGTAATCATTAAATTTTATTATATGTGAATATTTGGTGTCTTATATCCTACAAAATTAAATAGTCTCTTTTTATTTTAACTGATTAGTCTGACGTTACTAAATGTTTTTAATTTTGTTGCATAAATTTGATCTTGTTCATTTGTGTTTTACTTGGAAATAATTAAATTGTCAGCATTCTTTTATTAAATAATTTTCCATTTAGATTTAAGGATATTGATGTTTATATTTATATACAGTGTTACCTATTTTATATATTCTAAAACAATCGTACTTGAGGAGTGAACTCCAGTCGCGCGTCGGGTACTGAAATGCACAATTTTTTATCTACGAAGTTATTATGCATTTGACATAAGTTGTTTTTATGGAATTTTTATGAACTTTTTTTGCACCAAACTATACATGCCATAAGTTGGTCGACTGTTACTCGTATTCTAGTATAACCCACTTAGCTGTGGAAATTTTCAATTAAATTTTTTTTATATATTTTATTTCTTTATATATTTTAATTTCTTTTGTGAGTACTTTTGAGATATTCAAAAACAGCGGATTAGCTGGCAGATGGTGGGGAAACGGAACTGAAAGGAAAATGATTACTTTAAAGCATAATATATCCTAAACTGATCCCTATGCTGAATAAGTGTTCATGATATTCTCCCAATACTTTTGAAAGATCTAATCAACAATATCCTGTACAATGGAGTAAGCAAATAAAAAGAACATTAACCCCCTTCACATCTAGGCGAGGTAACAAAAACATTTTTAAAAGATTTTTTTTCACTTGGTATGCATTGTAAATATGTGTGACTATGAGAAATCTCAGCTCTATAGCACTAATGGTCGACAAGTAAAACGGATGTAACATGCAGATGAACATAATGGAAATCCTTCGTTAAGAAACCCTAAAAAAATTATTATATTACCCCCCGTGACCTTTCGCTTGTCCGTCTGACAGTCTGTTTTCTCACAACACTTTGGTCCAGAAACTTAAAACTTAGAATAGTAAAAAGGCGTATTATTCCGCATATATATTAATCTTTAATGTCCACAAAGATTTGTATGAAAATTTTATGTGAGGCAAATATATGACGCAATTTTCTTTTAATTTCATACATTATGTGGGTAGCATCTGAAAGAGCCACTTATAAAAATTCCAAAAAAAGTTTAGGAAAATATTGCTTGAAATTTTTTACAAAAAACCTCTCCCCACTTCCATCCCCAGAACTGCTAAATTACAAAATAATAAAGAAAGAAATCAATATTATTAGAAGTCTCCAGACATACTGTGTAATATATTTACACGGTGAACAATTTTATTAATATTTGTTAATGGAGTAATAGAAATATGTATTAAATATCCTTAAATGTCTATACATGTTTGAGGGTGCTTGTTATTTCATCTTATATTTGGACCATCTAAGAAGAAAAATACTGATAATAAATGTGAAAACAAATTAAAAATAAGAAAATATGTTATACAATATTTTCTTTGATATAAAATAATACTCATTTTAATATCTATAAAATTGCCAATACATTAAACTACATTCTTTCTTTAAAAAATCTTCATAAAACTATTCCTAAACTAGTAAAAAAATCCTCTGATGCCTAGAACGTAAAATAGTTATTAAAAGTCTTCATCACATAATTTTTTCTACGAATATTAGACATTGTGATTATTTGTGACTAAAATTTTCATCGGTTTTGTCATAATTGCGTTTTTCTTTACTCGCATGGAACCCAAATAAATTAAGTAAAAACACATCTCGGCGTAATCAGATCTACGAAAATTTAATTAACGTAAGAGTTTATTGATTTTCTAGATAAATAATTTACCCTAAATATTTTGAAAGCTGCTTTGAATTCTTTGAGTTCAGGTCGAAATTACTTTGAAAAAGGCATTTAGCTTAAGAGTTTATTAGAGTTTATTAGTTCGCTTGTCTACAATAAACAGGAAAATACTTGACAAAACGGAGGCATATTTTAAATACAATTAGTTTTAATTCGTTCCGGAGAAAAATAAATGGAAAATTTTATTATTTGACGGAAATACCGAGTTTTTCCCCATTTATGTGGCTTTTAATTTGTTTACTGCCCTTTATTTCGTAGATTTATTCAGAAAAATATATGAAATAAAGTTATGACATAATTCAAAATTATAACCGAGATGGTTATAACTTTGACATATTTAAGCAGGTAAAATTTTCTTTGGCAAGCGAGGCACAAAGCTAAACTTTTGAATAGTTCATAGATTATTGAAAACCAATATGTCTAGAAATTTAGGAGAAGTGTAATGTTAGGAATTGAATTTAACAAAAGGCAAATACGATTTTGCTTTAAAGTGAAATGATTGGAGACGAGTCTCTCAAAGATGTACTCCTAAATATTCAGTTTCTCCTCTGGAAAATTTAATTTATCGACAAGTTTAACTGGGCTGTATGAACTGGAAGAAAATTTCTTTAATTTTTGGTACTTGTTCTTGATAAGTGTTATACGTTCATCGATTTGATGAGTGAACCTTTGTTGACTTTGCGAGGAGCGAATGAATTAGATAATATTATTTTAATTTATTTAAATTTTCCTCTTTTGGAAATTCAATATGTTAATTCATTTATATTTTGTGTGGATTGTAATTTTTTCAAAATTATAGATTTTCGCTTCAAATTAAATTTGTGAATATAACAAACCTTAAGTTTTGCAACGGGAAAATGGATTAGATCATTCAACTTCGACTTCGATGCTTTTAAGACCTATTTTCCGAAAATTAACAAGTCAATTTATTTAAATTTAGTGTGAATTACCAATTTTTTAGAACAATAAAATTTTCATTTTCAGATAGAAGTTTTAAATATAATTGTTTTGGGTTCTGCGGTAAAATAAGAAATTATTATTTCTTCACTGGTTCTACATACTTAGACCTATGTGTATGAAATGTTACATTTATTTGCTCCGTATAGAGACCACAATTATCATGTAACTCTCTATGGAGACCTCAATTATCACGTAGCTTTATATGAAGACTTCAATTATCATACAGTCCCATATAGAGACCTCAATTATCATGTAGCTCTATATGGAGACTTTAATTATCATGTAAAACAATTAAAAGTTCAGTTTGATTTACTTCTCCGTTGAGGCGACTAAATTGCATTTGAATTTACAATTTTTACTTTTTAAGGCCGTTCGTGAAATACTGCGTTTCAAGACATTCAGTATGCCACTCTATTCACTCTGATATATATATATATATATATATATATATATATATATATATATATATATATATATATATATATATATATTCTTAGCTCGGTGTGGGAGTCAGCCCTATATTATACTTACCTGTAATTTCTCTTGATATCCAGAAATTACCTTATAATTATAATTTCCATTATGGAAAATACACTTTGTGAATTCAATAAAATACTGTGTTTTACAGGTCTTGGTTAAAATTCCATTTTTTTTATATAATTTTTTCAAATTCTTATTTACAAATTTTGCAATTTTTTTTTCTGGAAGATGGAAAATAAGGCATTATATATAACGAAATATTTTATAATTTTATTTTCTTGTGGTTAGAAAAAAACAAATGTAGTTAGATCACTATTTGTTACAATGAATTGTACTAATACAGATTTGTAAGTTTGTTTAGTTCTGATTGAACAAAATTGTGACAAGTAAACTAATACAATACTAATTGTACAAGTCATTTAACAATTGTACAAGTCATTCAACGTAATCTGAACATAGCATACAAATTTATGAACAGATACATGCGTTTAAAACAAATAAATTAAAGATTATCGGTAAACATTGAAATAATAGAAAATTTCTGGATGGTATATACTAATACACTTAATGAACAAAAATAATTCTAAAAACATTGAATATTAATGTATTGAAAATTACTATTTGTTTTCTCATATTTATGTGTCTAAGTAACTAATTAAAATTAATGGTAAATTAACTAATTTAAATTTATAGCAAATTTAAAAGTAGTTAATTATAACTAATGATCAGGCAAAAATCATTGAAAAATATTAGCGTCAACCGAGCCTTTGGGCATATGCTTAATAACAAAAGGTAAATAAATTTAAAGATTAAGAGCAGCAAGAGAAGAAAGGAGATGCATAAAGAACTGCCCAAAATCCTTTATTTCTGCACAAAAATATCTTGTCATAATTCCTAATAGATGTTTTTAGTAATTTTTGTGCCGTCATTAAGAAAAGTTTAATAAAAATACATAAACACTATTTGCAATAATTCGCAAGTCATTGAATGGTAATATAATGTGAAAATAAGTACGCAACACGTATTTCATTTAGTTAAACAGTTTTTATATAATGGGCTTGTGCATCGGGGATTCCGTGCCCTGTTTCAAGTAAAATTATTTTAATTGTCATAAATCGTTACTAATATGCAGTTTATAGCGCAATTAACATTTAATAATATCTAAATTATTTAAATAAGGGAAAAATATGTAATATTTAGCTAAAATGATTGTCAATAGATGGCGCTGTTTACAATATAAACACCTTTGAGAAAAATATAGAGAGAATTAAAAAATGTAAGCAAAAAATTATTTATAAATTATTTACTTAGTTTTCGTCATTAGCGGTGAAGGTAATTGTCTAAATGATAGCTTAGTCATTTGTTTTGATGAAATATTAAAGTAGATATGGCATACCAACAAAGAACACCCTTGAGAAATAGTATGCGGATATTGTATTGTTTCGATACGACGGAAAAGAAAAAAAAAGAATTTAATATTTTCTACACTAAAAATTTGCAATGCATGAAATATTTTTGTTGATTTTTTATAATTTTTCTTTTGTAATTTCCAAAGATGTATTTTTAAATAAATATCTCGAATTAATGTATTTCAATAAATGTAAATATAAAAATTATTTAAAGTGTGCTATACTTATAATTTCTGGTGTGATAATTTTCTGAAATATTATTTTTTGCCACCAACAAAATTTACAAGTCGCCATAAACTTATCGGACAAACAGTTATTTATTTTTATTATGGTAAATTAAATTTGTTTATGGCAATATCCTGCTTGAATTAATGACTAGAACCCGAGCAAACATACAAGGGAATCGGAAATAAACTAAACGTCACATTTATTTGGTTAAATTTTTATTTTTTTATTGTCAAACTTTTTTAGCGCTAGCAAGGTAGTTGCCTGCCACCTGCCGAATGCACAAACACACGTACAGAAATATCAGACTACGAATAGCCGTACATATGCATAAACCTGCAAGTCGGAATTTAATGCATCAGTGATGCGCGATATCCAATTAGGAAGATGCACGTCGAAATGTCAAACAGAAATTGAATACCAAAATTCGGTTGCGATATAATGTTTCTTGCTTACCTCACTCACTCTGCCACGTTTTCTGTCTCTATCCAATTTACTGTCTAGATATTTATGTCAAAATACTTAAATTAGAAGAAACATATTGAAACAAAAGTACAATAAGCTCTATGGTCTGTTATTATTTTCTTTAGAAGATAATCTTATTACTAGATGCTAAAACAAAGTTAATGCTTGTCTGACCTTAGGCTTAGCTGACCTTTCGCGTTAGTTTAAGAAACTATTGGGATAATTTACAAACTTACTCTTTACTTAATCTTCATCATTCCACGTAAGAATTATAGGTTTATCTAAAACCTTTATTGAGCATAAATACGTTAATAACTTATTTTCAATCGCGATAAATTTTATGACAATAGCAAAAATTATTGAATCTCTACATAACATAATTCGATAATATACCTGTCCATAGAATCGATCATGTTATAATGTTCTAAATTTCATAGATTTGAAACTAGGTTTAATGATATCCTGATCAAATATCCATCCGAATACACTTTAATTATTACAAAAAGACCACGCAAAATTATTTTTTGTAAATATAATTTATCGATCTGAAAAAATTGTGACAGAGACCTAGCTAACAAATAATGTTCGTGAGCTTAAAAGTATTTGAAACGAGATAGTATTGACTTTTCTGTTTTAATTATGGCTCAGTATCGTTCTTCTATTGGGAAGCTGTAAAAAAATTGATACCTTCTACCACAGGATCTATTTAAAAATTGAACTTGAGATGATAACTAATTAATCAAAAATGTTTATTATAAATGAATTCATTTCAGTTTATTATAAAAATGTAATATGTTTAAATTAGTCTTTGAATTACATGTTTTGCAAGAAAATAGACGTTACAATACTTTTTTACATATCAGCAAATCAAAATGTTAACTATGCCAAAAACTTAACTAAAAATGTCTACTTTTTACATTGTTTAATTTAAATATTAAACATACAACCCTTACTCTTTGTATTGTTTTCATGTTGAAGCATATACGATTAGCTGCATTCCTCTCTAAATATTAGTCATTAAAACACGTGAAAACTTTTGAAAGAAATGTTCAAACAAGTGAGATTTTTAGAACCATGAATGGGAGTAACTTGAACATCATTGACTGGTTACAAGCAGCAAGCACAACTCATGCTATTTTTAAATCAATCTTATTCGTTACTCATGAAATTAGCTAACTATGTCAGTTGCTTCTATTTATTATTATATAAAGAGTAGCAACTTCTCCATGATCAACTAATAACATTCATCGACGGATAATAGCAAGCGCAACTCATGCTATCTTTGAATGAATATTATTCTTTACTCATGAAGCGTAATGTGAAATTAGTGAAATTTGCTAGTTTCTTGTTTATTATCATATAAATAGAAGGTACTTCTGTATGATCGAATAATAATAATGATCGATCGATAATAGCAAGCAAAACTTATGCTATTTTTGAATGAACTCTATTCTTAATTCGTGAGGTGTAATGTGAAATAAGTAAGATTTGCTAGTTTCATCTGTGTGTTATCATATAAATAAAAGGTCCTTCTGTATGATCGAATGATAACAGTGATCGATCGATAATAGCAAGCAAAACTTATGCTATTTTTGAATGAACTCTATTCTTAATTAGTAAAGTGTAATCTGAAATTAGTAAAATTTGCTAGTTTCTTCTGCGTGTTATCATATAAATAAAAGGTCCTTCTGTATGATCGAATAATAATAATTATCGATCGATAATAGCAAGCAAAACTTATGCTATTTTTGAATGAATATTATTCTTTACTCATAAAGCGTAATGTGAAATTAGTGAAATTTGCTAGTTTCTTCTGTTTATTATCATATAAATAGAAGGTACTTCTGTATGATCGAATAATAATAATGATCGATCGATAATAGCAAGCAAAACTTATGC